>OZ024937.1:17665692-18087182 GCA_964017235.1 Sabellastarte sp. h YS-2021
AGGTAAAAGAAACCTTTGCCAATATGATACTGAATGTATGACACATTGTGACTGGTGGGTGTTAATTTTGGGGATTTTTTGATGAATTGCTAATTGTATTGAATAACTTCCTGTATTTAGGAGACCTCGAGGAGAAAACAAAGTATGACGATGCAAAAAGTGCACAATTGTATAAAGATAAGGATGACTCATCAAAGGTATTAACCACAGATGTTGTATGAAATAGGCTAACCTATTGTATAAGATATCTATGGTATTAATCAATATACGTGAGATTTTTTTTGGACTTCAACCAATACTGTACTGGATTTGCAGGATACATTTATATGTAAATAACATTATAAAAGTGGTATTGTGAAAATATTAAAAGGGTATGTCAGAAAAACAGAAAAAAAAATCCAGTTTTATTATCCACCATGAGCTGTCTTTGACCTAGCTGCCAGGAAATACAGATCAGGGGCAGATATCACGAGAGGTCTTAGCCTGGTTTTAGAATCAAACTTGAGACTTGAGTCTCGGAATTATTGGAATATTTTTCCTGAGCCCATGGGCTCCACCTTATGAATTTCACAAAAGATCTCAGTCTCAGCTTTGGCTGAGCCACTGGCTCAAATACTGAGAATGGTAGGTATTGGGCTAAAGTTTTGTAAACAGAGGCTCAAATATGGCTGCCAAAATTAGTCTCCACTTCAAAATTTGAAATGGCTGAAAAATAAGGTGCAAGTATATGAAACAACTGCCTAAAGTAGTCTTTGGGTGTTTTTACATGCTTACAAGGTTTCCCATTGCAAAATAGCATTTGACCAGAGATATTATGTGTCATACAAAAAACATATGTGTTATCAGTAGAACAAAAAAGGGTCACATGACGCAGAAAACCATTGTGGTTATTCGATAAGATTGGTCTCAACTGAGACCCCTTCTGTGAAAACAGATTTGAGCAAGTGGCTCAGTCTGAGACAGGGCTAAGTCTGAGACCTTTCATGAAATCCGTCCCTGTGAATGTTGTTTTTTTTTTGGTATTCTCTGGCAACAATTATTATAGAAAATTAAGCTCGCAATTAAATATCTCAAGTTAAAATTGAAGTTTTTTATATTTATTGTATTTATGAATCCATTTTACAGCCAACTTTTTACATTCTTTTGGTAAATATGGTATAGTTAGTTATTATTGAAGTTAAAGACCGGGTAAGAAAATGAAGATGAACTGTGTAATAACTTCTGACGCACTCATATAATATTGTCATCTTAATTCCGAATATGTGTTCTCATATATGCCATTCAGGAAGTTTCCCATTATATGTTAAGATAAGTGACGTAAAACTTTTTTCAAGTGGCCTCTAAAGAAAGATTATAAAAAATGGTTAGATACCCACAATTGTTCAGACTTTTAAAGTAAATATATTGCCTACTGTATTCTAAAATATGTTAAACAAATTTTACTGACACATGCCATCTAGGCAATAGAGGTCTGACTCAGAGAACCAGAGAATAATATTGTAACATCTAGGAGATAGCACTATTTCATTGCCACAAGATATATCCTGTAATTGTAAGATAATGTTGTCTTGTCATAACAAGATATAATAATTTCATATTAATTATAAGTTAGCTCTTTCTCGTGCAATTTTTTTTCTTATAATAACAAGCTCCTACTATTTACTTTTCTTTGGCTTGATTTCATTGTAGAAATAAAGTCCAAGGGTGAGTACTTTATTTCTATTATAAAGACCGGTTTCATTTATTAATCCATAAATATTATTGTAAATATGTTTCTATACACACCTACTTGTCGCACTATATTTTGTCTGTATGGTTCGGTTCTGTATTATCGGCGATTGTCCATTTATTACCTCAGATAAATGTACGCAAAAATATGCGCACTGCATTGTTTTGTGTAATCTGCGCACTTCCGGTCTTTATAATGTTTTGTAATTTAAGGCTAACCTTATTTATTAAAATATGAGCATTTAGAGATATAGAACATATATCTTGTAACTACAAAGCCTCACCATAGAAATCACTGAGATTGACCGAGTCTTAGCAAGAACAACTGATCAATCCATTCTTTACTTCCAGGACAAAGCTGAAGAAAGTTATAGTGATGCCCCTCCCAAACAGGTGCCACACATCTCTGGCAAGAAACCCATACCTCGCCCCAGATTACGTACACAAAAGCATAAAATGAAGGAGGATGAAGACTTTGCCAGTTCTGCAGGTCCTGCACTACCTCCAAACCCAGACCTTGGCATTGATGAGCGTGGGTCTGTAATTTCCTCTGTTTATTTAAACATGATATTATTTACAAAAAAAAATTGCCAACAATATCTGGAATATATGTTGTCATACAATCTAATTGCCTACTATACTTGGTCAAAGCTGTTGGTGTTATTACATATTTATTATCGACCCCAAAGAATGCCACGCAATGTCAAACTTAAAAAAGACATTTCCTAATGTGTATGCTATGGGGAGTCTTGTCAAAGAAATGTGAAGAGTGCATTTACGTTTCAGACCTTTACATCCACCAGAGAGTTCCTTTGACCATTATATGGGAGCTGTAGAGTTCAGGCCTCCTACTCCCCCAGCTGAAGATGACAGTCAAAGGCAAGATAGGTAATATATACTCTTTCACATTTTACAACGAAAAAATTAATAAATTTGGAGAAAGATCTGGAACATATTTTGGATACAAACCATCCCAAATTTTAAAGCTCCCATTTTAAATGCATTTTTAATGCCTATATATTGACTGGATATTCTAACTGGATCTAGCCAAAAAGAAGTGTTTACATTTTGGGAAAGATTTTGATCATATTCTGGATACAAAATAATCTTGTATTTATCAGAAATGCCACCCGGTGGAGGTCTGCACTCTAAAAGTGTTTTCTAAGAGTTAGTTTCCCTTCATTATGATGAGGATCAAGCTTTCTCACTGTACGGTGAGAAAGTATTGTGTTCTAGCTGTTACATATTCTTTTTTTTTATTTCTTGTTAATTCTTCAGCTATCTTGTTTTATTGACTTGTTCCAATATTTCAATCTGAGGTGGAAGTATAACAGAAATATCTGAGAATGAGGTCATTTTTAATCTTTTACATCTTAAAATATGAATTTTAGGTTAAATCTTTCTATTAACAATGTTGCTGGGACCTTGTATTGCAAATACATGTATGAGGTTGTATCGAATTTTGTTTTAACTCATATTTTAGCCTTAAAATCACTGTTGTTACTATAATCTTTAATACGTCATTGCAGTGATTTTGTAACTTTAATATACATTTCCATTTTCAATAAGCTTTCCACATAAACAAAAACATTCATACCAAGTAACTTTTTAACACTACAAAAACTGCTGGACTGAATCTGTTAAACTGATATACAGTTAGCATGAAAAAAACATCCAAAAACTGTTTTATATTTTATGTGTATCTACACCTAACGAACAGCTACTTCGGATGATAATGGTGGAGGTATCAGTTACATGACAAAACACATGCATATAAACTATGAAACATTATTAAAATGAGAATTTTTATTTTTTTTTATATTTTGTTTCAGGCAACACACTTCACATCGGCAAACTGATGAGAATTTGAATGTTTTGCCTGATGACTCTATCTATGATGACTCTGTTTATGATGGCACAGGATCCCAAACTTTGGACAGATTTTTGAGCAGGAGGCTACCTCCTCCAATACCACCTCAAGCTGTAACAACAATTGTCAACAAACCACCAGCTAGAGTATGCCCTAAGCCACTACCATATAAACCAACCATAAGGTATGACTGTGACAAGAATAAGTGAAATTTATTTTTTGTTTAAAATATACACATGTTCCTTAATATATAGTGTTGGTAACACATACAGAAATCTTGAACTGTTGGCCCAGTGCTTATATTCTCTTAGTTGATGGCAATACAAAGTCTATACGGATGTGAACCAATTCTCTTTGGCTTGTATGTAAAATGTATGATATTGAAGCATTGCCACAGCTGATATTACTGTAGATCTTTCAAACATGTCACACAAACATCCTTGTGTGATACATTTTACTTTATTATCACTCAGCACAATACTTCCTTTATTAAAGGACTCAAAATGCTATTTTATCAATCCCAACTACACAAGTACAGGCCAAACTCACTAGTGACTGATATTCACCTAACTGTAAGACAGAGTCTCTGGGACGACCATTTATCAACATGCCTGAGGTTATCCTTGCATTGGGGATGGGATTCATTTACATAGGTGGTCATTGGAGTCACTTTGTATCTGTCTTTAATTGTGAGTGAAACCAGGTGTCCTTAGACTTGCTACAAGTCTTAACTTCTGCATGTTTTTAAGCACTGAATAAGAAATCACAGGTGGAACAGAAATCATGCATGTGTACATAACCACAATTTTTCCTTACAATCCACAGATAGCAGCACTAGTTTTATTTAGTCATTTTTACCCCACAGCCCTTAAGGGCTGTTGGGGTATTGTTTTCACCCATGGTGTCCGGATGGGCGGGCGGGCAGGCGTCCGGGCGGGCGGGCGGGTGGGCGGGCGGCGGGAAAAGAGTTTGTCCGGGCTGTATCTCAGAAACCGTAAGGTGTAGGAAGTTGATACTTGGTAGGGACATTGGTTAGGGGGTGTAGGTGTGCAACGTCATGGTCTGACCTTGATTTGACCTTTGACCTTGCCGTAGTGACCTTGAGTTTGAAAATCTTGTCCGGGCTATATCTCGGAAACCATAAGGTGTAGGAAGTTGATACTTGGTAGGGATATTGGTTAGGGGGTGTAGGTGTGCAACGTCATGGTGTGACCTTGATTTGACCTTTAACCTTGCCGTAGTGACCTTGACCTATAAAATCTTGTCCGGGCTATATCTCAGAAACCGTAAGGTGTAGGAAGTTAATATTTGGTAGGGACATTGGTTAGGGGGTGTAGGTGTGCAACATCACGGTCTGACCTTGATCTGACCTTTGACCTTGCTGTAGTGACCTTGACCTATAAAATCTTGTTCGGGCTATATCTCGGAAACCGTAAGGTGTAGAAAGTTGATACTTGGTAGGAATATTGGTTAGGGGGTGTAGGTGTGCAGCGTCATGGTCTGACCTTGATTTGACCTTTGACCTTGCCGTAGTGACCTTGACCTATAAAATCTTGTCCGGACTATATCTCAGAAACTGTAAGGTGTAGGAAGTTGATACTTGGTAGGGATATTGGTTAGGGGGTATAGGTGTGCAACGTCATGGTCTGACCTTGATTTGTCCTTTGACCTTGCCGTAGTGACCTTGACCTATAAAATCTTGTCCGGGCTATATCTCAGAAACCGTAAGGTGTAGGAAGTTGATACTTGGTAGTGATATTGGTTAGGGGGTGTAGGTGTGCAATGTCATGGTCTGACAAGGATTTGACCTTTGACCTTGCCGTAGTGACCTTGAGTTCGAAAATCTTGTCCGGGCTATATCTCGGAAACCGCAAGGTGTAGGAAGTTGATACTTGGTAGGGACATTGGTTAGGGGGTGTAGTTGTGCAACGTCATGATCTGACCTTGATTTGACCTTTGACCTTGCTGTAGTGACCTTGACCTATAAAATCTTGTTGCACCTTTGAGTCTGTTTTTTTTATGCAGATTTAGCACTGTTAAAGTCATATTAGAATTTATTAAGAATTTTACTTTCATAACTTTCCATTGTAAGAGATAGAATTTCATCAAGTGAGCCACAGATTTTGCTCCAACACCACACATAAGCATTCATTAAATGTATTACCACTTCTGTATGCATGATAATATTCAAACCATCTAAACCATAATTGGGCCATGCAGGTGTAGATAAAGAGTGTTGAATTTTAGTTTGCTGATTAATGCTGTTATCTTGTTATTGAATAATCTTGTTTTAGTACTTCATCTTTATATGCATTATCTTTCTTTTAAACATTATTTCTCCATTTAAACATTGTTTGGACCTTTATATAACTGACAGTGCTCTGAAAGTATCCTGAAGTTTGTACTGGTACAGTACTTCTGTATCTCATGGTGTTGAAAATATTTCCCTAGGCTGTGGGGTACGGGCATCTCTGATGCTATTTTTATCTCTGATCTCCTCTAGAAGTTCAGCCAGACAATTTCCCCCCTTCAAAATCATAATGTACTGATACAGAAATGTGGAATGAAAGGATGTTGCACAAGGTCTAAGGTGTCCTATGTTCCTAGGAGAGTGTGTTATTAGGATAGAGTGACTGGTTATAAATTGACTTCTAGCGAACACTAGCAGACGTTTTAAATGTGCAAGTTGAGTCTCGAGGCAGGAGGTCTTGTAAATTTGGGTTGCTTTTACTTCATAGACTTACAAGTTATGCAGTCATGATCAAGCACTAATAGCATACTCAAAACCAGGATGAGTTTACTATACTTCTTAATGCTTAGCTATCATGGTTAATTTTTACAGGTTGTCCAAACACTAGATCAGTACAAAATACAGTTGTCGCAAATTAGTCAAAAATATTTAGCTGGCTGTACATACAGTGACAGCAACCCACCTGTTAAGTAATCATTGTGAAAATATATTCATGGCTACAAATCCAAGTTTCAATGAAAAAGAGTTCTATTTATAACATTGGTTTATATATAACTCTGTGTCTTTGGTGATTTTTGCAATCAGGGTTTCTATATAAAATAAAATATTTAGGGAGTAATTTTATAACTGTTTTTTACATGCAGTTTTTGTCCTATTTATCCTTCTTTTGTGTCCTTTATTAAATCAGCACATCAGACGTTTATGAAGAGCCAACATATCTTCAACCCAAGGGCATTCCTATGAAAGGGAAAACATTTGTAGATCAGCCAAAAGAAAGGTATGGATTATAGTTTAACGATAACAAAATTATGCACATGTGAAAATTGTGATCAGCAATCCCAAGGTATTGTACAAAATCTGTCTCCCAGTGTGAGTGAAATTTTGAAATACTTCGGAAATATTCACAAGAAATGATCATATTTCAATGTGTATGCTCCTGAAGCCCTGAAATATCTTTCCCGAGATCCAATAGAAATTATTATCTCCAATTCTAGAAGACTTATTCCTAGGTCATACTGTACTGTGCTGGCTTTGTGAGTTACAAATTAATGCAACATATTTAACTTTTCAGGATTCAATTGTGATTTGATGTGTGTCATGTTTTGGTGGCATAAGTTTAAATAAGTCAGAACTCGTAGGACACATTCACAACAAAAAGAACATGTTGAAACATGTTACCACCATGTAGATGCTTTTTTAAAATAGTTGAAAAACCTGTGGCCATATTCACAAAACATGAAATGGGATCAAGATCAAGTTGAGCCAAAAATCAGTAGAAACAGCTGTAAACTTGAGCCGATTTTTGGCTCAGCTTGAGCTTGATCCCTCGTGTGAATACCAACCCTGGGAATGCTCTCACGTGCTAAACTAAAACTACATGAAGGAGGGATGAAGAGAGTGGTGGAATGACTGTACAGGTTGACTCATTCTAAAATGTGCACTACCAAAATATTTGGTCTCTCTTTTCTGGGCTATATCAAGTGATAACTTTCACAGATGAGGTCAGGGCAATGGTCAAAACCCATCACTGAGGTCAAAACACTGACATGGTGTGATGCGATTTGTTAAATAAATCTATAAACGTGAAATCAAAGCAGATTAAGCATGCCTGTGAATTTCACCATATTAAATTTGTTGCTTTACAGTCAAATATCCATGTCATGTAACCTGGAATGTGCAACAGCATGTCTGAGTATCTGATCACATTGATTTGACCATTTTACACCAAAGAAATAATATGATTTATACAATATTCTATCAATTTAAGTTTGTATAGATTTAACTAGGTTTTTTTAATATAATAAACATTAGATACTCCATTGAAAATTGTTAAAAGTATAATTTCAATTCATCTTTTTCTTTTTCATTTTTGTAAAGCCCTGAAGAAGATTTATATGAGGACCTACCTGACCCACCAGTTGTTAAAAGCACTGATGATGTCCAAGTAACAAGTACTGCCAGACAGAACGCATATGGCTTGCTTCCTCAGAGGAAAGCCGTCGAGCTTCCAGAGCGGCCAACCTCAACCAATAGGTTATTTATTACACTTGATCATCTTTAAGTTTTGCATCATACTTCTGTTTCAACAGGAATGACTGATATCAGGCTTAAGTTCAAGATAAAAAGGCTTTTTGAAGGGTGGATAAATATCACCTGGAAGTGAGATTCAGATTCAGAGATGTGTTGACTTTAATTCAGTTTCATTTAAAATACTAGGCTTTATAGTGAATGGGGTTGGGTCGGTAGACCTTGTGTCTCGGCACCGAGAGCATTTTAATGAAATACCGTGACGAGATTTGACATCTGCCACTTTGCTTGCCTACACATATAATGGAAGTAAGTGTTAAAATATCAGAAATATATCCAGAAGCTGAAGAAATTATTAGTTTTTGCCATATTTTCATGCATTTGCAGAGTTTTATACTAATAGTGATTTCTTTTAGCAGACTGGCCATCTTTTATGTACGGGACTTTACAACCTAAATTGCAAATTTAAGAAGTAAATTAAATTTTTATAAGTTAATACCCTATCCAATGAACAATTTGCTAAACCGGTCGGCGCAGACTGGCCCGCCAAACGCCAGAAAAAGATGTCCTGTGTTTCCACCAGCTGGCCGGTCCCAGTAATGTGCATTCGCCAGGTGGCACATGGTATTTACTTCCTGTCTAGACAACATGGCATAGCATCTTTTTCATTGTCTAAACCTATTAGACCCCTAGTAAGCTGATAGCGGGGTCGGTGGGAGGGTCTTGTGTGTCCATTGGATAGGGTATTAACTTATAAAAATTTAATTTACTTATTAAATTTGCAATTTTATTGCGTTAATACATCCTATCCAATGGACAATTTGCTGAATAACTACCGCTTGGTCGGTGGGTAAGTTACTAGGGACTTATGTGAACTCACAAGTAATAGCAAATTTTAACCTACGGTCTAGGCTGACTTCGTCAGGAGACCTATAGGCCCAGGCCTGGGTTGACCTTATGGTCAGGAAACCCTGTAAGGCCATGGTGGTTGCCAGCAGCCGGTTACCCGGGGCTATACCGCCGTCGCCCCCCCCCCTTTTTTTAGCAGACCTGCTCTGAGGTAGGGGAAGAGAGGGATGAGTTCAATCCCAGAGTGCAAATATACCTCCCGAAGGAAGCACGCCACACTTAATTCTTATGTACATAAGAACTGTTAATACAGATCCCTTGTGGATCTGCTGAGCAGCCACTGCTGAACCCAATTGGTAAAGCTCTGAATCAGCCCAAGCCACGCCCTTCAGATAGAACTGTGTGAAGGTATTATGTGACTTCAGTGGCAGGCTGACAAGATTGGATCTAAGGAGACTCCTGACTGGAAGACCTTAGAAGCAGCAAAAGGCCCTGACATCATGGGCTTTAACCTGATGTAAAGTGTGGGCCTCCTGGTCGGAGAGCTTATCACAGTCTGCTTGATCCAAGAGGAGATAGTGGCAGGTGAGATGTCTTTGTCAAAACCTTTCGTGAAGGAGACAAAAACTACCTCCTTATTCTGCCTGAGATCGGAGGTCCTGTCCACATAGTAGCGCAATGCTCTGACCGGACAGAGGGACCTGTCAGACTTGTGGGATCTATCCAGAGTTGGGGGCCATTGCTGTTATAACCCCTGGGCCACACTGTCTGGACCCTCTTTGGCCACCTGATTCTTGGAGAGGAAGCTAGGTGATGGGTACAGGGACACCTTTGACCAGTCGGATTGTTGTCTAATATTTCTGTTTTGCCAAGCATGTATCTCACTTCTACGCTTGCCCAACCCCAGGACCAAGAGGAAAAATGTCTTGAAGGTCAAATGCTTCAAGGAGGCCTCTTTAATTGGTTCAAAATGAGCCTTGGCAGCTGGTGCAAAACCCAGGGAGAGGTCCCAGGAGGGGATTCCCTTCCGGCCTTTGGATCTGTCTCAGTGGAAACTATCCAGAAGACGAGTGAGATTTTCATCCTTACTGATATTGATGGGCGAATTTCCCAGTCTATCAGCAATGGCTGATCTGTAACCATCAATGGTACTGGGCTGCAACTTCCTGCCCTGAAACAGGTACATAAGGAAGTCAGCAACTGACTTTACCGGGAGGGGCCCCGAAGTCCACCTGAGGAGTGATACATTACTTGTAAAAAGGCCCACTTGCCTCATAGACTGATCTGATTGATCCCCTTTGAGGAGCCTCAATTCTTGCTGCCACTGCCTCAGACAAGCCCCGCTCTTCGATTGCTGAGGCTCTAGGAGCCATGCATGAAGATTAAGATTTGTCAGATTTCTGTGAGGGATCTGATTGAATGGCTGTCAACAGGTTGGGCAGATTGGGCAGGCTCAGTGGGATTTGGCTGGACATGGCCACTAGATCCCAAAACCAAGGCATGTTGGGCCACCCTGGAGCAATCAGAATGATTCTCTTGCACGGGGAGTCCTGCAACTCCTCCACCACTTTACCCAATATGGTTGATGGTGGGAAGGTATATGCTTCCGGATCCTACCATGGCCAACTGAGCGCATCCACTGCTGTGGCCAGGGGATCCGGTACCGGTGACACAAACAGAGCCAACTTATTGTTGAACCTCATGGCAAATAAGTCTATTTTGGGCCGGTGCCACCTGCTGCATATTTAGTGGAAGACCTCTGGAAGGAAAAAACACTCTGTTCGGATGGTCTGGCCTAGTCTGGATAGCTTGTCTGCTACCACGTTCAGCCGGCCTGGAATGTGTTGGGCTTAGAGTCAATTGTTTCCTGGTACACCAGGTCAAGATTCTCCATAGTAGGGCACAAGAGGGCCCGACCTCATGCCTCCTTCCTTGTTTATGTATGACACTACTGTGGTGTTGTCAGTTGCTACAAGAACTATCTTGTTTGAGCAAAGGTCTTGGAAGTCTTTTAAAGCCAGAAAGACTGCTTTAAGTTCTAGATAGTTTATATGCAGCTTGCTTCCCAGAAGGGACCCGGTTCCTCCTGCAGTGTGCTCATTTAAGTGAGCGCCCCACCCTTCTATTGATGCGTCTGTAAATATTTGCAGAGCATGTTTTATTGGGTGTAATGGTTGGCCTGTAAGTACATTGTCTTCCTTCAGCCACCATTGTAAATGGGGGTGCAGGGACCTGGGGGACTTGGATCACCTTTTCTAGTGATTCTGGTACTCTCCAGTTGTTTTTGAGATGCCACTGTATGGGTCTCACATGAAGTCGGCCTAGATGAACTAGCTTTTCTGTAGCTGTTAGTAACCTATCAAGGACATGAACTCCCGGACCGGGCAAGCCGGTGGGGATAGCCGTTTTAGCATAGTCTCTTGAAGGTTCTGCCACCGGTCCAGAGTCAGTCGGAACCGATCAGACCTGAGGTCGAACTGGTAGCCTACAAAATCGAAGTCTTGTTTGGGCTCCAGCTCTGATTTCTCTAAGTTCATCAGCCAACCCAGTTACTGACACATTATTTACTAGTTCCTTTGTATGTTGGAGACAAGCCTAGTGGGATCTGGCTCTCACCAACCAGTCGTCTAGGTACTGGTGGATTCTTAAATCCTTGTGTATGGCCATCAGTTTTACCTCTTTTGGGATCACGGTGAACTCCAAGGGTGCTGTGGACAAACTGAATGGCAGGGCCTTGAACTGGTATGCCCGACCTTGGATGTGAAATCTCAGGTATTTCCCGGATTGTTCCTGTATAGGTATATGGAAGTGGGCGTCCTTGAAATCTACTGAGGTAACCCACTACCCTTGGTCTCCAAAAGGCTTGGATTGTCCAGACCTAGAATAGGTCTCCAACGGCTGTGTAATTTTGGAACCAAGAAGGGTCAGCTGAAGAAGCCCAGACATTTTGAACTGGCTCGACTGCATCTTGTCCATTAGCTGATGGATTTTTGGTGACCTTGTAAGTTGGTCTTGGGTACAGCCCCAAGGCTTCCAAGGTTCCCAAAAAGGATTTAGTCTAGATCCTACAGGCAGATTGTGTTCCACATTTGGGACATTTGGAAGTCTGACAAACATTCAGCATTCACACAGTAATTGTTATTTGAAAAAAGGCTGGCCCCTGGCCAGACGTGATAAAAACTTGTTTGACTGTAGACTACCTTTCCTCTTGCTGCTGAAAAAACCTATTTTTCCAGTCAAGTCCAGAACCGATTACAGGCTGGTAAGAGGTGTGATAAGGCAAGGTTGACTGGTAGTAGCTTTGGAAATTGCCATATCAAGACCACTGATTGGTCTAAGAATTTTCTGTAACCAAAATGACCTTGGGCAACTCTGTCAGGTACCAGGTCTCTGTAACCGGTAATTTCCTGTAACCAGTATTTCTCTGTAACCGGCAAACTGGTAGCCTGGAGTCACCCATGAAGTTAGACAGCTACTGGTCTATATTTAGCTAGTAGGTTGAAGTAATTCTTGTAAATGCTTCCACATCTACCTGAAGAGTTGAATAGACTAGGTGGGTAGACTGAAACCGGTTTTGGTGAAGCAAGGTTGTATAGCCGGTACCTTGTCGGCAGGCTCTGTAACCAGTGGTTGAGGTGATCACTCTGCAACCGGTTTTGGTGAAAATAAGGCTGTATAGCCGGTAAACTGGTCTGGTGATTTGAAGACTCTGTAACCAGTCAGTTGAAGCCATATTTGTAGCTACTTGCTGTCTACCTGCCCCAGAATCAACACAGAGTTGAATGGACTGGGTCGGATGACTCTGTAACCAGTTGGGGTCGGGTAAGCTGTACCAAGGCTGTGTAGCCGGTACCTGGTCGGTACACTCTGTAACTAGTTGTTGAAACAACTGTACAAGGCTGTGTAGCCGTTCGGTATACTCTGTAACCAGGTGTTGAAGCAAGTGTACAAGGCTGTGTAGCCAGTACCAGTCGGTACACTCTGTAAACAGTTGTTGAAGCAAGTGTACAAGGCTGTGTAGCCAGTACCAGTCAGTACACTCTGTAAATAGTTGCTAAAGCAATTTTACAACTATCTTTTGTGTTGAATTCAGCTAGCTGTATGTTTCCTCCATTAATTAAAGTATTTCTTTAATTGTACGTCTTATTTGTAGATTTGATAGTTGCTGGGAAAGCCCTTGTGAGCTATTTTTAGAAGCACTTGTTGTTCGGTGACCCGCTTGCTGGTTGGAAAGACATGCGATTGGCTGATTGGAGCTCATCCGTTGTCACGTTCTTTTGTGATACTTAAACATGCAAATGCGCAGTATTCTGCTCATCCACAAACCCCACTACCGACAACGAAGGCTGATCCATGAGAGAGGGACTGGTATCTCAGTAGACGTAAGTTGTGAAGAACACAGTTCCGACCTTCCTGGTCGATGAAAACACGTGACCACATTCGTGATTTGGTCGGAAGGACACGCGATTGGCTAGCTGGAGATGACGTCAGTATTCGCGTTCTTTGTGTGATGCTTTACCAGCAACTTTACAGTCCACAAAACCCCACTACTGACAACAATGCCGGGTCTACAAAACAGGGACTGGAATCACAGTAGACGTGAGTTCTGAAGAACGCACTTCCGACCTTCCTGGTCGGTGAAAACACGTGACCAGCTTCGTGATTTGGTAGGAAGGACACGCGATTGGCTGACTGGATATGACGTCAGAGGTCACGTTCTTTTGAGCTGGCTGGTCGGCTGATTGTTTAAAAGCAGAGAAGCCTGGGCCAGTGCACTCTGTAGATGAAATTGCTTCTTTCTTTCATGATAAAACCAGTGAACTGGCCATCCACAACCCCCACTACCGACAACAAAACTGGGTCTGCAAGGGAGGGACTGATATCACCTTCTATTGTGAAGTCGGTTGAACTGGGGCTTGCCGGTCGACTAATGCTTTACAGCAAAGAGGTCTGGACCAGTGCGCTCTGAAAAAATCTGAAGAATGCATCTCTTGCTTCTGATGAAAAAACAATAAATACTCGAGCTGGCTGGTGTGACTGATGCCTTACAGCAGGGAAGTCGGTACCAGTGCGCTCTGAAGAATGCACCTCTTGGGGAATTCCTTCTATTTACAGTGTTCAAAACTACGTAGACTGAAGTTGTCCGTGATTTCTATTCGTAGTACTAGAAAAGGTACATTCAAACAAAAGACACGGATAAAAATACCTGTAAGTAGTATATCCATTATTTCCTTAATATTGTCGATCTGCCCCTAACAACACCATGGTTGAATGGGAGGAAACTAGCAAAATGGCTGCCTTCATAATTCATATTACTCGTCGCTTACTGCCCTATCATCAACACTAAATTGAGTCAGCTAGGGAGCAGATTTCTTAATATATATCCGTGCTTGATATGTAGGTAACAGTTCTACAATAGATTATTTGCAAATTAGGTAGACAATACGTCATAATCCACACTTTTCCTTAAAATATCTGGAGATTGTTGAAAACACGTCTGCACAGTACACGCGCCAAACGAAAAAGATGCTATGATGTCATGTTGTCTAGATAGGAAGTAAATACCATGCGCCACCTGGCGAATGCACAGTACTGAGACCGGCCAGCCGGTGGAAACACAGGATGTCTTTTTCTGGCGTTTGGCGGGCCGGTCTGCGACGACCGGTTTAGCAAATTGTCCATTGGATAGAATGTATTAACGCAATAAAATCTCACTTCTCAGCACAAAAAATTGAAGGAAAACTTTAAAAATTATGAATAAACCAGAAATCTAAAGAAATTATGCACGTTTATCTCATGGTTTGTGCATTTCGGGACTTTTATTTGCTGTGTTGTTAAGCAGAAACACCCATGTTTGATTGGGGTGTACCATAATGCCTAGTGCCAAAATCCGCACATTTTCACATTGACAACCTCCCGATGTTTACATTTTGTACTGACCCATCCCTACTTTATAGCAAACATCATGGTAAGACACTTAATATGCATTCCAACGTTTGAACTTCTCAGGAGGCAGTACAACAAATTGCAATGGTTATCCAACACAGTAGAAACAATGCTATGATCTGCATATTCTACATATTTTATTTGATCAACAGGCCCGCACCACTGCCGTCTGTTCCAGTAGGGTCCAAACCTCCAGTGAAAACTAACAAGTACAGACCACCAACACCAGAAACTGACCAAAGGTGAGCAGTGGTAAACTCACTAAACTGCCAATTTGCAACCATTAATTATTTATAATCACAGTAAATATTAGGAATCAAACAGTTGCATTTTGTGATAAATTTCTAGTGTCAAGATGTAATTCCAGAAAGGATGCACCCAATGATTTTGGCATCAACTAACTGTTGGATAGGATTCCAACCTCTATCGCTCTGCAAATAATAAACACACACTGGGCCAAAGCTGAAACCTTTAAGTTCAAGTTAAGCCTCTCTTATATCCCATCGTACGTGCATGTACGTCCTGGTTATAGAGAAAAATCAGTTGACTTGCAAGGGACACTTAATTTGCACTTGCAATTTTATTACAGAATATCAAGGTCACAAGCCGCAATGAAAATAACCATGCACATTTGCTCTGCGTGCACGCAGTATGGCTATAAACATAACCATGTCTCAATGTTAACTTACGAGAGACTTGCGCACGTGCATTTTCCTTGCTAGTGGCGCAAGATCTCCCCATTCACTCGCAGGGTTTGCATGTGCTGTATAACACAATCAAGTGTACCTTGCATCCATATTAACCCACTGTGGGGCCTGTAGCTAGTTGCAGTCTGTTCTTTGATGTTCAAGTATACTCTTGTTGGGAAAATACCCCTTGTTTGCACGTGCAAATCTCTGCTACCCCACTACCAGGCTATGCCCATATTTTCCAACACTATGTGCAGCACACATGTATACAAGTACGATGGGATGTAAGAGAAGCTTAAGTTATTGGTGCCAATATTCAGTGGCAAGAAGAAAGGGAAGCAAGACAAAAAGAGGTGGCACCCCTCTATTATACCGAAAAAAAAGGAATTTTATGAATCATCAAAAGCACCAAAACCATGGAAATCGTTTATATACCAAGCTTTGTAGCATTCTCAGTCAATTTGAAGATGTCAATTGAGAAAAAGACACAAAAAGAAAATTAGTGACCTTAGATCAGTGGTTTACCATGTATAAAAGTCAATTTCAACTTTTTTACCTGTTCTATTTTGCCATAACTCTGACACAGGTATTCTGTGAACATAGTGAGCTCATAGTGAACACACTGTTGCCTAGTTCAAAGTACGTTATATGGATCATAAATTTTCAAAATATCACTTGTGTTGACCTAAACTACAATTTGCTGAATAATATTACAACCTGGTTACAACTCAGTTAAAAGCTGTGCTACAGAAGCCAATATATGCTGCTCCTCGATCCCAGTGCCTTTGGATTACAAACAAATAAAAACAAATGAAGTCTAGCTCATTAACCATCTGAGATAAAAAGGGGAATCTCCAGAAGCCTACGTGTTAACATAACTGATGTACATGAGGATATTACATACCACCCCTCCAAAGAAAGACCTATCCCTAGGTCCTACATGAGTACATTATTACACTTTAACCCACTTGACTGTTAGTGCAATCACCCCTTGGTGATTGCGTGTCAGTCGGTTTGTACTAGTCCGTGTAATAAACTCGTCCGTCTGCCTGTGGGCCAATCATTTTTGCTGTTTCTGTTTCAACCAATCAGAAGCCTTTATTGTTTTAGTTAGTGCAGGGACCTCATTCAGTGTCATTATATATCTAGAGTTTGATCAATGAACATCGAAAAATAAAATCTTTAAGTTCTCTCATTGTTTTTAGGTTTTTAGTTATGGCTTTGCGTACATGTTGTCTCTGAACTTTCTTTTTTCTGTTGTTTGTGTGGTCATGTTAGTGACGAAATCTCACGTGGATATGCTGGCATGTAAAAAGTGCGGGACTGAACACGAAAAACCTACTGGTAACAAATGTGAACGGTTTAAAATGGATAAGGAAGAAAAGAAAGACAATACTAAGGAACAATCTGTTAAGAAGACACCAAAGAACAAGCCGTCCACGTCTGGGTCATCACAGGACAAGATGATGGAGCTCATGCTCGCGTCTATGTCATCTGTCACGGAAAAGTTAGCCGCGATGGAGGAACGTATCACGGGTTTGACAGAGAAATCTCATGACATTATACAAGAATCCACCAGTAGCCGCAAATCTCGTTCACGCGAGAAGTCGAAGAAACGTGAATCTTCAGACGAGAGGCAGAACATTTTCACTACACACTCTGTCATACAATCTGACACAGGTGTGGCTTATTCAAAAGTGTTTCCGGACACGGCTGTAGCATTAAAACCATACAGCCACACCTGTCAGAGTGAAGAAACTCAAGAATGACGCGGATTTGGGAGTAGCCCCACTCTCGCGAGAACTCATTCCAACTACACCTTATTCGTTTGCAAGTTTAGCCACTCCGGCGAGAGTTACATCCACCATCACGCGACCCATTCCTGCTGTAACAGCTTCTCAACACTGGGAGACAACGGGTGACGTACAAAATAAAACAGAGTTTCAATTACAAGACAAACAGCCTCAACGTGATTTTAATCAGAACATTTTATTACATACCGACCAGTACGGGAATCCCGTTCAGGTCCAAGCTATGGTTGAACCTACAGCAGTTCCCGTGCAGCCAGAGCCAGCTTTCTTTGAGAAACCTACAGACAGTGTTAGTAACTCGCAGTCTATTGATGCGCTGAGAGCTAACCCCATGATACAGAAGTTAGTGGAGGAGAGAGTTGCAGTCCTCGAGAGCAGGATGAGATCTGAACTTCAACAGGGTACGAGTCACAGACGCAAGAGTGGACGTTACAATGTTGCAGAGACACCACATAATGCCCCCCATCTAAGATGGCCAAATGAGTCTTGTTTCACTGGGACACAGAGAAAACGCACTCCGTACGATGACCTCTCACTGGGCCAATTTGTAGTGGGATATATTAATAATGTTCTTGATGTACAGCATGTAGAGACAATGAAGCACATGCTAACGGAGTTAGGGGAGGTTGTGAAATTAGCAGAAAACCTTTCATGGCCAATCGCAAGAGGTGCGTTCGCAGTATCCATGCACAAAATAGAGGAAGAGGCTATCACATGGACAGACCGTCGTGTCTTGGCAGACAATAGATTGACATACTCTCAGTCGGCCGTCTTTAGCGGGAGTGTTACCATGTCCCCTAGGCCACCAAATTCACCTCAGATTGCTGGGGGGACGAAAAAGATTGTTTGCAAATGGTACAATGAGAACTCGTGCCCTCACAACCAAGACCATTATGACACTACAGGGACGACTCTGTTTAAGCATGTATGCATGCATTGTTTCAAGAACCTGAAGCGAAACAATGCACACAGAGAATCTGATTGCCTCAACAAGAACCGAGTGTTTACCAGTGAATAGGGACACACCGGCCGTACTCTGCATTCTAATGACTATGACTGTAAATTTGGTGATGGGTGTTTTGCTGGGGTCCACCCCAATATTATTACTTATGAAAAGCGTTCTGCTTTTATTTGTAACGTCTACTCTTGTGTTTTAAAAATTCATGGCCATGGGCCATACAATAATCTTTATGACAGAAAAGTCTCACAGTTTATTGGTGCACCATTATTATCATGTAATCTCAGTCACGTACTTAGTGGTGTGCCCATTATGTCTGACAAATCACATGTTGTGCCTATGGCGGGCCACCAGGAGAGCTGGTCTCCCGAGTGTAATGAGAATAACATTAAAACTTTGTTTGACGAGAACTTGGGTTTTGTTACTGAGAACACCGACTTGTCTAACTTACCTTGTGACCTACCTGTGAACATGAATGATCCTATTGAATATCTCAGGGTCGTTGATCTCGTCCTGGCCTCAGGTCTTCCTAATTATAAATCTGTTAATATTCCTCTGCCTTTAGGTTTTAATTGGGACTACATAGAACAGCAAATACAAGACTATCATGATAAAATTGTCTTAGACTACATCAAGTTCGGCTTTCCACTGAGTATAAACCCTGACTGTTCTATTAGATCTAATGCAACTGACAACCACTCTTCAGCTAAGGCATATGGGGAGGAAGTCACCCAGTTCATACAAGAAGAATTAAATCACGATGCGTTACTTGGTCCTTTTGAACAAATACCTCACCCAGCCTTTACTTGGTCTCCCTTGATGACACGCCCTAAGGGTACAGGTTGTCGTATCATTTTGGACCTCTCTTATGGTGATTACTCTCTCAATAAAGCCACCAATAGAGAGTGCTTTGATGGCACACCCTTCACTTTAAAATTACCGTCACTGGACCACTTAATATCAGATCTTAAAAAATATGGCCCGAATGCCAGACTATTTAAGCTTGACATTTCTCGCGCCTTTAGGAACGTGAGAGTTGACCCAGCAGACGCCATACATTTAGGCGTCATGTGGCAGAACAAATATTACATTGATAAGAACCTGGCTTTTGGGGCTGTCCATGGAACAGCTATTTTTGAAAGAGTTTCTAATCTTATTCGCTTTATCTTGGCCAAGCAGGGTTTCAAAGTTCTGAACTACATAGATGACATTTATGCTGTATGTCATAAGGATACTGCTCGAGTGGCATATGAGACCTTGATTAGCATTGTTTAAAATATTGGCCTTCCTATTAATATTTCAAAGCTGTTCCCCCCTTCTACGGAATTATCTATATTAGGTATTGTGGTTAACGTCAACACCAGAACATTTAGCATACCAAACGAGAAGTTGGAGGAAATCTCGTCACTATGTCACGAGATGTTATTGAGAGATCAAATGTCTAAGCGTGAGCCTCATTATTGGGCAAGCTGTTGTACGTCTCTAGGTGCGTGCGAGGCTCTCGTATCTTTTTAAATCGCATATTACAGCTACTGCGAGATCACCATGATAGGAACCGCATTACCTTAACGCGAGAATTCCATTATGACTTGCTGTGGTTTCTCAAGTTTCTACGGTCTTTTAACGGAGTAGTGGTCTTTAGGCATGCCAGGGCTTCACAAACAGTTTTCGTAGACGCAACTCTCACGAGAATTGGGGGAATTTGGGGCTCTCGGGCATACACAGCTGAAATCCCGCCTAACATCTCGTCCGAGACCTCTATTACCCACCTCGAGATGTACAACATTGTCGTGGCACTGAGACTGTGGGCACGTGATTGGAGTAATAAAATAATTTGTATAAGGTGTGATAATGAGAGTGCGGTGTCGGTTTGCAATTCTGGTAAGACACGTGATAGTTTTCTCAATTTATGTCTGTATGAATTGTGGTTACTGGTCTATAAATATAATGTGGATTTACGTGTGCATCATATTAGGGGCACAGACAATGTGATTGCGGATGCATTATCCCGCAATAAGTGTGAAAAGGTGGGTCCAGTCACTTGGGAAACAGTAACAGATAGTATGTTGTCCATGTCTTTGTAGGAATACCTGTGCAGTCATATCCCTTGTTGAGGCAGGCACTGGCCAGAAGAGATCAGGGAATTAGGAAACACACTGCTAATCAGTATGACAGACAGTTTAAATTGTTTTTAGCTTTCATCTTGTCAAGGAAAATTACACACATGGACTCCGTATCTACCTTGTTACTGTTCTTAGAATTTCTGGCATCTAATGCTCTTACATACAGAGTGGTCATGAACTATATGTCAGCCCTAAAATCCATGTTTGGGAAATATGGTTGGTCCCCCCTGGCCTTTGAATCCCCTTTGGTCAAGAGAATGCTGAAAGGAATTAACTATACAGTCCATAACCAACCTACCCCTAGAGGCCTCTTTACCCTACAACAAATCCGTGAGATATCACGTCTCTGCGAGATCTATGAGTCCTCTTTGACATATCGAGCTGCCTTCTTACTGGCCTTCTATGGCCTTCTCCGCATTTCAAATATAGCCCCTCCATTTGCTAGAGCCTTTGATCCAGCAAAGCATTTGCTGAGACGAGATGATTCTTATACCCAGGCACTCATATTGCGTTAAAATGGGCTAAGAACTTGCAAGCACCTGAAAGAACACACACAGTCAAGCTCCCACGGGTTCGGGATCCCATGTTGTGTCCAACACAGACCTGAGGTCCTCGGTGGCCTAGTGGTTAGCAAGTTTGGCATCTAATCATAGGCTGTCACCTCTGTGGGTTCGAGTCCCACAAGTGGCAATGCTGAGGACCTGTCCCAATATGACCCTGGCTGTTGAACGGGACGTTAAACCCCAACTTTGACGTTGACTTTGGCCAACACAGACCTTGCAACATCTCTTAACCAAACGTGCCAGGAAAATATTACGCTAGGAAACATATTTGCTGATACATTTTTAGCATAATAGAAAAATGTTTAATTTAAGTTTTATTTTTCACTGTCAATGAATTGTACACATTGTACAATTAAAGAAATATGTTGTATTGTTATATGTTGCAGGCCCATATTCCTGGATGTGGATGGTGATAAAGAAATGGAAATGCCCGCCCCAAATGACAATCTGTATGAAGCCAACCAAGATTTGCATAGTGTGAGTTTTTCAGTTTAACAAAGCACAAAATAAGCACAGATATCATCCATGTGATTTTAATCTCCACTGTTACGCAACAACTGATTGCACAAATTTTCAAAATGACTTTCTACCAAACATTCTTTTCAGAACCATATTTTTTCATGTCCTATGAAAACATTGTTATTACCATTCGTTCTTCTGCTAGACGTTTTGTGATAGCACATGTTTATCGACCTCCTGGCTCATGTTCTGGGTCATTCTTTGACCAATTTTTCAATATCTTTGAGTATCTGTACATGCACCTGCACATGGTCAGCTCGTGTTCATCAGTCCTTCTGCACCTAAGTCAAACACAGTAACCTTTCAGAGGTATCACAAGATAAATATGCAGAGTCTGAGGTGTGATCTTGCTAAATGCTCATTTGTCGCAAGTCCTGGCAATACAGTAAATGCCCTTTATGAGCAATACACAAGGGATTTAAGTGGCCTGCTTGACAAACACAATCCTATGGTCTCCCAAACTTTTATTAAGAGGCCGCTGATTGGCTTTCTGACTCCCACTTACAAGCTAAAGCGGTCAGTTACCAGTTCAAATGGATCTGGCACAAAGACAAGTCTCCACAAAATTGGGCTAGACTCCACACCAGATTGTCTGGTGCAAGCCACTGATCACCAGGGACAAATCCAACTACTTGAGAAATCTAATCAGTGATAATACTCATGACTCCAAGAAACTGTTGCAGGTCTTGCACTCTGTATTACACTCCACTCCCGAAAAGTACTTACTTCTCACGACCTCAGATAGGTCTTGTCTTTTTCTTACGTCTTCAGCAGACAAAATAAGTAAGATCAGAGACTTTTTTGATAACACTGACTCATTTACTTTACCCCCCCCCCCCCCCCCCACACCGATGTATCTAAATTTGACTGCCTTGCTTGCTAGACCTATGGCCTATTTTTCTGGTTAAGGAGTGCTTGGATATTTTTGGTCCTCAATTATTAAGCTCGTCAGCTGTTCCCTGTCAGAAGATGTTGTCCCAGCTGGTTTCAGAGCAGCTACAGTTTCTCCATTGATTAAAAAGGCCTCACTACCACCTGATAAATTCAAATACTACCACCTGTCTCTGCCCTGGGCTTCATCTCTAATCTTGTTGGGTGTATACTGGCTTCTCAGTTAAATGACCATGTCATTTTCAATGGACTTAATAATGTCAGCCAGTCAGCCAATAAGCATGTCACTTGACCGAAAATACATTGCTGTCAATTAAGAATGAAGTCAATCTTACTCTTGCTAGATGTGAAGCTACTGCTGTCTTTCTGTTGGACCAATCAACAGCATTTGACACCAATGATCACAATACGCTTATTGAATGTCCGAGTTTTATGCAGATGACACACAGTTATATGTTCACCTAACACAAAAGTATGTCAATAAGGCCTTTGAAAGGCTTAGATGGTGTCAAAAAATGTCTTTCTGCAGACAAGCTGAAGCTCAATCCTGATAAGACAGAATTTATTTATTTGGATCAAGGACTGTGCATGCAAAACTTAGCAAATTTTTCCCAGTTAATATACTTGGTAATCTCCTTTCACCTACTGAGGCAGGTAAGAACCTTGGTATATGGTTCGATTCAGATTTTTCCCTCTCTTACCATGTCATGAATACCTGTAAGGCTTGTTTTCTTTATATCAGTGATCTTAAGTGACTCAGAGAATATCTCAAGCATGAAACTGCTCTTTTGGCTGCAAACGCCTTGGTTGGAAGTCGTTTAGACCACTTTAATTCTTTGTTTAGAAGTCTCTCTGCTATTGATCTTTGTAGGCTCTAGTCTGTTCAAAACAGTCTTGTTAGAATTGTGGCTAATCCCATCAAGTACTAGCATATCACTCCTGTAAGAAAGAGTCTTCATTGGTTGTCTATCAAGCATTGCTCTGTTTTAAGATGGCCATATTGGTGTAGAAGTATCTACATAGTGGTCATCCAATGTACTTTCCCAGACATAGTGGGTATACAACTTGTAGAAGTCGATCTGATAGCATGCTGCTTTAGGTCCCACACTTTGCATCAATCTATAAGTCTATAAAGCATTTTGATCTCAGCTTTGATACCCCAATGAGTTGGAGTGATTTGCCTGATAAGGTACACTCAGCCAAATCTCTCTCTTCATCCAGGAAGAAGCTGAAAACCTATCTCTTTGCCAAAGCTTACCCACCCTAGTTTTTCTGGTCTTGTTTCTCAGTCTTTCTCTATGATGCCGACCTCTGCAATGTTTTCTGCTTTAACAATTATGATATCAGATTTCTGATATTATGCACTTTAGACTGTCAATAGAAATTAAGCACCATAAAAGTAATATCAGAATTAGAATTGTTTCAAAAAGTTTTCAGCTGTTGTTTCTTTATTTTAATGGCAAATAGTGATACTAAAAAAATATATAACTACATTTCACAGAGTTGATTTCTATTTTCCTCCGCTAGGTGGCGTTAAATTCATAACCATTTGTCTGTATGTTAGCAGGATTACATAAATACTTCTGATTTGATCTTCATGAAAAAATGAGAAGTTGGGTCTTGCTCCAACTTTGATCCCATTGAATTTATTCCAGATCTGGATCACTGGATACAAAAAAAATATCAAAGATCTGAAGTTTGTCCTTTTTATTTATCATGTGCCTTAGCAGAGGTATGCGCCCTACAGTGCTCCTGTGTAGCTTGTATTTATGGATATGCATAAAGGATGTCATTTTGATATGCAATGAAGCTTTAAAACAATATAGTATTCAAATCCTGTTTCAAGGCTCCATAGTATTGTTCTTAGGGGTTTGTAATCCCAAATCATGGGCTGTATATACTGTCTTAGGTTGTTTTAATTGTTGGACTCTGCAAAATTAAATGGACTGGACTTGCTGCAATGGCTTTATACCATCCTACCTCACTTGGAGGAATTCTCTGTGTATTGTGTTAATTTTGTCCGAACAAGAGATATGCTGTATAACGACAGAATGTGATGATTTTCTTTGTAATTCTTCTTTGAATTTTTTAAAGCTGAAAAGCTGTACATGTAGAGAACACAGGTCCCCTCTGTGAAACATACATTAGGGTCCAATGTTGATTTGACTCTATATTTTTGTTATTGCCTCTTGAACAGAATAAATTAGGAGGAAGAAAGTTGGTATTCAAAGTAGAACATCTAATTTCAATGTATTTTGTTATTTGCTTGCTCTGTTAAAGGTTTTTGTCACAAGTTTTCCATAGTTTTTGTCCATATTATTTATTAATGATGATAACTACCTGCGGCATATCTGGCATTACATGTTCAACTTTGCATCATTTGATTTAGATACTTCAAGATTCTCTTTCAGTAATAAATTTAGTCCACAACTTCTAACGATTTCTTCAATTTATAACCAAACCTGTTGGATTAAAAAAGAAAATTACCTTTTCACAGGATACTCCAGAAGTAGCAAAAGATAAAGCCTTCACCAACTTGTTAGATGAGCATGCACCAATGTAAGATTTAATCTCCTATTGTCAATAAATTTAACTAATGTGTATACCAAGCCTGTTTTATCAACAAAACTAATATATATAGCTAGTTTCTCAATAATATGAAGAATACTTTTATGAAAACTTTAATGGTTAAACTATGTAACATAATTATTTGTTATTTGAAAATTTCTATCAGCTTATCTGTGTAAATGATATTAAAATACATGAAGCAGAGGAATGATAAATACTTTTGTAATATTGTGTTAGCCCCAATATGTATTTTAATTAGATAACTATTCTTTGCTTGATTACATAATATTGTGTTTAACTTAATTGAGCAAAGGTTTTGTAGACTTGTAAGAAATGGGTTATTACATGTTTATAAACCTATCTCAAGCAGCATTTTTAGATAGAGTTATGGATGTACTTGCAGAACTGAGAGCAAGAAGAGCATATTCTACTTGTTAAAGAAAGCATCTAATTTCCCTGGAACAAATCATTGGAAAGCTCTAGCACAAGGATTAGAAAAGGCAAAGAACCCTTTCTTGGAGAACAATGAAAACAATGAGTCCCTCTTGACAGTCAGTTCCAGGCTTGGCAATCTTGATGTACTGAAATTCCTTCTGAGGCATGGTGGAAATTTAAATGTACACGACAAACGTATGATGTACCCAATCCACACTGCAGCTTTCTATGGTCACAATATCTTAGTAGAGCATATGCTCAATAACCATATCAACATAAATATGTCAGGAAACAAGGGCAATACACCTCTGCATTATGCTACAATTAATAAAAAGATTGCAACAATTGACTATGTCATCCGTATGGGTGCCAATGTTAATGCGCGGAATCATGCTGGCAAGAAACCATATGACTATGCGAAAGAAGGTAAGTGCAAGCAGGCACTGAGACTTCTGGAAGATGCCATGATTAAAACTGTTGGCACGTCATTTGAAAAGGTCAGAATGGAAGCTGAAAATAAACCAGTGCCTAGAATAGTGCATGAGGAGATTTCTCGGGTAAGGCAAGATATTGAACATCAAGCCAAAAAGATTGAAGACATTAAAAAGGTGCACAAAAAAGAGGCAGAGGAAGTTAAGAAAGAAATAGAAAGCATAAAAGATAAAGCTGAAGAACAAGATCAAAAGATCACTCGAATAGAAACAGAATATACAGAAGTACGGGATACCTATCACAATCAAGTCATGGAGCAATTTGAGCAGATGAAGCGTCACCAAGAAGCCATGTATGAATATACTTACATGCACAATCAAATCCCACCTCCCATTCCTCATACCCAATCTGGTGTGGTGTTGCAGAAAGGTCTAAACAACCTAGGACCAGGGTCTTTCAGAGCTGAAGGAAAATCACCAATACCTCAATCACAAACATGTCCTGACTTGACCCAACCAACTGGTGAGTTGGTGAATAATTATCATTTTCAATGTAGAAATTGTATGTTTACAATATGTTAACTGTAAAGCAGATAATATTTTGAAATTAACAGTAGAGATATGTAGTATTGTCCAAGTAACTGTTTGTATTTTGTGCTCACAGAAAAAAAAGGATTTTTTTAGAATACATTTCTTAATATATGTTCAACATAATTTTTATTTGAATTCAATATTTTTTTAAAAGTTACTTTATTACTATTAAATATTTTCATTGGTATGAAAGTGATTGTTGTGTATGTGACTGTAACCTCTTGATTTAAAAATTGTATCAAATGCTATATTTTTTAATATTAATCAAACCCCACTTGATTTTACCATTAAAAACTCACACCGCACAGCCAAGGTTCACATAGTGCAAATTAGGCTCATTAATAGATTCACAGGTGTTGCACTACTTATCATGATAAAATTATGATTTTCATATATTTTCAACATAATGATTCGGATAAAACTTTAGAACATAATAGCTAAGAGACATACCTAATCTAATGAGCTATTAGATGTTAAAATATGTTGAGTAAAAGTCAAGATATAGAGGTTTAAAGTTCAAAAAGTGTCAAAATATAGGATCATAATTGATTCTTTCTTCTATCATTTTTTCAATTAGGGAAAACTAAGAAACACATGTTGGTGAATTATTAATCTGATTCAACATTGTATGACATCGACAAAGGCTAATATTATTTTGAGGCCTTTATTTTATAGTCAGTCTCTGCAGGGTACATTTCACCCATCTACTTGTATTATTTATTAATGGTGATAAGGCAGAAGTCTCATGTTTATGATATATTGTTTTTTCCAATATAATTTATAATAAAACATATGTTTACACTTTCAGGTGAGTCAGATCCAGATGTTCAGTATGACGTGCCTGATGACTTGAAATTTGTCACCTTTGATGGTGAGTTAACAACACACTTTTTTCAAGTCATTGAGACCTCCAGCTTTGTCAGAATTTTATAATCAATGCACTACACTGAGATGAATATTTACATTATTCAGTATATTTGGCATTTACAAGGTTACTTTTGAAATGCAAAATATGTACCACACACCTGTTATGTTATATGTTTTCACAACTTTAAGTCTGTGTATTTTACTAACTCATGACATATTAACCAAAGGTACCCACAGACGGTCCTGAATGACACTCAGATTAATGACAAAGAGCCTATGAGTTATTTGTTTCCTTTGAAATCATATGTCTGTTTTCCAGTTCCAGACCGAGGGAAACTAAGCAGAGATGCAAAAACTAAACTTCAGAGAAATTATGCAAAGATTGTTCGGAATGCTAAAATAAAACGCATTGATGCAGAACTGTTATCAGAGTTTGTGATTGATTTCGACACCAAGAGTCAGTGGAGAAGCTGTTATAGTGAAAGAGAAGTTGCAGAACAGTTTGTTCAGATCCTAATGGAAGGAACAACTGAACAATGTAATAAAGCTAAGGAGGTTCTCACAGACAACAATCAGGGAGACATTGCTGACCTACTCCCTTAATGCCTGACAACAAAGAAGACATTGTTAACTTGTGACTGTCAATCAAAAACACATTGCTGACCTACTTCTGTAGTGTCTATCAAACGGTAAAACATTGCTGACCTACTTGTACAGTGTCTGCCAATTATGTATACATGGCTGACCTACTTCTGTAGTGTCTGTCAAACAGTAAAACATTTCTGACCTACTTGTACAGTGCCTGCCAATTATATATACATTGCTGACCTGCTTTCTTGATACCTGCTGATGAGGAAAGCATTATTGACCTATTTCTACAGTACCTGCCAGTCAGAAGACATGGCTGACATCTTGTTAATGTGTCAAACTCATTGCTGACATACTTTCATTATGTCTGTTAACCTGAACTACAATGTAAACCAACTAACACAATTTTGTTCATTTTAAATAATGAAACTGATTTTAGGATTGCAAAAGTGGATCCAAATCTAACAACTTACGGTTTGGTTTTATGTTCACACATTCAAATGCCATTTCAAACTGGTATCTGTCATGTAGTTTCAATGGAAAGCTGAGTGCAATAGAGATTGCAAATCAAAAATACTGCCAGAAATAGCATGAAAATGTTGTAGAATTAACTTTTTTGTAATATAACTACAATGTTATTTTTTGTAAATATTGTTGTTGATGTTGTTTAAACATTTAAATGTGTGCATAATTGTAACCTAAAATATTCCTTCTTCTGTTAAAAGCTTATTTTGTATATACATCTAAGCTAATTCTTTGCACTGACATTCCAGTTGATGCGATTTTGTTTTTATTGATTACCCATTGTTACTAGCACAAAACTCTCAAATGAAGGTTATGTTATATTTATTTATCAGTTTGTAAATTATTCATAGCCGTACATCAGATAAAGTGTCTTGTTATCAAACGTTACAAGTAATTAACTCTAGGGAACAATAGAACAATAGGCTTGGGGAGTCCAAGTTCAGGAGGGATTGTTTGGGGTGATTCCATTTTAAATTCCAAGTTTGGATGCATTTTCATTATCCCACCGTTTGGGCAAATCTTGGCATATTTGGACCCCAATCAACTCCGCCTTTGAAACTGGGTAGTCTGTCTCAACAATACTTGAATATGGAACCAGTCCTTAAATATTCCCATGGATATTGTCGCTAAGTTTGTCTTATATAAGTCCCAAAGTTAGTGACATTCAGTTAATACAAGGTCCATACAGACTGGTGTTCACCAAAGTTTTCTAAACTCCTCAAAGTAGATGTTTTTTTATAAAACTACTTACTGAACCAAAAAAAATCTCAAATGACGTAGGTCAGACAAAACCTATTAGAGTGTCTCCAGAGTTGTTGAGCTCCTCTTAATATTAGGTCTATCTCATTGTTGACTTGCGTCAGAGCTTTTCACCTTGATCTACTCATCCTCTTAGTTTCTCTATGATTATACACCAACGTTTATAATTCAACTGCAGGATTTATAAATAATGGTTCCATTTGCCATTTAAGAATCTCTCGAAACAAAGATTAAGCATGATGAAAATCTGATTAGATTAAGTTACTTCCCTCTCAAGCACACGACCAGATAGATGAGATGCAAGCTTGTTTATCTTGAATGTCAAGCATGGTAAGACCTCAGTCACTGAAACGTCATGAATTAACCAAAAGAGGACATCCTGAATTTCAATACTTTCACTCACTGTTTTACATGCAATTTCTGGTATAAAGACTTGAAATTATATAAAATACAACTATGTATTCTTACATCTACAAAAAGAATTACATAGACATAGGCAAAAGCCTGTTTCCAAAAGCTTATCCGCCTTTGCCACTCAGTCTATCCCTGTGTCTCTCTGGTATGACCTGGCTGCATTAATGGACTAACTCTTCTTCACTATGTTTATGTATAGTTGTTCTTAGAATCTGTCCCATGATGACCATTAAGCATTGTAAAAGTCCTTATTGTATTAAATGAGATATACTAACTTTTACATCAATATATGGCTTAGACTAAGCAAGCTTATAATACTCTCTTGCATATATGACTTGTAGGAATATGAAGGCTTTGAGTATTTGCCTGAATGTATTAAAACAATATCAGCGCTTTTCTCAGGCTCTGCCATTGTAAAAGTATTCGTAACAACAGAATCTAAATATTGTACTAATCTTTTACTATAATTTTCATTCTAGCCCAGTATCACACACTGATCTTAGGGGCCCTGGTGATGCAGTATTAACATTCATTTACCACCTCTGAGATCAGAGTTTAAATCTCAGCCCAACCTCATGTGTTAAAGTTAATAGTTGCTTACTGTTGCAGGCCGGTTTACAATTAACCTGTACTGGTTTCCTCCGTTGTCGCAACTACCCATCATAATACCACTGATAAAAAGGTTAAAACCCAAATAAGCAAATAGACTGATACAAAGGTATAACTGAGCTTACTCAGAATTCAACTATGTTGATACTTGAGGTCAGATCCCTTAAGCTTTTTAAACTGAATCTAAACTTAGCTAAGGCGGTAAAAAGTCATTATATATTTCAGTCTCAGAAAGTAAATTATAGTTTGAGGAAGAAAGTCAACTACGATATGAACTGCCAATGAATGCACAGGAAGATTTTTATTAATTCGTTGGGGCAAAGTGTTCAAAGCGCCGTTGTAGCATTTCTCTGTTTAAGGCAAAATTTAAAAGAAGAAACATTTTAGATCTATCAAGAATGACAACAGAGCTTACAAAGTCGTAAGTGTCCTAAACAAATCTGAGATTGGAGAAAACCCTCACATTTGAGATTTGAGACCCTTTATGAACCTACCACCCCGACTGTGACGTACTTTAATTTTACTGTACATGTTGGGTTGAGGGTTTTCAATAAATAAAACTGGTTTGCATTTTATTTTTCTTTTAATTTTATGTCTGGGTCTTCCTCTGGTAAAGTTGTTCCAAATTTTGCATTTGTCACTTCGTCCTCCATTTCCTCTTCCATAAGCTTGCCTGTGCACCAAGCCACTTCAAATTTGTATACATAGCGTCAATTAAGAAAAAGTTTTATTGGAGTCTGACTAGTCTTGAAGCTTCTGAAGGTTGGGAAGATTATCACTGTAGATACCCATAAAACGATTAAACTTGTTTTAAAAAAAACTTTGCCAGTGAGCATTTCTGTTCCAAATGACCTTTTCCGTCATAGCTGCCTTATGACTGTTACGATTGACTCAAATCTGTCACTGAATCACTTATTCCATTGGCTTTTCAGCACAATATACTTGTCCATCTATTGTCCCTAACGTTGAGAGGATTAGGATATTGCTGTTTGGATAACACAGAGTGTTTTAGATCCTTCAAGATTGATCATTCTATTTGACTCTATGGTATTTCTGAACCACTGGGACGGCACACATGATGACACCACCTAACAGTTCCACAGATCCAAGAACAAAGAAAGGCTGCACTGTGTTCCCAAAAGCATCAATCAAAAAACCTAAAACAAATAAGAAAGTACTCTATAAGGCAACAATAATAAGACCTGTGAAAACACTCATAGATCGCAGGCCTCTGCCAAGGCATGCAATAATAAGTAAATGGGAAAATCAGAGTATTATGAGTATTCAGATGGCGATTCAGATCACTCTCAAAATTTAATGGGGTCTAAGTTGGAGCAAGACCCATCTTTTGATATTTTGTACAATCCTGCTAACAAACAGAACAGACAAACAAAGGGTCATGAAAATTACACCTCCTTGGTGGAGGTAATTAAATCATCGTATGTCTGAAATCAGGAATGGGGGAAAAATCATAACACGGAGGGGGGGGGAGGAAATAGCTTACACATAGGCCATAGATTTGAACACAATTCATTAATTACCAATGGTTACAGGAGCCATTCTTCTGCCAAGGTACAACACCTTCAATAATGGTTATTGGGCCAATGATAAAAAATGCTATAAAAATCTTGGATTCAGAAGTGGTTGCAGGTGATTCCCAAAATTGGTTGCTACCATAAAAATTTAATGCATATCTGTACAGCAGGTGTTTTTGTTATCTTGATAAACGGAATCCAACAATAGCATAACCTCTTTGTTGGATGTAATAATTTTAAATCACAGTGACAGATGCAAATTACCTGAGAGAATGTAAGTAAGTAGCCATGCCACACCAAATACTGAGTACATTGTTCCCGCACCTTTAGCCACTCTCTCCACACCCAGTAAGTGGGCCACCATTATACTTTGAAGGTTGAATGAACCTGAATAATAAAACATTGTTTAGCTAGAGATACTCAGATAAAAATACAATTTATATGGAAATAATATATAAACTAACAGATTAAGCATCAGTAACTTTATTCATCCACAGCATTTATGTTATTTGAATAGAAAAACTCAAAGTTGGTGGGGTGTCCAATTCAACAATAGTCAAGGATATAAACTGTGATAGACCCTCAGCATTGCCACTTGTGGAGTCAAACCCATAGAAAGGTGACAGTTTATAACTGGATTGTCACTTGTTAATCCACACAGGAGTCACATCCTGTGGTTAAATTTCAAACTTGCTAACCAAGGGGTCTACAATGATATAAACACAGATACAGCATTACTGATCTAAAGTATGTATTATCTGGTAAACTATCAACCTATAAATACCTGAAATAATTCCCCATAGTGATGTGTACACAAGGAAGCTAGCCTGGTGTGTAACTTGGAAGAACATCAGGGAGGCAAAGCCAGTCAATACAGCAGCAACACCAGACAACAGAGGCTTCACATGAAATAAGTGGGGAACATCTGCCAGAAAGCCCCACACAGGAGAACTCAATCCACTGGATATACCATACAGTGAAATTAGAAAGGCAGCTGTCCTCTTGCTTACACCTTCTTCCACTGCCCTGACAGTGACTAATGCCATGGGTGCTGTGTGTCCAAGGTGAACCAGAGACATACCAAGACAGAACATCAAGAATGGAATCTCCTTTAAAAGCGAGAAATCCACGCTTCTCTGAACTGCTTGCACCACTATAATTTTAAACTTAGACAATGTACTTGGCTTCTTCAAGTTATTATCAGTAACATACTTATTGTTTTGCATTGCCATAGATTCGTATGGATCAGTCTCTTTACTGGGATGAAACTTCCTGTTGACACTGCAATCCTTGATTTCCCTTTGACTGCTAATGTTATTCTGTTCTGCATAGCTGTTTAAGGAATTGTTTGATTGAGAAAAATTCTGGCTTACTGCAAGGCTTAGAAGGGAAACATTCAAACACTGACTACTGCTTGATAGTAGCAGACTATTTACATGTACCTTTTCTTGTAAGTTACTGCTGGATAAGGTTATTTGTTTTTCAAATGGTGGGTGAACAGACGTTTGTGTCAAAGGTTGGTATTTGAGATGTTGGCCGTTCTTGTGACAAACAGCATCAGAGGCAAGATATTCTTTCTCACAGTCTGCATGCTTCTGAAAACCATGCTGACTGTTATTACAATGGTAATACTCTCTGGCAGGAATGACAAGTTGAGAAAGTGCAATTATATGAAGGTGCAAACCAGCGTTAATTAACAAGCCCCCGGTCCAACCATATTGCGAAAATAAAAACTCTACCAACGGTGACCAGATAAATAGTCCAACAGAATAACCTGTGTTCACGATGGCATTTGCAATACCTCTGCGTTCAACAAAATATTCCTGGAATGTGCTAGCGACCACAACGCCGTAACAGCAGAAACCAATGCCTAGAATAAAGACAAGGATACATTGTGTGCATTTTTTCTACATTTAAGAGATACAAAAGATATACACATATGATATATTTTTTGATAACTATTTGGCATTGTGCAATATTTTGAAATCCAAATACTGCCTTCTCGATGATTTGATTCAATATTGATTTAAATATACTTATACCAGTAAGAGATCTATGAAAAAAGTAATTTGCTCATAATGCATATTTGCTCATAACCATTGATATACCTTAGACATAATTTGATAGTAAGTGAAAACTGCAATAATTATGATTAGTATGATGCCAAGGGTCCCAGTGAGGAGCCCCCGTCAACAGTAAATGTATTGATGAAACAAGAAATAACTATAATTAAGGAATAACAAACGACTAGCGTGGGGTGATGCAGGGTTTTACAACGAATAGTGACATCAGTAACACGAAGGTGAAGCCGAATGAGCAAGTGTGTTATTCCTATTCTAACATGACATTTTACATTGTTCTATGTCTTCTTTTTGTTTTGATGAAGATTTGTAGTGCATGTTCTTCGTAACTTGACTTTTAAACAGTTTAGCTGGATTATCGCCCACCTATGTAAGACTAGGCGTGAGATTATGCTCGATTTTACAACTGTGATTGACCAATCAGAATCGCGGACACAATGATGGGTACAATCATGAACAGTATTATAAAAATTCAGTTACTGGCTTACCTGGTACTATGCCATACATAAATAGAAGCCACCAAAAGCCCAGCTGGGGAAATAATGCACACCCACACTGACCAGTAAATATCAGCAGTGAGCCTGTTATGAGTACCACTTTGTTACCATATATGTGCAAAGCTTCTCCAACAGTTACACCTGATGAAAACAGAGACATCAGTTACATCCTTTGTAGCTTTATTACAAATATCTTTACATCAACAACATCAGAGGTAACATGGAAAGTATAGGCCACTGGTTCATTGAAAATATACCTTTTGTATCAGAATGTCTGCAGGGTAGTTTGAATTATGATTTAAGTAGCTTTATCTAGCTATCTGCAAAGGGATTTTTAAAGAAATTTAACATCACTTTTAAAGCTATTTTATATGATGCGTGGTGTAATGAGGGTACACCTAGTTAGGAAATTGGAGCAGGGCAGTTGTTCCAGACCATAACCCTGACCCCAGGGAGGTGAATGTATTACCACTGAACTAATGGGGCCCTATTTAACTATGGAGCCCCAGATGAATTGCCCCTTATAATTAACCCTTCTAATATCTATATCCACACATACACCAGTTATAGGTATGTTTCAAGAGATGGGAGAGATTTCAAGCTGAATGGGCCAGCAGATCAGCCTTTTATTGTATGTTGTATCCATGTATGTATATAGGTTCTAAAGAATAAACTTAGTATAGCATATAACATTGTTGTCACATTGTTATTATTTTGACCACCCCATCGGTTTATTCAATAAGACCTTCACCTGATACTATATACGTAACATATCACAAAAGACAGCCTATGTATGACTGAGGAGGGAACAATGAATAGACCAGTGTGTAAACTAGACTGAAAAACTGGCAAAGGACATGATCTGTGGGGGTGAAGAGATAAGGCCCACAACCAAAAGGATATCCCTTTTGGCCTGTCCATGACTATTAACATTTGTAAAGATTTGTTATAAATTACATTTAAAATTAATACATTTTGTCAAACCCTGATAGCTTGTGCCTAGATAGACAGACGGTGTTACCTAATTTCCCTATGTTACTAGATTACTGGGATCCATTTTGACAGAACAGTTTACAAATTTAGTTGCAATGCCACTGAGGCCTATCTTACATCCCATCGTATGTGCACGTTCGTCCTGGTTACAGAGAAAAATCAACTGATTTTCAAGGGACACTAAAGCTACGCATGCAAATTTTATAGCAGAATCTTAAGGTCACCGAGACCACACACACCCCACCCCCAATGAAAATTTGAATGCACATTATTGTCTGTGTTCATGCAGTATGGCTACAAAAGCATCCGTGTCTCAGGGGAAATTTATGGGTGGCTTGGACACGTGCATTTTCCTTGCCAGTGTTTTAAGTCTCCCCATTACTTCAAGTGTCTTGCATGTTTTCTTACAGGGTTTTTGCACATGCCATATGATACACTCACGTGTATATAAACCCACTTTGCAGCCTGTAGCCTATTGAAGTATCTTCTTGGATATTCACGAAGTGACACTTTTGAGAGACACCTTGTTCGCATGTTGTAGAGGAAAGGGAGAGATTATTGATTGGTTCTGCTGTGTTTCGAACTTACAGCCTTCTGCTCAAACGCAGATATAAACACAAGTCTAGCTCTTTAACCAGCTGAGCTAAAGGGGAATCCCCAGAAGCCCAGGTATTAATAGAACTGATATACGTGAGGATATTACATACCACCCCTCCAAGGAAAGACCTGTCCTCAGGTCTTACATGACTACATTATTACACTTAACTCGCTTGGCTGTGAGAGGGAAGGATCTACCCGGCATCTCCACCATGTAGAGGGAAGGGAGAGATTATTGATTGGTTCTGCTGTGTTTCGAACATACAGCCTTCTGGTTACACACAGATATAAACACAAGTCTAGCTCTTTAACCAGCTGAGCTAAAGGGGAATCCCGAGAAGCCCAGGTATTAATAGAACTGATATACGTGAAGATATTACAATGTGCAAATCTCTATTACCATATTAGTAGCACACTTAAGCAGTATACACATACAATGGGATGTAAGAGAAGCTTAAAGTAAGTGGGGGAAGCAGAGATTTTCACATGAAAACAAGGTTTCAACAAAGGTGTCACTACTTGAATATTCAAGAACAGATAGCGACCAGCTACAGGTTGTACAGTGTGTTTATATGCATGCAAGGTACAAGGGAGTGTATGATACGGCACGTGCAAACAATGTAAGTGAATGGGGAGAACCTACAACACTATCAAGGAAAATGCACAAGTCCCTCGTAAGTTACCCTTGAGACATGGATGCATTTGAAGCCATGCTGTGAGCACGCATAATGAACATACCAATTTTCATTGCAGGGCCTCTGCAACCTCCAAATTCTGTTATAAATTTGCATGCGTCCCTTGCAAATCAGGCGATTGTCTCTGTAACCATACGATGGGATGTAAGAGGAGTTTTACCTTAAACAGTGTGAAGATACGTCATAGCACCAGAAAGCAATATAAATCATGGGACCAATACAATTGGACTCAGGACTTGTGAGGAAGAACTGGGGTACTATAACAATAACTGTACTCTCAGTTTATCAAGACAACAACTTAAAGAAAAGTAACAAAAATAAAAGAGAACTGGGACAGGGCAAACTCGGACAGGGCAAACCTCTGCAGAGCTATATAATGAAAAGTAAATGGGAAAATCCCGATTATTGTTGGACCCAGACAGTGGTCCAGAACAGTCTCAAAGTTTACTTGGATCTAGGGTGGAGCAAGGTCCATTTTCTGAACAAGTTCAGAAGTTCCAGCTAGTAGTGTTTGTGTAATCTTGCTAACAAACATACAAATGGTCACGAAAATATTGCCCTGTGGGCTGAGGTAATAAAGAAGATAAAATTAGCGAATATAACACAATAACTATTTTGTCACGCAATTTAGCACTTGGACAAGCAACAAATATCTGAACCATACCAGACGATGAGATTCACAAGTATTTATAACAAGTATTAGGAAGAAGGGCAATAATACCTAATAAACCGAAGAGGCTTGTTCGAAATGCCCCAATCCATGTCAGCTCAGTGGTTGATATCCCAAATCTGCAACATCAAAGACAAGCTGATTCAGTGTTTGTTTTATCAGTGATGTCATATCTATATTTATTTCTTGTAATGTAAGGAATGTTTGCAATAATGCCAAATAGAGATTCTGATTCTGTTTTTGGATGTGGAAAGCATGGATAGTTTCCTTAATAGGACTTAAGTTTGCTCTAAGATGTGATGGGGTAGCAACTTGTACAGCCTATGAAAACTTGAATGTACTTCTAATATATCAGATATTATTTTTTTAAAACCATGGGGGTGTTGGAATCTATAGTGTGTGTTTTCATCGATACTTGGTAGTTGATTGCAGGTGAGCTATGGTATTCTCAGATAAACCCATGTTAACTACTTTGACTGAGCTTACGATTTTACCTTAGGCATTGCATAAGTCTTTGCCAAATTACTGTTGTGGGGGACTAAAGTCACAATTTCTCCATATTCAAATAAATGTAGCTAAAATAATTTATTTAGCTAAAACAAATTTAATATATTTAGCCAATTGGCTTGGTCACTCCATTCAAAAAATATAAAATCTGCAGTTTGGTAAATGTGTAGTAAAATAGTAACATGTAATAATTGATGTGAACATATTATTACAGTAAACTACAATGTAAAATTTAATATTGATATCTGTTGTGTATTTTCTGTCAAAATTTGTATATGTCAAGTTTTCTGTTTACACCCACGCCCTTCCGGATAGCCAAATGGCCATTTAATACTTGTATATATTTTTTTCCACTTCAAACGTGATGAAATTTATTAAGTGGCACACCCCCAACTAGTAGAATACAAAGGAATATGTAAAGCAAAATCATCATTAGCACTTACCTTTCCTTACACTCTACCATAAAGATTCCAAGGTTGCCATAGTTGTCCACAGCAAATAGTGCAATAAGAAAGGATAACATAACCATCACCCAGCCATATCGACCATCCACTGGATAAATGACCCTCACTGTATTATGTTTATGCTGAATATCTGTTTCCATCTTGAAAATAACAGCAAATTTATTATTAGTGGCAAAACATGGACTTTATGCATTGTTGTTTCAATCATTCATTCTTTAAAGACAGGGGGAGACACTTTTACCATGTATTAGTAACTATTTTTCACTTTTAATAGGCTTTGATACTTTACGTACATCCATCACAGTGTGTTTGTTATGGTCAATAGGGCAAGCACTGTAGCAGTTACCAGTTGCTTTCAATTTCAAACATGAAAAAACAACAATTTCCCTTAACAATTTTTTTTAACAATCAGAATAATAAGTGCAGTCAACTTGAGATACTCGTAAATAAAGTACAAGGACCAATCGGACCTGACCACAGTCTTATTCACCTAGCTAACAGTTAAAATGAGTTTGTCCACTCTGTCCAGCATTCTATCCAACGATCAATCCAAAGTTCACCTGCACACTATGAATGGTTCGCTCAATGACTTAAACAGTGTCCACTGTTGTCAGTCTGTTGATCAATCCACTATCCAGGATATCCACAGACAAAATCCAGTTTAATAAAGTAAGAATTAATCTCAGAAATGTAGTTTAATATGAATAGCTTGTATCCAATTGACACAGATAAATCTAAGTCTATAGTTAGCTGATTTAGGTGTAGCGTCTGAAAAGACTACTGTCCATATAGCACTAAAATTCAACACTTGCTGTGGTCCGGCTTTCTCTTTCTTCTCTGTAGAAGGTTGTGGTCTAGTTGTTTGCAAGTTTAGCATCTAATTGCAGGATGTCACTTAACAAAGTTATTTAACAATCCAAATAATAAGTATAGTCAACTGAGATACTCCAGCTTTTACCAATTTTAGTATACAAGGTTTTAGAGAGAATGTAAACACATCAATATATTTCCAGGAGAAGGCATAAATGGAAGGTTCTAGTATCTTAGGGATGTTTCCCCCAATCACTACTCAGTAAAAAAATAAATGCAATATCTAATTTATTCCTTATAAAAAACTCTCAACGATCTCTCAATTTTTGCTGTTCGGGAAGTGGATCTTTTAATTCAGAACAATCTTAAGGTCATTGCAAAATACAATCGCTATGATCAGTTGTTCCAGTAATTCCTGAATGGTTCCCAATTGAATACAGAGTCGATCGAGAAGCAACCGCGTCACTTACTGAAAACAAATTGAACTGATTAAATTTCATGTAAACCCTTATCGTATCAGAACAGTGATACCTTACTCAGTGAGGGGTTATTACTATGACTAAGTTTTTCAATTAAAATTATCCTTGGGAACTGTTAAATGTCTATCTATTGTTAACTTTTGTACCGGCAATTTACTGCAAAAAAGTGAATTACATGTGACTATATAATTATAATACCTCACATATATTTTGTGACTTTTGAAATGGATGAATATATTGGCACTGAAGATATAATATGAGTATATTATTATCTTGCTATGTACACATTATAGATAATATGTGAATATCTTATTATCTAGTTACTATATACATACCTATACAAAAAAGTATGTATTGTTTTAATATAAGTAAATGTATGTACTATTGTATACTGATACATTTATTAATAATACTTTGTGGATATAAAATACATTAATCTAAATAAAAAATCCATATTTCACCGAGAATTACTGAATGTGTCCTAAGGACTATAAGATACACGTCTGTTACCATTCACGTATTCCCGGGTACTCACTTCTGATTTAAACGACCATAACAAAAATTTGGATCATCCCTGTTCAGAATTTATAGGATAGTACTATGATATTTTCAGCACAAAACACCACAGCTGTTGCAGCTACCGTTAGGCTTTTCCAAAGGACGTTTTATCGATCACCATAGTAAGGTGGTCCATATGAACAACGGTTTAAACTGCAACATAGGCTACAAAAGTTATACCAGAAAGCATGTTCTAATAAGGCACCTGAAGAAGGAGCGCCCCAAACCTTCACCTTCAGCTACATAAAACACACCAATGGATTGGGACATCCACCAATCTTATCATAATCAAGCTCATTATGTTTAATTATAATAATAATTACCCAAAAAGGTACCCCCTGTACTTACATACATACACATATATATGAATGTAAATTGTATGTTGTTCATAAAAAAATAAAACACATTTTTTTATTTATCGAAATATTTATTCAATAAAGCAGCTTATGAAATAAATTCTGTCTTAAATAATCTCATTTTAACAAAACATGGCATAACATCTATAAATGTGATTAAAATGACATCTGACAATCACAACTGATTGGTATGCTTCAACCTTCTTCCAACCTGCTTAAGGCTCTAAGGAAGCAATGGGATTGAGTGAATTTGAGTAAAGGTTACTAAGCAACCACCTTAAGGTGCACACAAACCATTAAAGATCCATAATAATTCATTAAAATGGTTTAATGTAAAAACCACACAAAGGTCATTCACCATTATACTAATAATAATATTTTACCATCCTACAATACTCCTGGAGCCTGCCAGAGCCACTATTAGCACCTTAAGGGATCAGATTCTAATAAATCCTCAGCCTCTGATGAGACCATACTCTAATCCAAGAGGTTCGAAATAAATGCTTTAACGTAAAGGCACTTTATCAGGCACTTACCTCTGACTAGCACAAGACAATCTTTTTTTAAAACTTTTGTATTGCTTAATCTCCATCAAATGACATACTATAAGGCACATCTGACCATAAAACAAGGCAATAAACATTAATCCAATGACATAGCCAGGTCCTAACCAAGGAGACAGGGAGGGCTATGGCAGATAGGCTCTTGTAAACAGGTACGTTTTGAGCTTTTCCTGAAGGAGGCAACTGCTGTTGCACAGTGCACATCATTAGGGAGTTCATTCCAGATCTTAGGAGCATCAAAGGCAAAACTATGGCCAAAATGTTTGACTGACTTAAAGACTGATGAGTGGAATGGAGGAACTGTAATGCCCCTGTTCCACCAAAATATTAAGGCCCGATCCTGTCTGGGACCCTTAATCGTGCACAGTCGGTGGAAAAAAGACAAAAATGGGCGGGAATACTGGGTCGGTACTGAAGTCTGGGGTTAAGAACAGATCGTCCCCAGGACGCCTCAGGACGCCTCAGGCGGCCCCAGACAGTCCCCGACTGGTCTGGGACTAAGAACCGACTAAGCCAGTTTTCAGGTCGGTTTCAACCACGATCCTGTCGTACACATACCGACTGGGTCCCAGGACGCCTAAGAGCCAACTAACCCACGATTAACTACCGGCGTCCTCAGGCCTCCTCAGTCTTCCCCAGACCAGGATCCCCGATTATTGCTTTCCAAAGTTGCTGGATTTTCTGGGTATATGTATATAAAATTCGCGATCTAATCATCATTGCTTTTCTAGGAACACAGCAGGATGCCACCTTTTAATGGAAGACAGATTCAACAACAACTTAGGGCTTTTTTGGTTTTTATTCAGTTACAAATAATCATGTATTTCCATTTCTTACGTCGACCACAGCAACCACCACCAGCACCACCACCACCCATACAGAGACCTAGAAGAAGGCACAACATGTGGGTCAGGCCATGGCTAATGCAGAGAGAGGAGAGGGGGCCTACCACAACATTATGGCTGATCTGTACGCCACAGACATTCCAGGATTCACCAACTACGTGAGGATGACCCCTGAATTTTTTGAAATGATAAAGACCAGACTGGAACCACACCTTGCCAGGCAGGCCACCAACTACAGAGCTCCTATCAGTGTTGGGGAGAAGTTAGCCCTCACAATCAGATATCTGGCCACTGGAGAGTCCTACACATCATTATCATGTCAGTTCAGGGTTGGAAGATCCACCATTTCCAAGTTTTTACCAGAGGTCTGCAGGGCCATCCAGGATGAGTTCACCAGAGAGTACCTCAAATGTCCTACTACCCCAGATGAGTGGAAAGAACTGGAGAGGGAATTCAGGATCAGATGGAATGTTCCACATGCCCTGGGAGCCCTGGATGGGAAGCATGTGGCCCTGAAGAAACCCAAGAACACTGGAGCCCTCTACCACAACTACAAGGGTTTTTTTCCATTGTGATGTTGGCCCTGGTAGATGGACAGTATAAGTTCAGATGGGTGGATGTGGGTACAGCTGGATCTTGCTCAGATGCCCAGATATTTAATGCCTCTCAGCTGAAGAGGAGGATTGAGGATGACAGGATAGGCTTCCCTGACCCAGCCCCTATAACCCAGGGTGGTAGAGATGTCCCCTACTTCATTCTGGCAGACGATGCTTTTGCCCTGAAGACCTGGCTCATGAAACCCTATGGCAGAAGGCTGTTAACAAGGGAGGAAAGGATTGCCAACTATAGAATATCGAGGGGCAGGAGAGTTGTGGAGAACGCTTTTGGCATCCTGGTCTCAAGATTTAGAGTCATGAGGACCACCATTGAACTACCCCCAGAAACAGTTAGAGAAGTGGTCATGACCTGTGTGGTTCTGCACAACATACTCAGAAGTCAGTATCAAGGTCAACCTGTTGGTCAGCAGCCTGGGGAGGATGATGATGATGATGTGCCTGGTGATTGTGGATTGATTGGTGGTGCTGCTGGTGGTGGCCAAGACAGAAACCCTGCTAGAGAGGCCAAAAGACAGAGGGATTAGACCTGAAGGACTACTTCAATAATGAGGGAGCAGTGGCCTGGTAAGATGGCAGAATATAAGTCCTGCTGCAGTAAACAGTCCTTTTCAGGACTAACTATAACAGTCCTTTTCAGGACTAACAAACAGTCATTTTCACGACTACCAATTATTCCAAAAACAATTAATCAGCTATGTTTGCTACAAACAGACAAACCCCATGCCAAACATAACTTGTTCAGACGGACAAACAAACAAACACAACTTACTCACCAAGCAAACAGACAGACCCACTGTTAAACAAAAGCCAAACACAAAGTCACACATAATATCCTAAATTGAATTATTTTTTTATATATTTTGAAATCCACATCATAATTTCACCAATTTTTTTTGTTCATGGCTTGGAAATTTATTGTTAGCAGAAATGTTTTATGGAAATCTTCAATTTTAAATCTTCACTTCTAATCACAAAAATGTGGAAAATATAACCATGGAACTAGTTTTGTTTTCAATAATGGGGGATTGTGTTTGCAAAATAGTTTGTCAGTTTATTGGCATGGGTTCTATTTAATTTTGGGTTTTTGTGTTTCTTGGTTGGTGGTTACTGGGGTTGGGTTTATTATTGCTAGTTGGATGTTGGGTTTCTTACTGGGTTTGTTATTTGGGGGTTATGTTTGGTATTGGGTTTGTCTGTTTGTGGGTTGGCAAGTATGTAATAAAGACTTTTAACTCTAGGGAAGGTGTAAGTGTTGGACTTTTCAATTACAGATTTTAAACTATCCCATGGATTTTATTCTAAAAATGGGCTGATTAATGGCCATATTGGGAGTTATTTTTAATTTTTTATGTGGCCTTTTTTGTTATGTGTGGTACCATGGGTTATTTGTTTCATGTTTGGGGTGGTGTAGGTGTTGGACTTTAACTTTTTTTTTTTCTTGTGATAAGTATTTGTACTGAACTTTTTTGTTTTGGGAGGGGAATTGGAATAACATGTAGCTGAATAATTGTTTTTGGAAGATTTGGTGGCCCTGAAAAGGGCCTGGCAGGTCAAAGACCCGCCCTGACTGGATGGCTACTGAGGAGGCTGCTGCTGCTGTTGAGGCGGTGCTGAAGTGGTGATAGTAAAGAGCTGCTGCTGTGGTTGTTGCTGCTGCTGCTGCTGCTGAGGCTGCTCGACGATCTGTGTTGATGTCAGATCTGGTAGCTGGCTTAAGATTCCACTCAGATTGTGTCTGCTCCCTTCGTCCTGTACAGTTAGGACAGATGTCGGGTTGCTGAAGCCAATGGGGCTTGGTGTATAGTACACAAAACTGCTGCTAGCTGCTGCTTGAGTGGAACTAGACGCCTGTGGAGTGGTTGTTGGCAGTAGGCCGACCCTCTGGGACTCCGTGGTAACAGTGGCTGATCTTCTGGGCAATGGCTGATGTCTGCGGTTACTCTTAATAGTTTCGATGTCTCTAAATATCTTGCCCTTTAATTCTTCGAATTCTTCTTGAGTCATCTTTTCAGCCTCTGATGCCACATAGTCAAAGAAGGGCTGCCTGTCTGACTTCTGATGCAGAAAACCTGAGATAAGTGTCCTCATCTGCTCAAAGTGTTCGAGAATCTTGGAGTCTGTAGTTGAAACGGGCGTTGATGTAATGATGGACTGACTCTTCTCCCTCAGGACACTGGACTCGAGGTGTTCTGTATCAGTAGTTGAGCCACGTGATTCGTCCTGCCTGCTGGTATTTGGACTGGCCTCAAAACCTGAACTTCTATTGGCCCCCTTTCTTCTGATGTGGGTTTTAAGAAAACCCATCTGTTGGTAGACCCAGGACTGTCTCTTGGTCATCTCCCTCGGGGCTTGGCCAGATTGGAGCTTGGACAGCTTCCCATAACGGGTTCGCTGGGACTCGAACCAACGTCTCACATCAAAGGGCTGGAGCTTCAGTTCTGCAGATATTTCTGCCCAGAGAGCCTCTCTTCTGGTCCTGTCGTGGAAACGCGAATGTTCCTTGTCATACAGTTCAGGGTGCAGCTTTACAAATTCCACAATGGAAACTTCCTGGCTGTCTGTAAAAGTGGCACACACCCTGGCTCTCTTGGCTGAAGAATGGCACTCCGGATCTTCCTCACACCTCTCTTCTTCTTCTGCCACAGCTTCCCCAATAGCTGGATCTTCCTGAATCTCCTCCTCCTCTCTCCTCTCACTTCCTTCTTCTGTAATAACTTCACTCCTCTCCTCTACTTGACTTTCCTTCTCCCTCTCATCCATCTTTTTCCTTCCTCTCTTCCCTCCTTTCTCTTTCCTCATAATCCAGTCGACAAAATAATAAAAAAATAGTAAAAATGTGTTTCCTAACTGTGACATTTGCCCTAAGCTCAAGTATATAAAATATAAAATAAAAACTGAAAACCCCTACAAATCAGTGACACACGTCTCTCAGTAGCCAAATAGTCAGTAACGAGAATGTGTGCGCAGTCGCTTATATAGTCCCAGACCCCCTCATTGCCTCGATTTCATTTCAGACGCGCGGAAAACAGTCGGTTCTTAATCGGTTGTTAGTCCCAGGCCTCCTGGGGCGTCCTCAGGCCGCCGCAGACTGAAAATGCGTGGTCCCAGGCGTCCTGGGGAGGCCGGTTTGGATCGGTTAGGGTCGGTTACCCTTAGTCGGTTCTTAGTCCCAGACCTAGATTTTTGGGTCCCAGGACACCGCAGACAGTCTGAGGCTTCCGGGGACTAATACAACCGACCCACTTTCACACGCATGAAATTCATACGCATCATGTTTGAGTCTGGGATTAACAACCGGCCTCCTGGGACTAAGCTAGGGAGGTCTGGGACTAAGGGTCGCAGGCGGCCTGGGACAACACACGACTGTGTAAATTTGGGTCTGAGGAGGCCTGAGGACGCCTGGGACTGGACATTTTGTTGAGGGCGGGAAATATGAATCGGTTGTGGTCGTGAGAAATATCAAACATGTTTGATTTTTCACATGGCCCCAACCGACAACAACCGACCCTTACAGGACGCCTGGGACTAAGCAAATATTTCAAACCGACCTTCAAAAACCCTTAATCGGGAGCCTTAGTCGTGTGGTGGAACACCCACATTAGTTACCAACAAGATGGCTCCAGTGAAACACCCCCATAAAAGGGGATAGTGTGGATACTGTAATCGTACCTGCCTGTCCTGGTTTTCTGTCTGCATAATTCGAAAGATATACAAGAGACAATGAAGGGGATGTAACAAGGTTAGTAAGTGCAAACCAATTTTTCGGGGTTTGGGCATTCTAAAGTACTGCTTGCTTTGTTTAGAACTGCATCATACTCTGTAAACCCTTATATCCACAATAGTGGTTTGATATGCAGGTTCTGTGCTCATTCGAGGCTCTGATTTCAAGTAGATATTCTATTATCGCCCCATATTAAAGTCACTGTTTGGGGTTAATTAATCTGATTTTCTGTGACTAAAGTTTATAACTTACGCTTATGCTAATAGATATTTCGACCTGTGGATGTTCATGAAAATACAAAGCATCACACAATAACGATTTTGTGTTCAACTTGTGCCAAGTTTATAAAGGGGAAGTGATATGGCTAGGTTTGCCCCAAGTCTTTGTATTTCTCATTCCACCAAATCTGACATACATGAAATCATTATAAATCCACTTGATGAGTAAAAATGCTTTTGTCTGCTGAAATACAATTTTTGTCAGCCCCACATTTTGGTAAAAAGACGGTCATTCAGTTCTCATATAATACCTAAGACAAAAGGATTTGAGGAAAGTCTATTACCAGCTATCATATATGGTCTGCACAATAAACAGTAGTTGCACTCTTGAAATATGTCAGCCTTCATGAATAACTACCAATATACACTTTTAAAAACACTAGAATTACACCAGAAAACAGTAGCACTCAGAGAATACATACCTCTGCCAAGGTCAAACGTCTGCACTATTTCATATGTCTGCAGTGATAAAAAAATCTTTTTAAAAATCCTGGATCCAGAATTGGTTGCGGACTATTCACAAAATTAAATCACTTCTCTATTACACCATGATCCACCTACAGTGAAAATTTAATGTGAATCTGTGTAGTATTTTTGTTCTTATTTTTTATAAAGTTACACCAGAGATATTGTGTTCAAGTTTTTTTTCTAGCCTTTGGCAGAAAAAAAACATCTTACACAGTGCACTTTGTTACCAGCATTGTTATGCCTAGGTCAAAGGTCAAGGCACTTGACGACTTTTTGATAATCACACTGGCTGTTTCTTTCTTGATCTCTGGCCAGTATGTACACTTGCCCAATGTGACCTACATAAACACTTCAATTATACTACAAATTAATGTTTAAGACAAACTCATTTTTTTTCCTATTTTACAATATAAAACGAATATTTCTGCCCAGTGATACAGCTTGTAATTGTAATTGCGTGAGGCTTCAAAACAGATCCATAAGCTGAATTTACACATAGACACCCCCTAACCAATGTCCCTATCAAGTATCAACTTCCTACAACTTATGGTTTCCGAGATATAGTCCTGACAGGATTTTATAGCTTAAGGTCACTAGGGCAAGGTCAAAAGTCAAATCAAGGTCACACCATGACGTTGTATACCTACACCCTCTAACTAATGTCCCTACCAAGTAGCAACTTCCCACACCTTACGGTTTCTGAGATACAGCCCAGACAAACTTTTTCCCGCCACCACCCCACCTGCCAGAATGCCCAAACCAAGGCCTATCTGGACACCATAGGTGAAAACAATACCACGACCTTAAGGACTGTGGGGTAAAAACTTATTAACAGTTGGTTGTCGCCTCCAACACTGTTCTATTTCCAGCAATTGTCAATAGTAGATATTGTGTTTTGTGTTCATTCGAGGCTCTGATTTCAAGTAGATATTGTATTATCATCCCATATTAAAATCACTGTTGTAGAAATAAAGTCCTCAGTTTTGTGATTTATAACCCTAGATAATTCACAAATTTCCGGCGAATAACGGAAGAGCGCAGCACAAGTCCGTTATTCGCCGGAAATTTGTGAATTATCTAGGGTTATAAATCACAAAACTGAGGACTTTATTTCTATTATAAAGACCGGTTTCATGTATTAATCCCTAAATTTTATTGAAAATATGTTTCTGTACACACCTAGTTGTCACACTATATTTTGTCTGTATCGTGTAGTTCTGTATTATCGGCGATCGTCCAGTTATTGCCTCAGATAATTGTACACAAAAATATGCGCACTGCATTGTTTTGTGTAGTCTGCGCACTTCCGGTCTTTATAATTTAGCTTAATTAATCTGATTTTCTCTGGCTAAAGTCTATAACTTACACTTATGCTAATGTATATTTCAACCTGTGGATATTCACTTCATGAAAACACAAGGATCACAAAACAAGGATTTTGTGTTCAGGTTAATTGTGCCAAGTTTAAAAATTAAGGCTGGGTAGTGATATGGCTAGACTTGCTTCAAGTCTTTGTATTTCTCATTTTCACCAAATCTGACATACATGAAATCATTATAAATCCACTTGATGAGTGAAAAATCTTCTGTCTGCTGAACTACAATTTGGTTATTCTGGTAAAAAAATTCAGTAGTTCTATAATACCGTAGACAAAAGGATTTGAACAAAGTCTATAACGTGGCCATCTATATCATACATGTGTGTGGTTAACACAATAAACAGTAGTTGCACTTTTAAATGTGTCAGCCCTTATGGATAGCAAGATACACTTTTGAAATCAGTAGAATCAGAGAATTACACCAGCATACAAGAGCACTCGGCGAGTACATACCTCTGCCTAGGTCAGACGTCTCCACTATTGCATATATGTCTGCAGTGATTAAAAAAATCCTTTTATAAATCCTGGATCAAGAGATGGTTTCTATTCACAAAATTAAATCACTTCTCTGTTACATCATGACCCACCTACTGTGAACACCGTTCAACATATTATTAATGTGAATCCCTGCAGTAGTTTGTTCTTACCTCTATACAGTTACATCAGAGCTATTGTGCTCAGTAATCTTTTAATAAACATCTTACACAATGCACTTTGTTTGCAGTATTGTTATGCCTAGGTCAAAGGTCACTGTACTTAACAACTTTTTGATAATTGCACGGGTTGTTTCTTTCTTGTTCTGTGGGCAGTATGTTCACTTACCCAATGTGGACCTGTACAAACACTTCAATTATATTACAAGTTAATATTTAAGAAAAACTCTTTTTTTTTCCTATTTTACAATATAAAACGAATATTTCTGCCCAAGTGATAGAGTTTGTAATTGTAATTCCCTTAGGCTTCAAAACAGATCCATAAGCTGACTTTACACAGAGACACAGTGTTTAGTTATGTGTGTCTATTTGTTAAAATTTTATTTATAAGTATTAAGCAAACTTTACTGTCAACTAATATGTACAGTGTTGGACAGTAGCCTTTCTTTGGTTTCATCATTTTAACGGCCATTTTGTTATTATACCTTCATTTCGCAAATCCTGAAAATATTTAAATAACATTTTCAACCTCTATTTCCTGTACTGTTCAAGTGCCGACATCTCGCATCCACCAACCCCAACACCCTAATGCCCTCCACATTTGAATCATGTGAAATTGGTTTTTAAATTAGTTGCTGCTGCAAATTTGGTTCTAGCTAATGGCACATAAAGTGAGAAAAAAAATCTTTATGCAGATGTTATGATAAGACTGACAAGTTATTATGCTATATTTATTCTAATTCTAATTGGACTTTTATAAGCCAAACTTATATAAGACCAAACTTCACTTAGGATATATCAATGATAGTTCTATTTTGCAATCAATTCATTTTGCCCTGTGTCTAAAATCCTCTCCTTGGAAACTGTGGTAGAATTATTAAGAGTGAAATGACGACCAATCACTGAAGGCTGATGTTTTCTTCATTCAATCATTCCTTGCTTGTTGTTAGAATTATAACTTTTCTGATCTTTTGTTTAACATATTCCCTTACCTGGGTTATTGATACATCAGCTAAGCAGGTTATCCTTTCGGCCATGTGGGTATATTTGCCTGTTTGCAAACTAACTCACAATGTCATGAATGGTTTTTGACCAAAAACATTTAAGGAAATGTTGACAATAGCATAAGTAACAAACAAATCAATTTTGGTGTTCTGGATCAATATCTGCATTTAGAAAAGTTCAAAGGCTTTTTTATCATTGTAATACTGGAGCTTTGGGGCCTTGGCAGAGGTAAGGCCTCTCCAAATGCTCTCAGTCCTACATGTTTTTGATCAGCCTTGACCTCAGGTCAGCCCGCTCAAACTCAATGCAAAGAGTAAGGTAAAATACATGTTAGATTCAAACCCAACACAGCGAAGCTATACAATTAAAGTGGGGCAACAAATTCCACCTTTCCATAAATTCAGATCCCTGTATGCCATAACCCAGCTGATAAAACGTGACAAAGGTCAACAGCTGATATCACATGTTCCCCTACTGCTTTTGCCAAGCTTACACTATAGGTGGTGGTTCTGGTGATTAAAGATGGCAGGAAAAAACAGAGGCAGGATGTCCGGAAAAGATACTGTAAAGATAATGTAAAAATAAAGTATCATTACGGCAGACATAACTGGGACACATAAATACAGAGAATAACACCGGATATCGTGGAAAGACAGGAGCGAGTCTTGAGAAGTGATAGGACAGCCTCCAGTTATGGCCGATTATGTGTGACATGACCTTCATATAGCCTATGATTGGGGAAAATTTTGAACAGTTTTAACTTCCCTGTGACATAGCCAAAGAAAGAAGAGAACAGAACAGAATAGCAACTTTAGTGACAGAAGGCTGCCAATACATGGGGGATTGAGGAGTAAAACGCAGGGGATACCGTCTGTAGTTTGGTCGGGACATTCTAATTTGATTTAAAAAATTGTATCCCTAAACAAGGCTAATTGTTTAATTGTGAACAATAAGAATGAGAGTTCAGAGGTGTGTGCACTTGTGGTCTTGGACACTGGAGGATTCTGGAGAACCATTTAAAACTCCTTCAACTACATAAGTGCAATTTCTTTTTCACGTTTCTTTCATTACTTCTTTGGAGTAACATTGTCAAGGATATTTCTGTTGTAGTCGCTCTGATTTGTTGTCACTGAATTAAGTGTAGTTTTACGCAATGCTGGACATTAATGGAGGGCATTTGTAGATGCCTGATTGCCAAATTTATCCTTTTCAGTGATTTGTTTTCACCTACATGTACATACACTGATGTGGGTAAGTAAGAGTAAAGGACTTAAGTAATGTTCAATTACACCTGAGAGATGTTCTATTGTTAAAAGTGTCCAATATAACTTTCATTAATGGCTAGTTGTTCCACTCGGTGATTATAACCATATACAGAAGCCCTTTATACACATTTCCAAAGAAACCAGTTTAGTTATGTTTCAGCTAAAATTGTCATACAAATCAAAAATACATGTCAGAAATATAGAATTGAAATGTAATGATGTTAAACAACATCTTAAAATTACAAATTAAGGAAGGGGTGTGATTTACATAGGTTAATCTGCTCGTAAGTGTCCAATATTTGGAAATGATGGACTGTTAACTCTGTCATTTCAAGACCTCGTAAGCAGTCCATTATTTTCAAATATTTGTTTTTGTTTATAGATATACTCAGACACAGTAATAACAGACAAAATGTTAAGTAATGAAATGGGTGTTACTCAATATTAACAAAAGCAGAAAGAAGTCAGCAAGTGGCCTAGTGGTCAGCAAGTTTGGCATCTAATCACAGGCTGTCACCCTGTGTGGGTTCGACTCCCGCAAGTGACTAATGCTGTGGGCCTGTCACAATATGACCCTGGCTGTTAAACTGGGATGTAAAACCCAACTATGAACTTTGAATCTTGCCATGATATAGATGTTACTAAATATAAACAAGCACACAGTAGCACGAAGGTAAATAATAGACAACTGTTTAGTATGATATAGGTGTTGCTAAATTTTACACAAGCATGTAGCATAGTCGGCAGGATAAATAATAGACAATTAATATTGAGTAATCGGTCAGGTCTTACTTAATGGAAGACATGGAGTAATTAACAAGTAAATAATAGACCAATGTGCTGTATGTGTGTTACTAAGTTTCCTGGGTCTTATAGTAGTTGGCAAGTATATTATAGACAAATGCCAACTAATAACCGAAATATTACTAAGTATACAGAAGCATGTAACTGATATCCGCAAGTGACTTATAGACAAATGTCCAGTAAATACACAGATTTACAAATGTTAGATACTCCCGAGTTACACATGTAATTTGACATATAATGGGCATGTGGTGCTCCATTGTGTTAACTTAAAGCCAAGGTGGTGCAGTGGCAACACACTCGCCTCACACCTCTGAGGTTGGCGGTTCAGATGGTAGGTTCCTACTGATGGTCAGCAGTTTACAGTACAGAACCTTGACCAACTGCATGTATTAGTTTCCTCTGCCAATAAAAGTACCCATTGTGATATGACCTTAACAGTGTTTAAAGCAACCTTAAAACCCAAATAAATAAATACTGTAAAGTTACAGGACTGTAAGTCCCGTTAGACAATTATCCATTATAAAACCATTTGAATTGAAACTAGCTGAATTATGTATTGGTTAATGGCCAAGTAAGTGTCCAATATTGGAAAATAATGGCCTGTTTACGAGGTCCCGAAGGGACCGAGTCAACAGTCCATTATTTTCCAATATTAGACACTTACGAGGCTATTAACCTATTTAAATTACACCCCTTCTTTAATTTATAATTTTTAAGATATTGTTTAACATCATTACTTTTCATTTCAATATTCCTGTTGTGTACTTTTTTGGTTTTTATGATCATTTTAGTTGAAATAAATGTGAAAGGGTTTCTTTGGAAATGTGCTAAAAAGTCTTCTATATATGGTCAAAATCACAAAGTGGCCAATAGTGAAAGATATTGGACACTTTTAACAAAAGAAAAACTCTCAGGTGTAATTTAATAATGAATAATTTAATATCTCTCACTAAATGGTCAAACTATTCAATAATTGCAAGACCATCAGCATCTAACCCTGTTAGGATTTTTATTTGGTTAAAGTTTTTATTCACAAGGTAGATTTAAACCATTGGTTTTAATTTCACTTTAAAAAAAAAGTCATAAATTTATTTATGTGCATTTGTTATTGAAAACATCTGGGCCTGGGCCCCGTATTAACGAAAGGTGTTAGCCAGGGTTTAGGCTTAAAGTTGAGACTTTTGTCTTAACTTTCGCAGAAAAATTGCTAAGACTTTTGTCTTAGTCTTAGCAATATTCACATAGGCTTAAATAAGGGCTTAACTTTAAGACTGGTTGGTAGTGGGATTAAATTTTGTAAAGAGGACTTAAATATGGCCGCCATAAACTTTTCTCCACTTCAAAATTTGAAATGGCTGTAAATAAAGTATAATTATACAAAACACCTCACTAAAGCAGTCTTTGGGAAGTTTATATGTGGTAACAAGGTTTTCCCTTTCAAAACAGCACTTTTCCTTGGATACAATGCATTAAATGAAGGATATAGTTACCAATAGTATAGTTTGAATAGAAAAGAAAGGTCACATTACACAGAAAACCACTGTGGTTATTTGATAATTTTGGACTTTGCTAAGTCACTCTTTGTGAATACAGTTTTAAGACAAAACTTAGCTGAGACAAAAGTCTTAACTTTAAGACTGGATTTAAGCCTAAGACCTGGCTAAGTCTAAGATCTTTCATGAATACAGGCCCTGTAGCAGTTTTTGGGTAGAAACTTAAGACAAAAGTCTCAACTTTAAGCCTAAGCCTTGGATAAGACCTTTCGTGAATATGGGCCCTGCACCATATCAACGATGGGTTGTATTGACATATTAGAATCTGTTCAATCATTTTCCCAGCATCATTATGATTGTTACAAGTATAAATAATAAATATGATAAAAGATATATGAAGATGTAAACAGAAGGAAAGATTAGTCCCACGTTGGTAATAATAACGTACTTTACTTTAACCAAATTATCTTGGTTTTTTATTAATTTCAATACACAATCAATATTGTCTCACCCAATCTGTCACTGGTTTTCCTTATATGAAAAAAACAAACTTCATTTTGGATAAAACTTGAAATAGGTGAATGGACTTTTGCTGACACTAAATTTAACCTTGGATATAGACTTGTATGGATAGTAACAATGGACAAAGGGATTAGTCAATTACAAAAGGCTTCTACAAAAACGTTGATTGTTCACATGACCCTGATCATCCTGTAGATGATTGTTATGGTGAGTTTTTATGTTATTTTATGTTGTTTTATGTTTTTGTTTTAAAACAATAACATTGTTGTTTGTGTTTCATGTGTTGAAAGCACTACAGTACAGAGTAGAGAATTACTTTCTTTTTTTAGTTTTTATTCTTTTTGTATTGGAGTGTACAGATTTCATTAGATTTGCATTTTTGTCTTTCTTTGTGTCTATCATACGGGGTCCCTGTGAGGACACTGCTTTTTATTTATAAGAACAATGTATTCAGCACATCATTTGGTGATCAATACAAAATAACTGATCATAAAATTTATGCGGTGACAGCTACTTATTTTACTGCAATCAACATATTATCTGGTGATCACGAGAAAATAAGTTGTGAGCACCAGATAATTTGCTTATCATGACAAAGAAAGCATCAAATCATCTGGTGATCACCACTTATCAAATGTCTGAAAAAGTTTTATACGAATGTCATAAAAGAGGGCTCCATATTGTGTGAAGTTCATGCAGAATTTGAAAACACATTATAAATGTACCCACTGAACTTATAAATATGAACAAGTGTAGTGAAACCAATTCAGTATTGAATGCACGGTGCTGAAGATTGTGATTTCAGTGGAAAACACCCTTTTGTTCCTTAATTTGGAAGTTGCCCACAGGGCCATTACATTGTCAGAAAATAATGTATTGTTAACTCTCCATTATGCAAATATAACAGAGAGCTGACACAATAGAAGGGTCACCAGTCTGGGTTTTATTAAGGAATAAATAACCAGCATTGAGTAATAGTAAAGGGATACTTCATGATTCACAAACATGATTGGTGTTCAAGTCTCCATCTTATGACACTTAGAAAAATAGATGAATTAGTTATCAAACTCTATTTGCAATAACACAGTTGTGCCTAAAACGACTATCAATTAGGGAAAGTGAGGATTTAGTGTGAGGGATACAACTGGGTATTTGACATCAATAGTCGGTGTGAAGGAAATCTAGACTCAAATGCACATAATTACAAATTCAGCATTGAGAAAAAATCCACTCAATTCAGTTGGCCTATTTCACAAACAAAAATCTGCATAATCTGTGCAATCCAGATTCAGATTTGGATTCTTTGGATTAGCTAAATTCATGAAATGAAATTTTATCAATTTCCAAATCAAAAAAGGAAAAAAACAAGATTAACCACTATAAATATAATAAAAGTCACTATTTGTTTTACAAAATCGGCTGCCACAAATGGTGGTCATTATATTGCAAAGCATTATGGGTAATCCAATGATTCTGAATCTGTTGATCTACCCCAGGAGGTAGATCAACGGATTCATAATCCGGATTAAGATTCTAGTCACATCACAAGCGAATCTGTTAATCCGAGGAATCTGGCTTCAATGGATTCTGGTTGTGAAATACACCTACTGACAATAGAATGCAGCAAATACCACAGATATGACCTTGATTATTTTATGCAAAAGAAACAATGTCAGATTTATGCAGTCTGAATTTTATTGTTTTTTGGTAAAGGAATTTTTAAATGCCTCGCCAAAATCTATCGGTGTCTTAGACTTGACACCACTTGCCTTTAACAAGAAGGGGACTGGTATAATATGTAGCAACCTTCACCAATCATTAATGCTGCATTCTTTTTCAGGTCATGAGCTGATGTTGAGAGTTTACTCCCTGTGACACAGTTCTTTGCATTAAAGTCACATGTACCAGTCATAAATAGCTCAAAGAATGTAGCATTCATCGACCATGCATCGGGAAGCCTCGATTGTGATATATTTTAAATAATTTATATATTTATTTAGACCAATTTTATATGCATTCAAAATATTTTTACCGAATACTATGGCACTTATATTGTGAAATATTGCCAGTTAAACATAATAATATTTGGGATAACAAGTTTCTTTTGAAGCAACGTCATATTTTCGGGTGATAATAAGAGATTTACATCACCTAAACTCAGGTACATTTTTATTCAACACAAAAGTTAATTATTATGTCAAAGTGTGCACCAAAAGAATTGACCAGAAAGACATTAAATTTATTTATTTTTCTCTACTATTGCTAGCTGAAACTACCAATGCTATTTCTTTTAAATGGTGACTGATACCTGATCCTTTATTTTCATAGTAAGTAGGTCAAGGACAATCAATGTGACTTTTAATAATGATCCATCGCTTGACACACTTTATGCAGCATTATTGTACATTTGACAGTTTAGTTCCAGGAAGGCGAAGCCTGGGGTCACCCACCAGAACACCAATGATGGAATATTACTATTCTAATATGATAAGGCATGCAAATATATATTTAACTTACCTGTAAAACATACTACATTATCCCATATTTTCCAACATGAAAGTAACACAGAAGGCTGTTCCATTAAGTTAACTTGTTATCCTTGGCATTTTTTCCTCTTGAAACCTCGGAAAATAACTCAAAATTGACCATTGATCATCTCCAGTTACTCTTGGCATGCAATACCATCCACATGTAGTTAAAATACCTGCACGGTTTTGGACTGTTGCAACAGGCTTTGTGTTTTTACTAGACTTGACTGGTTGACATAGATATTTTTTATATTTGATCAATACATCTTGAAGCAACCCAAACATTTAATATTCTGTGGGGGAAAATATGGCAGTCAAACTTGCAGTACATCAACAAGAGGTTACACTCTGTGAATTATTCATTTGATACAAGCCACATGCAGTATATTTTAACATCTGCTGAATTAATAAACATAACTATACATATGAACTTTTGATAAATCTACTTTACATTTAGTCAGAGTTACAGCTTTAACTACTTATATTTGCCCCAAGTTGTTCTCTCTACATTGATACAACGTAGAAGACAAAAAAACATGAAAGGTTTTTCCTACAAAACACCACCTCCTGTTAAATGCATTGCTTTTTTCATTTACCATATGCCTGAAAGTCCTTATTTCAGTACAGAAAACAATATATAAAACACAATGTTTTCTTTTGTGGTTGTAAATATTTAAACAAACATTTTATCATTGACCACAATGAAGATACATTGTACAAATACTTACTTTGCTCTCTATTTATAAGGTAAACTTATCTGTGGACTCATACTGTTGGGTAATAGCCTCTCCTAATTCACATTTTGTTATTTTGATAATTCTGCCAAGGAAGTGTTATTGTAGTTTGTTTGTTAGTTAGCAGAATTATTCAAATACTACTGCTTGGATCTACCTAAAAAGTTCAGAAGATTGGTCTTGGTCCAACTTAAATCCCATTATATTTTGAGAGTGATCTGGATCACTGTTTGGATACAAAATAATTCCGATTTTCCCATTTACTTATTGTTACATGCCTTGTTGGGGGTAAACCCCTTGCCACTGATACTTAGTCATGCAAGGGGTGAAAGTTACATTGCAACAAACAACATTTTTGGTGTTTTGGTGAGCACTGGACAGGTCATAAAATAATAACAAGAACAACACTCGGAGAGTTTTTGTGAGAGACTGGATAGGTGATAAAATAGCAATAGTAAGAAGAGCCCTCGGATAGTGCAGACCTCCATAGGCATGTAGAGTAAGAAATCTAAAATTCGCCACATATCTGAAATTCGCCACAGGTGAAAATACTAATAAAATAAATGAATTGTGGTGAGATTTGTTGACTGTATAGTAAATTAAGGCTTTTTGAACTGAAAAATACCAATTTTAGACAAAAACATCATTTTCTTCATAAAATTAACTAAGGTTTTAGAGGTGGCGAATTTTAGATTTCTTACTCTATATTATAAATCAAACCTTACCTCTTTTTCCTTTGCCTGAATGGCTCAATAATAAGTAAATGGAAAAATCCCTGTCTTTGATATATTTTTGTATCAAGGTAGTGACCCAGATGACTCTTAAAATTTGATGGGATCAAGGTTGGACCAAGATTCATCTTCTCATTTTTTCATGAAGATCCAACCTGTAGCATTGCTACCAACAAACATCCTTGGTGGTAAAAATCTTTTTTAAACTACTTAAGCTTGAATCTGAAACATGTTTAGATGTTTTGGTCATGCAGTAGTCCCAGATCTGGCTTTTCTGATATATTGTTGGTGTGGACGTTTGACTAGATGAAATGGTATTTGGAATACTGCTGCACACAAAAAGGCTTGATGTACTTGTGCAAGTTTACGAATATATTAAGGTTAAAGTCATTGTTTGGGCCTGGTGGCCCATATAGATACTACTTATAACCAGCGTCTGTTGGATGAAGCAAAGATGTTTCTATACCTCTTCTTATATGTACTTACACATCTGGTTAAAGGGGGACACATGTGCAAAGTATTTTGTTCAAAGAGTATGATAATTACACAGTAGTTGTGTAGACTGTGCTCTGTCTGTATCAATTACAAAGTGTACTCTTAAATAATTATTAAACAATATAAAGTCACAAACCAGACTTATTGGTTAAATATTATGCACTAATGCAAATACATTGAAAGAAACTACAAAAATCTGTTTAAACAAACACACGTTCTTAACTTTAATTGCTTCATCGTGTATTGTAAATCAATATCTTGGATGACATTTATTTGGCTCTACTCCTGCCATGGGTGTATAAATTGCAGAGCCCCTGAAGTGATGATCAGATATATCTCATAATGTTATATCATTTCTTATACCCCTATTCCATTATGAAGGACCATCCAGGAGCAGCCCCAGATCTGGCATCCCGGGAGAAACCCATCTGTGTCTGAATGAACACCTACTATGATTCATCAATCCACAGAGAGGCGAGGAAATGCTAAAATAAAACAAAAAAAAGTTATGTGATATATTAAATAAAAATATGCCAGCATTGATTATGTCTCTTTTGAAAGTTCAAAATGGAATTAGGAAACGTTGACCAGTGCCTCTCTATTTATACCCAGATATACCCATCTCAGAGGTCAAATATCACCTGGTGTCCACTCCATGTTGATAACCTTCTCTACCGTTTACACCAGAAGTCACCCAGGGTATCGACAGGTCACCCTGAGTAGCTGCTGTGTGAATCAGGGTAAGGGGGAAGCTACTCTAAACCAGCTGGGGGGGCTTGTTTGCTCTGTGAAGGGATATATTCTCAGCCTACTCAGGTTGGGCCACTGTACTTGACCCAAGAATAGTGAGAGCAGCAGCGAGCATTTCAGAAAATCAGGGCAGATTCTAAACTTGTTGGGATTTTTATCAATCCCAATGTTAGTATACAGACAGCCCAAAAATCACTGCAGATGATGTGTTCACTGCCGTTTTGATCCCCAAGCCATTTTAAACGTCGGGGTCCACCATTTTAAATGGCAGACCCTGCCATTTACATTCATTAGGTTTAAATAAGGGTTTCGTAAATGGCTGAGCCATTTAAAATGGCTGACTCCAGGTCCCAGCCATTTTATCTTTTTTTCCAACTGTTTGTTAGGTAATGAGTAATTGTTTGTCTTCTGTGGGAAATAATTTTAAAGTTTCCTAAAAATTATTTAATTTCCTTCCACTTAGGCCTATATAATTAAAGAAATAAAATATTAAATAATAATATAATTATATAGTAATTATGAAGTATTCAAATAGCTTTAACACTACCAAGTCAATTGTTTCAATCAAAGTAAATTTTGTGATACCCAAACAATAGGGACAAGTGAATGATCACTTAAATAATGGCAAACCAATTGACCAAGTAAGTTATGTCAGTCAAAGCTAATTTTGTGAAATCCCAGCAATAGGGAGAAATCCAATTAAGTGATCACTTAAATAATGGTTAACAAATCAACAGAATAGGGATGACTTCCACACTGTTATGAAAAGATTGGTCAGTGGAAAGCTATTCTTTTAATTTAGGATTATTTTCTGATGTATTGTCTAATATGTAGGCTGGTTTCAACATAATGGATTGAATTTGTGGAGGCCATTCCTTTTTCTGGTGATTAGTTCACAGGAAAAGATAATCAGTTCATAAGATTTACCCCTTTGATGTACAAATCAAAGGACAATTCACAAAATGACGAATTTCAAACAGCAGAATATGTGTACTGTAACACCTGAGCAGCGAGTTTTTTTCATAAGGACAACCTTAATCAAATGCAAATGTGTATAAACATGGAGGGCTATAAATTGCAATTACATGAATCAGTAGAATACTTGTTCTCTTGAAATATGCCTGGGTATCACACAAAAGTCAGTTGGTACATATGTAATATTGCATACTATCATAAAAAAGTATGTGTTCCTGTTATCTAGTTGGCTCAGCCATTTAAAATGGCAGCCTAATCTAATCAAATCCAATGTGGACTTTTATAGTGCTTAATCTCCATCACTGATGGACTCCAAGACGCGTCTAAACATAAAGCAAGGCAGTTAGCGTTAATCAAGGGACATAGCCAGGTTGTACCAAGGAGACACAGATGTGACGGGGAGGCTATGGTGGGTAGGCTTTTGCAAACAGGTATGTTTTAAGCTTCTTTCTGAAGGAGGCAACTGATGTTGCACTGCAAACATCTTGAGGGAGGTCATTCCAGATCTTAGGAGCATCAAAGGCAAAACTATGGCCAAAATGTTTGGCTGACTTAAAGACTGATGAATGGAAAGGAGGAACTGTAAGGTATTGACGATCTGGGTGACTATGCCTAGTACTATAGGGACAACTACTAAAAAACAAGAACGGTTCGAAGTAAGAAGGAGAACCACTATGCAAAAATTTATACACAAGTTTTGCGGTTTTGAAAATACAACGATACTTAACAGGCAACCAGTGGGGCTTCTGTAGAATGGGTGTAACATGAGCGTACTTTCTATGATTTGTAACAATACGAGCAAGGGTGTTCTGAATACTATGCAACTTGTGCTGATTGAAACCGGACAAACCTCTGAACAGAGAGTCACAATAGTCCAGACGACTACTAAGGCATTTGCAGCAAGGACTGCCACTTCAGAAGTGAGATACTTTCTAATTCTACAGAGGTCACGCATCTGAAGGAAGCACGCTTTGCAATTCCTCTTGATATGCTCAGAGAATGAGAAATCTGCATCAAACCACACACCTAGATTTCTGACAGAATCAACCGGATGAAGAAGGCTACCAAGAATGCTAACAGGAAAGTGAGAGGAAATCTTCTGACGTTGAGCCTTGGAACCAAAGACAATAAACTCTGTTTTTTCAGGGTTGAGCTTCAATTTACTGAGAGACATCCACTCTTGAACATCACGAAGGCAGGCATTTAGCTTGGCAAGAGCTGAAGAAGCATTCTTGTGGGAGAGATGGATGTATAACTGAGTACCATCTGCATAAAAATGGAATTTAATATGCAGGTGGAGGCGAATAATTTTACTAAGTGGTGTTGTATAGAGTGAAAACAGTAACGGACCCAGAACAGAACCTTGTGGGACTCCATAGATGAGATTGCTTAATTCAGATAGTGTGGAGCCTATCTTAATGGCCTGGCAACGATTTCTTAAGTAGGAAGCAAACCACCTTAGAGCTGTTCCACCAAGACCAAACCAGGATTTAAGGTAACCAAGGAGAATATTATGGTCTATAGTGTCAAATGCGGCTGATAAGTCAAGAAGTATTAGAACTGTGGGTTCACCGCGTGCCAGAGAGAGATGAACCTCATTTTTTATAGACAATAAAGCAGTTTCCGTGGAATGTCCTGGCTTATTTGCTGATTGATGAGGATTGTCCAGTTTGTTGTTATTAATGTGTGATGTTAGCTGCCTGGCAATGACTCGCTCAACCAATTTGACAGGAAACAAAGACCAGACACTGGGCAATAATTCTTAAGGTCGTCTCTGGGAAGGGAAGCCTTTTTTATGAGAGGGCGACAACCGCCTTTTTGAAAGAATTTGGGAAGGATCCTTCAATGAGAGAATAATTTGCCAACTTGGTAATGGAAGAGAGGTGGATATCAAGACAATCCTTAAGCAGGAATGTTGGTATAGGGTCTAGTGAGCAAGATTTAGTGGGGGATTCACTAATACACTTATAGGCCTCGTCTTCAGTGACAGGCATAAAGGCATTGAAAGCAGGAGGCACCGAATCCGGTGCATCATTGAAAGAGCCAGAAGTAGAAAAGGAGTCCCTGATTTTGCTTATTTTATTGGAGAAAAAAGAAGCAAACATGTCCGCGAGGCTTTTGTCTGAGCTATGAGCAGGCAGGACAGTCTCAGAGGTGCGATGCAACACCTTCCTCAATGACTGCCATAGTTTCTTGGGGTCACGACTATTAGCAGTTATGAGATTTGTATAGTATGAACCCTTGTCTTTATTGGCCAGTCGATTACACCAGGCAATTTGCCTATGGAGTCTTGACCTATTCAACTCTGACTTATGTTTTCTCCACCTTCGTTCAAATTGCCGTCTAAGAGATCGAGCCATGCGATACATATCAGATACATATCAGCCTGCCATTTAAAACAGTGGACTGGGGTCAAAATTGTATGTAACAGATACACCTGCAAGAACGACCAAGGATGGAAAAAATCAGGGTTAGTCCCTTGCTATTAGACTTTCACTAAGTCCTTTTGTCTTTTGTGTAATATATGGGTACTATATGACTTTTGGAGAAACAGCCAGCCCTTTTTTCAGAGACTATCCCTCTTACCCAACAATGCCTGTGGTATAATGAACTCCTGTAAGTTTTCAATTTAAATTTAACTGGTCAGATTACTGGTGGATACAAAAACAATAAAATATTCTGTTATTATTCTAAATAAATTGTTTCTTGTGTTAAAAAGGGTATTGTATTAATGTAAGGTATTAGTGTAAGGTATAGTATATGTAAGCTTTATATAGTACCAATATATTCTACTGTATCATACAAGTCCTTCTTGATTTAGTTATAACTTCTTAAAGATGAATAAAATCTGCTTATATGACACAACTCTTCACCATAGTTTCATTTTAAACATGAGTACAATCTTGTAATTACATACTGGTTAACAAGGCAATGTGAAACCATTTTGAGGCTGTTACCTCAGTAGCTTTTCGTTTCACAAGAGCTTTTATTTCAAACATTGCTGAACATCAGGAGATATTGATACTATGCAGTTTGTTGATGTAAAAACCAGGTTTTTTATGAGTGCACTATACACACTGAAACATTATGCAAAATGAAAGTTTTTGCCACTTGCAATGCATGGTTGGGTTCATTTATTATTTTATTGCGGGGATATTAAAATACATACATACATATTCCACTTTTTAAATAAGTATAAAACAAAGAATATATAAACACATTGGTGAACAGCTGTTGTTCACATTGCCTGATTATCTGGACAACATAGTTCAATGCAGGAAGTGATTGCCTTATTTTATCCCGACAAGCATTCACCTCCCTTCTCCACTATGTAATTTTTACCTATAAGAACTTTATTTTGGTATCTCTCTGCCTCACCTTCCTATAAATACTTTCACTCCCACCGACTTCAGGTCAGGCATGATATCCAACCCAAGACCTAAGAGGCTGAAGACCATTGTGTCACTATGTTGTCATGCCCACAACATCACAATAAATATAAAGATTACCATATTACTAATATAAATGTATCAGTTGTACAGATTACACCTGGACAGATTAGTGGTAAACAAAAAGTGCTAGGCTAAAGAGACATATGACTGTATAATCTCCAGATGATCATAAAACAGAAATACTTAGTGGGCTGTTCCACACTGGTGATACTAAACCTACACCCAGAGTAGCTCAATCTACTCTGTTGTCAGATTAAGACACTTAATTCTTAGATCAGCATACTCTCTCACCAGGGATATATTCAGGTACATATTAATGTCTTTAAACATAAGTACTTTGTTCACAATTCAAGTATAAGTACACTTGTCTAAGTACTTAAGTAGAAGTGCAAGTACTTCCACCTGTAAACCACAAAATAATAACAATTCATACATAAAGGCTCATATAGTTTACAATTTGATTAAGTTACACACAGTATATTTATTTATTTATTTGTTGTTTTACATCACATTCAACAGCCAGGGTCATATTGCGACAGGTAGTTTTACAGGTGGAGGAAACCAGTGCATACTGCACTGTAAACCACCGGGCATCGGCAAGTAACTACCAACTTTCCAACATGAAGCGCCCAGCCCGAGATTCGAACCGGCAGCCTCAGAGGTTGGAGGCGAGAACTCTAACCGCTACACCACCAAGCCCCCCTACACACAGTATAAGGTATAGTATAAGTAAGCTTTATATAGTACCAATATATTCTATTGTATCATACAAGTCATTCTTGATTGGGTTATAACTTCTAAAAGATGAATAAAATCTGCTTATATGCCACACCTCTTCACCATAGTTTCATTTTAAACATGTGTACAATCTTGTAATTACATACTGGTTACCAAGGCAATGTAAAACCATTTTGAGGCTGTTACCTCAGTAGCTTTTGGTTTCACAAGAGCTTTTATTTCAAACATTGCTGAACATTAGGAGATATTGATACTATGCAGTTTGTTGATGTAAAAACCAGGTTTTTTATGAGTGCACTATACACACTGAAACATTATGCAAAATGAAAGTTTTTGCCACTTGCAATGCATGGTTGGGTTCATTTATTATTTTATTGCGGGGATATTAAGTCATGCTTGATTGGGTTATAACTTCTAAAAGATGAATAAAATCTGCTTATATGCCACACCTCTTCACCATAGTTTCATTTTAAACATGTGTACAATCTTGTAATTACATACTGGTTACCAAGGCAATGTAAAACCATTTTGAGGCTGTTACCTTAGCAGCTTTTGGTTTCACAAGAGCTTTTATTTCAAACATTGCTGAACATCAGGATATATTGATACTATGCCTATTTAGTTTTTTGATGAAAAAAAAACAACATTTTTATGAGTTTTTTATAGAAACTGAAACTTTATTATGCAAAATAAAAGTTTTTCCCACTTATTATGTAATTGGGTGGATATTAAAATATATACATGTATGTACATATTCCGCTTTTCAAACAAGTATAAAATAAAAAATATTTAAACAAATTGAAGCATACCTGTTGTTCAAATAGATAATAAAAACTGCCTTCATTGCCTGATCATTCGGACAATATAGTTCAGTACAGGAAGTGACCGTCTTATTTTATCCTGACAGGCATTCACCCCCCCTCTCCATTATGTAATTTTTACCTATAAGAACTTTATTTTGTTATCTCTGCCTCACCTTTCTATAAATACTTTCACTCCCACCGACTTCAGCTTCCAAGACCTGAGAAGCTGAAGGCCATTGTGTCACTATGTTGTCATGCCCACAACATCACAATAAATATAAAGATTACCGTAGTTCTAACATAAATGTATCAGTAATATAGATTAAACCTGGACATTATAGTGACCGACAAAAAGTGCTCAACTAAAGATGCATATGGCTATGTAGAATCTCAAGATAATCATAAAACAGAAATACTTAGTGGGCTGTTCCATATTGGTGATATAATAGTAAACCTACAATCTGATTGAGAAAATGGGTGAAGAGGGGCTACTGCATCATATTGAGATAGGATTTTGAGGGCAATAAAAGATTTGCAGAAGTTTTCCGAGTAATACCCGATTGACCCCCCTCCCCCAAGTGAAAATGATGGCTCCTTTGGAGGTTCAAGCCCCCGCTCCAAGTCACACAGAAACTTAGTCAGGATGCCTCCCAGAAGTTGTCCCAGTGCCACAGAGAGAGAGGGGTGTGTGATTTAATGGGTCCCTCTGTCTGGAACACGATTTTAAACTATCGGCTATGAAGTGGGGGGAAATTTATGCCACAAGTCTGTGACCTAATTATCAAGGAATACAAATACCAGGTAATTCTGTGTCCCACCAACCCGGGAGGGGCCACAGTGGCAGAGTGGTAACACTCTCGCCTCCCACCTCTGAGGCCGGGGTTCGGTTCCCAGCAGGGCCTCAAGTGGAAAAGCTGGTAGTTGCTTGCCGTTGCTCGGCAGTTTACAATACAGAACCCTGATGAACTGTATGTACTGGTTTCCTCTGCCCTTCCAACTACCCATCGAGATATGACCTGTACAGTGTTGAAAGTGACATAAAAACCCAAACCCACCAACCCAGAAGTGTGAAAAACCATGGAGGCCGGCTTCAGGGAATAGTAGATTGTGCCCCATGCTCTAGGCCCCAGGTGGTTAACAGATTTGATGTCCCCGAGGTGGAGACAGTCAGTATTTCAATTACATTGTATAAGGGCTTCCACTCCATTATTTTGCTGGGCCCTTTGCACACACCAACTACAAGTGTGTGTGCATGGAAACTTATGCTGCCGGATCAGGTTCCAAGGGACAGATTTTCAGCAAGTGTTATAAGAGGGAGAAGATTAAGGACAAGTCAACTGGCTTCCCTGATTCAGAATCCCTGGTGGGCATTGATCAAAACTGAATTATTTCATCCTGGGGGATGATTCTTTCGTACTGAATACCTGGTTCATGAAGCCATTTTGCAGAACACCAAACATAACAGAGAGGATATGCAGTTACAGAGTGAGCCCTGAACAAAAGGCTTATAGAGAACACATTTGGAATGCTTGCATATAGATTACGTGTCTTGCTTTTGACTTTGCAACAGGAACTGCCAGTGGTGGCTAGGATTGTCAAGCTATGTGCTGTCTTCTAAAACATTTTGCAATTGTGATATGAAACATTGGAAGCACAGTACAACAAAGACATGAAGTGCCCTTCTAGGAAGAAACTCCACCTTTGGTGCTAAGACCAACAAAAATGAACAAAATAGAAACTTAAAATGTGCATTTTTATAGACTCCGAAATAAACTCCAACATTAGCATTGCATTTTCCCTTTCAAACCTGTGGCAGTATTTTTTTCTATTCTTATGGATGTTTTTACTATTTTTTATTATTGAATGAATTATAAAATTATTTTTATGTTTTATGTATATCAGATGAACCATGTGGTTTTGTCATTAATATTATCGGAGAAGTTTTTTAGCATGGACTGTTTTATGTGAAGTGTATTTCAAATGTAAAGTAAAAGTATGTCATTGTATGTTATGTCTTGAACTTCTGTTACCTTTTGGTTACACTGTTTTATGCCATATATTTCTAATTACAAAATGTACAACCTGTTTAAAATGCATTTTATATGCATTGTTGTTAGCGCATTTATACTGGAACAAATCAGACTTTGGGCAAATAAACTGTTGCAAGTAACTTTACTAGTGCTGAAAATTATTCTTTGTCCTCAATCACAGAAATACACATCACTGATACACCCTTCCTGTCATCATTTCCATACAAAGAAAAATGAATGTGTAAATTAAGTGAAAAAAGAGAAACAAATACACAGACAAAAAAAACAGTAAAGAAACAGTAATACAAGAATCATCATTTCCATACCACGAAAAATGAATAAGGAAATATAAAGAGTTGTTATGACACAAAATACCCTTGCCTGGGGCTAGAGTGAAATTCCATATATTATCAAATATTCCATTGCAGTTTTTTTTTAAATAAATTTTAAATATCACATCCATATATAAATAGAATAATAATAATAAGTTAAAAATATAATATCCATAATAGACTTAGAATATTCAAAATAAATTATTCTGAAAATATATCAAGTGACACATCTTCCCAATTAAGGGAGCCTCTATGGCACCTATTAGTAAACATCTTTATCAATCAATATCCTGTGTCATTTGCTGGAAGTTTACCTGCAGCAAGGGTTTTTATAACCCCTCTGCTGTGGACTCCTGCCAAGTCCACGTGGCCTTGTTTATTTACAAGTTCCATGTGCTTTCCATGCTTTGAAAAACACATGGTAAGTATTGTCTATATAAACTCTAGCTTTTGACCAAGTTGGTAGTTGGGGGAAAAAGGAACACACATGGATACAAAGTTAAAAAGATCAAGCAGAAGAACTTGTAAGATATTCTTGATTTGGACTTTGTGAAATACTGACTCATTTGAACTTGGGAAATATTTATCTGTTTTGGACTTTGGAAGGTATTCACTCATTGGGACTTAGAAATTATTTATGAAGTGTGAACTTGTGAAATGTTTGATAATTTCATTTGGAAAGACTTTATTAAATCTAGAGTGAAGTGGATTAAAATGATACAAAAAGTTAAAAGGTAGAAGTGTGAATCAGTTTATGGGTCTAATTTTGGTGAAGTTTTGACTTTGAACCTGAATAACACAAAGAGTATTTCATATATTTTAAATCTTAATACCTCATATAATAGGTGTGTTATCTCTTTATTACTGTGCGAAATATTAATTCCCTAATTTTTATACAAATATTAAAAATACTGCTTTTTCTGTCTGTAATTGACCAAAACCCTTGAATCAGTTTTTGGGTCTATTTTGAGAAAAAGGTAAACACTGAATGAATACTTCAGCAGCTATATTTATTTATTTTATTTCAAGATTCGTACACAGAGTACATAGAACTTTACAAGTTTTAAATAAAAAATAACAGAACAGAAAAGAAACACACATCAAAAATTATAAACATAGTTACATTCTATTTACATGATCACATTGAAATTATTTAATAGAGAAGTAGTCTAACATAGTATTTATTTCAGCTTTACTGAAGACATTATTATTTTCTCTTAAGTTTATAACATCTTTAATACAACATATATTAAATACATCATCGTCATTGGTGCAATCATTCTCTTTCATTAAATTTACTATTTTATCATGTGGTATCTCTAATTTTTTGTCAGTTGTAATACTAAATTTATTTCTCACATAGTTTAAACTTCTACAAACTGTTGAGTTACTGCCTTGGTTTACCAATGAACAACATAATTGCACAACAGGGTTTTCACTACAAATTACCTTATTGTAAAATTTAACAAATCTTTTAATCAGCTGGTTTTCAATAGAAATATCATCCACAACCTTGTGTAAGTAACCACCATGTGCTCTTTGACTTAATCCAATTAATTGTCTCATACATTTTCTCCAGCACACGTAAAATTTGTTTATCACATCACATGAGAATTCCCAAAGAACACACCCATATAAAGACAAGCAGTAAGTTTTAAATAGTCTGTACTTCACACTTACTGGGCAATGCCTGAACACACTCATCATTAAGTTAAATCTTTTGACAAAATCATTATTCGTTTTTAATATATGATTCTCCTGAGATTTGCAGCCAATAGAATGTCCAAGGTGGTCTGCTGCATTAGTAGAAGTAATAGCTACACCATTAAAATATATAACGTGACTTGTGTAACTTCTTGCCTAGGATGACATATATGCTTTTACTAGGATTAAATTTAACAGCAAAATTACATCCAAATTCAGCAACAGCCTTTAACATGAGTTTAAGTGATGTCACAGAAGGTGCAAGTATAGCAACATCATCTGCATAAGCAATTGCACCCATGAATTTATTTCCTACATAACATCCAAAACCTAACTTTTCAAGCTTTTGCAACAAAGCATCCATGTATACAGCAAATAGAAAGGGAGATAGCACTCCCCCTTGCTTGACACCATTTTTTACTGAGAAAGCATTTGACATACTATTACCCCATTTATTCTGAGCTTTTGTTGAGTATAACAGGAAACTAAGAATCTGGCTACAATTGGACAAAGACCTCTCATTAACAGAAGAGTAAATAGTTTAACATATTCCACTCTATCAAAAGCCTGAGAGGCATCTATCATCATACAATGTACGTAGCTACCTTTATTTATATAATACTGGCTTACTTCCTTAAACACAAATGTACACATGCTTGTTGAATGGTTTTCCTTGAAACCAAATTGAAGATTTGATGACCTGAGCATCATGTTGTTCATTTTAAATAGTATAAGGTCATACAATTTACCTATGATGCTACTAAGAGTAATTCCTCTGTAGTTACTTGATTCATTTATTGATTTGCGCTTATTTTTTGGTATGGGTATTAAGGTACCAAGCAACATTTCTTCAGGAACAAAACCATGGAGTAAGCAACCGTTGAATACTAGTGTTAAAAAGACAGCAGCCTTTTTTGTACCATTTATGACATAATCCGACATACCAGGAATACTACCATCACTTTTTGAACTTTTTAAATGTTTAATTGCTTCTTCAACATCGGTCACAGAGGCAGAATGGGTGGAATAACAATCCCCGCAATCACAAGTTGTTATTATTAAGTTTTTAATCTTTAACTTTAGAACATCCATTTCCCTTGTATTGTAAGAGATACTATTGTAGAGTGATTTATATTTGTTTGAAAATACTTCACATACACCATTCTCACCAACAGTGCTGTCAACTGTATTGGCTAACTTTGTTGTTTTACCATTCATTTTTTTCACAGTATTCCAGAAATTACTATTACAACCATTAGCCATTGAGTCACCCAACTTCTTAGCCATTATAGAATTCTTGTTCTTTTGAACATGCCTAATAGCATAGTGGTATTGAGAATGAGTATGTCTTCTCAAATCATACAGTACACCCGAAGTGGGAGAACCATTCTCCTTCCAGATTTTATGCCACAGTATACACGATTTATGTTTATCCTCAACAAACATTGACCAACCAGGAACAGATGCTTATTTTTTTACATGACTTGTAGATGGAATACACTCTTTTCCTGCAATAATATATCCATTAATAATCTTATTATAGAAATCATTTAACTCCCTAACATGGGCAGTACATGGGCAGTATATGAAGTGTACCATATATGGCATATTATATGTGGTGAGTAATCAAATGATGAGCCTGTTTTACCAATTTCAAATGTGAAGTAGTGTGTCTGCATGTTTATATTTCTAGAATATGAAGTGTTTTTGGTGGAAGTAATGATCAGTTCATGGGTCTAATTTTGGTATCTTTTTAGTTCAAACTTTAATAACGCATCCAGTATTTCATTTGTTTTCATGGGGATAGCTCAGATGTTATCCCTTTATCATTGTACCAGATATCATTTTCTAAATATTTGAAAGAAATATTAAACACATTGTCTTTTTTGTTTCTTATTTATTTTATTTATTTGGGGTTTTACATCACTTTCAACACTGTACAGGTCATATTACGACGGGTAGTTGAAAGGGCAGAGGAAACCAGTACATACAGATCGTTAGGGTTCTGTACTGTAAACTGCCGACCAACGGCAAGCAACTACCAGCTTTCCCACTTGAGGCCGTGTCGGGAATCGAACTCCGGCCTCAGAGGTGGGAGGCGAGAGTGTTACCACTCTGCCACCGTGGCCCCCTTTTTTTTGTTTCTTATTACTGAAAACCCTGTGATCAGTGTATGGGTCTATTTTGGAAAAAAATTGTTACACTTATCATTTCAGAGATTTTGACTGACCAAAGCATGATTTCAAATTGTCCAAATGCAGGTATTGTTTTCAACCATGGCATCTGGTTGTGCTGACAAGTGAGCGGATGGGTGGGCAGGGGTAAATATCTTGTCTGGCCTGTATCTCACAATCTGTTAGATGTTACCAAGGATGTTGATTTTTGGTAGGGGTATAGGTTAGGGGTTAAAGATGTGCAATATCATACTGTGACCTTAGTCTGACCTTTGACCTTGACTCTGTCAAAATGTTTTCTACAGTAATATTTCAAACATATTTCTCTCATGACAATGATGTATAGATTGCTGCAACTGATTATTACCTCCGCCAAGGAGGTATCATTTTTATAACAGGGGCTACGGAGACGCAGTGGTAACACACTTGCCTCCCACCTCTCAGATCAGAGTTCAAATCCCGGCCTGACCTCAAGTAGGAAAGTGGGTTGCCCTTGGCCAGTAGTTTACAGTACAGAACCTTGACCAGCTTTATGTACTGGTTTCTTCTTCCCTTCCAACTACCTGTCGTGATCTGACCTGTGCAGTGTTTGAAAGCGACAGAGGAAATCAGTACATACAGTTGGTCAAGGTTCTGTACTGTAAACTGCCGACCAATGGCAAGCAACTAGCAGCTTTCCCACTTGAAGCCGTGCTCGGAACCAAACTACTTGTGGTATTTCCATTGACAGCAATACTTCAATTAATAAATTTTAAAGCTTCACAACTTTTAGTTTACCAATTAATGATTTGATATTGCCTTATTTTGATACCTTGCATAAATTTTATCCCTCTTAGTTGTTATTTGTCTTGCACCTTAGTATAGCTTACAAGTTCTTTATGTAATGTTGTTCAATGCTATTTCCCCAGACTGTTAAATTTTATTAAGAGTAATGAACAGAAAAATTAAAATGTAATAAAACACCTCAAACATTAATATGTGTTTACATTTGTAACTAGAAATAGGACGCCCTGTTGATAGTAGCTGCGACATAAGAATAGAAAGAGGATAGCATAGAAGAACACACATTATCATGTGTAATGTCCACCCCATGAACCTTTTGGCAAAATTGTACAGTAGTGTTACAAGACCCTGTTTCATTTGTAAAATATATCAATGATGCTTAAATATTTTTAGTGTACATGTAAATTATTTCAGCTTCATGCCTTTTTGCATTGGTTGGGTTGAAAATTTTGACAAAATCACTCTATCTTGCATGGTTAAGAAGATAGAAGCAAATTTCTGTTTTTCTATTTTTGGCAAAATTTGAAACTTCAAAATGGCCGCCATTTTTGGGAAAAGGAAATTTTTTTGAAAATTGCCAAGAGTACATTTCTTAGATACCCTGTCGGTCGCAAATTTCCAACGAAATAACTCTATTTTGCACGGTTAAGGCCAATTTGTGTTTTTCCATTTGGGCAAAAATTCGAAAATTAAAAATGGCCACCATTTTTGGGGAGGGAAAATTTTTTTCAAAATTGCAAAGACTACATTCCTTAGATACCCTGGGGGTTGAAAATTTCAACGAAATCGCTCTATCTCGCACGGTTTAGGAGATATGAGCACATTTGCCTTTTTCAGTATTCAAAATAGCCAATTACTCATTTATTTAATTAATTACTCACTCATCTATGAAGCAATTCCCCCCAAAAGCAATCCCATACAACCTATTAACCCAATGAACCTCCATACCAAATTTCAGAAAGCTAGGCTTAATAGCATTCCTTAAAATGTCTGGAAACCAAAGAGATACTCAAAAGTAGCAAAGTAGCTATTACTCAGTTAGCTATAGAGCTATCATCACCAAAAGCAATCCCATACAAGCTATTAACTCAATAAACCTGCATGCCAAATTTGGTAAAGATAGGATAAGAACTGTTGCCTAAAAATGTCTGGAAACCAAGTGGGACGCCGGACAACGCAAAAATAATATGTCCACCCCCCAGTGGGGTGGACATAATTATACATCAAAAACACAAAACTTTTTCTAAATGAAGTACTTGAAGACACACCACTACACAAAATACTTGGCCAAAATAGGCTCACAATTTGGTCAGTGTGCTTGTGTTACAGTCTATATATAGTGAACTTGAAACAGCTGGGTGTTCAGTAAAGTGTGACATTTTTTTCAAAATAGACCCAAAAACTGATTCAAGGGTTTTGGTCAATTACAGACAGAAAAGGCAAGATTTTTAATATTTGTATAAATATTAGGGAATTAATATTTGGCACACCAAACTTCACCAAAAGTAGACCCATAAACTGATTCACGCACATTTTGTTTGTTGGTTATGTGTTGAGTTTTTTTCTAAAAATGGTGAAAATATTATAATTATCTTTGGTTTAATTTTCACATGATAATCTTTGCTATAAAAATAAACTGATTGGATATCATTGGTTTGTTTGTTTATTATTATGACAATTTGGAGAAATAACTGATGAGATTACCAGTCCTTATATGAGAATAAGATCCTAATCCCTAAAGTGTGTTATGACCAAGGAAAAACGGCCATAACAGAGAAAACAAGGAGGAAAAAAAGTACAAAGACAATAAACCACAGAAAAAAGCAATGTAAGGAAAAATGTAAAACATAAAGTAGAGCAGAGATTTAAGGTTCAAACCCTGCATCCCCAAAGTATATGCAAGTATGGTCATACTTCCCCCATCCCCACCAAAAGGGTCTACAAATGGGGCCAAACCCTCATACCGGACGGGGGTGAATACAGTGCTCTTACTATTAATAAGGTGTGGTCCTCTCTCTTGAATGAAGATGGTGCTGGGTTCCAATCTACCGTGTGTTAGATTTGTCTATTCTTTATACAATACTTTTAGTCATGACCTAATGCACTGGGATACACACCCTACCCTGGCTGTTATATGGGACGTAAAACACCAATTTGGTTAATTTTATTGTAATTGGAATTTTTATAAATAAAAATACTTACATAATCCCAACAAATGCTTACGTGACCTACCGTTCGGTCAAGGACACAGACAATGTGTCTCGCCATTTTTTTTTACTGAAAGTACACACGTAAACCCCAGCGGGCACTTGGTGGAGGTTATATATTCTCTGTAAGTTGCCATTTTAAATTTTTGACCCTATCCCTCAGAAGATGGTAGAGGGGAGGAGGGTGGGACTCTCCTTGTTGGGATTATGTAAGTATTTTTATTTATAAAAATTCCAATTACAATAAAATTAACCAATTTTATTGCATAAAAACATACTTACATAATCCCAACAAATGCTTGAATGCAGCCCTGAGGTCCATGGTGTGTAGACTTCTGAGGACTGTCAAGTGCTATAGGAGAGTTCTTGAGTTAATACAGATACAAAAAAAATGCATAGAAACAATATGTTATACTACAAACAACTGTAATATATTACATATAGTTAAATTATTATTATTATTATTATATTATTACAAGTACTGATAAGGTGATAAAGTAGTTGTAATAAAGTAACTGAAAAGGTACTCACCCACTTATGAAAGCAGCATGCTGTACCATACATAAACATGATATATATATATCCCATCACCTGGTCTGTACAGATGTGCAGGGGTCAAAGGTCAGTTGCGCCCAGTTGAATAGAACTCCAACAGACAGAGTGCAGCTGTCCCTCAAGCCAAGCAGCCGTATTTTGAAAATATACATCCATAGTTGTGTTCAAAATCAAAGTCCTATTCCATTTCAGTCCAATTCCATATATCCTAAAAATAAAAATTAATCATATTATTAAGTCTCAATTGTTCACTACATGCTGTGCTGATACAATGGGACCTAACTTAAAAATATTCTCATTCTCCCAGCAAATATCCTTCAAATAAAAGTTTGTGAAGGTATTGTGGGACCTCCAGTAACAGGAGCTCAAGACCTGCTCTAAGGAGACATCTCCCTTAAATGCAAGTGATGCAGCCATAGCTCTAACATCATGAGCTCTAACTTGAGTGACCTGTTGATCAGTCATATCTGAAGACTAATAGCAAGTGTGAATGGTCTGTTTGATCCACTGGGAAATGGTTATTCTTGTGATATCCTTAGAATAGCCCTCCCTAAGTGACACAAAGAGAAGGGCCTTGCCTTTTCTCATGGACTTGGTCTTGTCTAAGTAGACTTTGAGGGCCCTAACTGGACAAAGTGACTTGTCCTCCACCAGTGAACTGTCCAACATAGTAGTAAGAGCTGGTATAACTACTGGTTTAATGGAATCAGGGCCATCCGAAGCCAACTGGTTTTTGGCCAGGAATGCTGGAGAAGGAGAAATAGTGACCTGTGACCAATTTCTCCTTGAAGAGACAGAAGAATGAGTCCAAGCATGTATCTCACTCCTTATTTTACCTGAGGCTAAAGCCAGCAGGAAAACTGTCTTATAAGTTAGCCACTTCAAAGGAGCCTCAGATTAAGGTTCAAAAGGAGATTTTGTCAAACCTAGGAGGCCCAAGGAGAGGTCCCATGTAGGAATGGACCTACTTGGTTTAGGTCTATCCCTGGTGAAGCTGGCAATAAGTCTATTCAGTTCTAGACTTTTTGAGATGAGTTCACCCTGTGAACCCAAAGCATCAGCAATTACTGTTCTGTAACCAGTAATTGTGGCTGGTTTGAGATTTTTAACTGTGAACAGGTAGTTTAAAAATTCAGCTACCTGGGGAACAGTTGCTGAGGTGATGTCCACCTTATTCTGTGAGCACCATTGCCCATAAATAGCCCACCTTGATTGATAGACTTTTCTTGAGGATTCCCTCTGAGGTGCCTTAATTCTTTCTGCCACCTCAGATGAGAATCTTCCAGAATTGGATTCCTGGAATCCAGAAGCCACACATGTAGATTCAGGTACTCCACGTTGTTGTGGAACCGGTTGGAATGTGGCTGTTTCAGTAGTGTCTTCCAATGAGAGAGCTGTAGGGGTACCCTGGTTGAGAGATCCACCAGATCCCAAAACCATGGCATCCCTGGCATGGGTATGTTATTATTTTTTTAATTACTTGCGGCAGGATGGCTACTGGACAGAAGACATGGCCGTCTAGGCCTTCCCAACAGATATTCAATGCATCTACTTTCCAAGCCTTTCTGTCTGGGACAGGGGATACATAAATTGGAAGTTTGTAATTTAGATGAGTTGCAAACAGGTCTACCATTGGTGTGTGCCAAACTCTGCAAATTTGGTTGAATATCTGTTGGTGAAGGGACCACTCTGTTTGTATGACCTTGTCCCTTCGTGATAGAGAGTCTGCTATCACATTTAGGGATCCAGGTACATGTCTTGCTCTTATCTGGATCCTTCTGGAATTTGTGAATGCCAGAATTCTCCAGATAAGAGCACACATTTCTATGGAATGCGTGCCTCCTTCTTTGTTCAGATAAGATACTACTGTACTGTTGTCTGAACAGATGAGCACTCTTTGACCTTGCAAGTGCTCCTGAAACCCCTTTAGGGCTAGCAGAACAGCTTTTAGCTCCAATACATTGATGTGAAGCTGAGCTTCCTTGTTTGACCAGAGGCCACTGAGAACTATTTCGTTCAAGTGAGCTCCCCAGCCTTTTTGGGAGGCATCTGTGAATACCAGTGTGTTGTAAATATGAGGATGTATAGGAGCACCTGCCATAAGATTCTGTAGATTCACCCACCATTTGAGATGATTCAGAAAATTCCCGGTTACTGGGATCCTTTTGTCCAGTGACTGGGGAAATTTCCAGTGTGACCTTAGGTACCACTGAAAAGGTCTCATGTGTAACCTTCCCAGAGGTACTGTTTTTTCTAAGGAAGCTAATGTCCCTATGAGTGACATGAGCTTTCTTGGAGTCAAGACTAATGATCTTCTGATGGAAACAGTCTGAATGTTTAACTGATCGAGTTTCTTTGGGGTTGGTAATACCAGACCCCTCTGAAGATCGAAGTGATAGCCCAGAAAATCTAGTTTTTGTGTGGGAACCAATTCTGACTTTTGAAAAATGATGAGCCAGCCTAGTTGTTGGACCAATTTCACTAAATTTTTTGAATCTTTGAGACATTGCTCTTCTGTTGGTGACCGAAGAAGCCAGTCGTCCAGATATTGATGGATTCTGAGGTTCCTGGCTTGAGCTATGAGTTTTACCTCTTTCACAATGCAAGTAAACTCTAGGGGACTTGTTGCGACTCCAAAAGGGAGTGCCCGAAAATGGAAAACCCCTTTTTTTGTTTGAAATCTCAGATATTTTTGAGATTGTGGATGTATTGGAACATGAAAATAAGCGTATGTGAGGTCTATCGAGGTGACCCACTCCCCCTTTCGAATCGACTTCCTGATAGATTCGGCTGTTTCCATCTTGAATGTCGGTACATGTAAATGGTTGTTTAACATACTTAAATCTATCACTGGTCTCCACCGTTTCATGGGTTTGGGTACCAGAAATAGTCTGCTGTAATATCCCAGAGTTGTGGGTTTCCTGACGTGAGTTATCGCCTTCTTTTTAAGCATGGCCTGAACTGCCTCGTGGAGGGCGCCATCTTTATTTTTGTTGTAATATTCGCTCAAATTGAGCGGAATTTTTCACAATTTTGGTAGAATTTTGAAGTCGAGGCGATAACCATGTCTCAGTAAACTTACTACTCTGGGATGCGCGTGATTTTTTGCCCATACCTGCCAAAAATCCTGCAATCTTGTCCCTGGAAAGTCACTTCCTCTTTCCGTCTCTGCCTCCTCGCGATGCGCGCGCAGAGAAGTGGTTGTAAGAGGTGTTTGGCTGCGTTCGTTTGTCATGAAACGACCTGTTACCTTCCTGAGAGGGTTTGGGATGTGAAGACCTCCCGAAATCAAAGTTCTTGACAGAATCCCTGTATGACTTGGTATCAGACTCCTTCATAATGGACAACCTTTTGATCATATTGTCCTCTACTTGGGACAAAATATCTGAGTTGAAGACTTCTTGCTGGTCAAAGTGGTCTGTACGCAAGCTTGCCAAGTCCTTAGGTCCTAACTTGGAACTGCAGTCCTTCAATAAACTGTCCCTCCTTGCAAGGAGCATATTGCAGGCCAAGGTCATGTTTTGTTTGAGAACTGTGTCCAGAGCTATCTCTAAGGAGGTAACTGAAGCCTGGAGTTGTGAGTATTTAATCATGAGATCTGCTGATTCTTTGACAGTGTCCAGATCTTCTGAACTTCTAATTTCAGTAGCTAACTCCTGTATCCTGTTGTTGAGCTCTTCAATGGCCATCTTGAACCATACTACATGGCCTAAGATTTGGACATTTTCCCTGCAAACCGTCTCCTGAATGATATGTTGTTTAGAAGGTACAGAGATGGAAGCTGATAAGGATTTCACTTTGGCTATGTTGAAATAAGAGTCAGGCAACTTAGGAGCTCTCAAAGGCGTATTCTGAGGAGAAGTGGTGTAATAAATCAAGTCAGGTCTCTCAAAAGCCAGAAACTGACCCTGGACAAGGCTTCAGAGCTGGACTTGTCTTTTACTGTGGTTCCAGATGCCTTCCTAAACCTGTAGTCCTACATGGACTGAATATCTTGAACAGGGGGTAAAGCCAGATTTTGTTTCCTTACCACCTGCTTCAACGGCTTCTTTGAAAAGGCAGAAGGGGCCACAAGGCACTCCACTTGTGGTACCTCCAAGTCCAAGAGCCCTCTGATTGCATTCAGCATTTCTACATAAGAGGGGTCCAACTCCTGCTGGTATATATCTGCCTCACCTTGAGGAGACCTAGATCTGTGACGCTTCCCAGCAGGTAAGCTGGACTCTTCATCAAATCACTCCCCTTCTGATGGGTCAGGTCTTGATTGGGAGGCAGGGGAACACATACCCTGCTCCTGAGAGAGAGGAAGACTCTTATGGGAGGCTGAAGGTCTGTCACTGCGTTTAAACTCCTCAAACTGAGAAGCCAGGGAAGCCAACTGATTGTTCATAGCCTTAATCATGTCCTGTAGAGATGAATCATGAGTGGAAGGAATAGACTGAGAGGACTTTGAAGGTGTTGGCTCATCCAACAGAGAATCATCAAACTTCTCAGAAGTTTTACTTTTAGATTTCTTCTTGTGAGAAATTTTTAAGGCACCAGGACAAATAGTGCAATCAGATTCCTTACCCATAACACATTTGTCCTTCCCTTTCTTGTCGTTTCTATACTTGAGGCAAGCTAAATGGTTATCCCAAGGTAACATCTCACCCGAGCAGATAGCACATTTCCTTTGTTTTTCGGACATGTTGAAAACTGTGCTGTGCCTAAAAGAACGCGTGTGCACTTGACGGCGGTCAAAAAAAGAATGGCAACTTACATAGAATATATAACCTCCAGCAGGTGCCCGCTGGGGTTTACGTGTGTACTTTCAGTAAAAAAAAAATGGCGAGACACATTGTCTGTGTCCTTGACGCGAACGGTAGGTCACGTAAGCATTTGTTGGGATTATGTAAGTACGTTTTTATGCAATAAAAATTGACTTTCGATTCCTCTGTAATCATTGGGGTTTGTCTGTCTGTTTGTTTTTTTCAACTTGTATATCTGGTCATGTGTTCTATTTGTCTTTTTCTTCATATTTTTGTACGTATTGTCTAGTTTAATGTATTTTAATTTTAGTGGTGCAGTATGAGGTGTTCGTGCACCTAAAGTTTTAACTTAGTTTAATTTGTTTTACCAAAGTCTTCTTTTCAGACTGGGTATGTAACACACTTGCTTGCGACTTCTCAGCTCCTAATTTCTTATCATCGCCCAACCTAATGTTGGCAAGTACGCCACTTTACTTGATCCACTCAATCACCTGTTGTGACATGACCTAGAAAACGTTTTCAGTGAAATGTTAATCCCAAGATTTAACAAATTTGATATAAGTTTGAAACAAGCAATCAGTGCCCGTGAATGGGCTGTGTGTCAGCTGCGTGTTTTGAGTTTCAGAGTAGTAGTGAAAGAAAAGGACACAAAAGTTGTACCCTGGAAATGGTTTTCAGAAGTAAAGTACCAAGTTAACTGTTAAAGAGTGAAATGTAGGTGGAAAACACAAAATACTGTAAATGCAATAGTTTTGAGTTACAACTGATTTACTCAACAGTGAGAATCTCAAAGTAGTTTTGCTCAGCTATGCCATGAGTAAAAGGGCTGCTATTTTAGTATGGTACAGCTGACCCAAAAGTAGGTGAATAACACCTTTAAAGAAAATACTGTAAATGCAACGGTTATCAAGTTACAACTGATATACTCAACAGTGAGAATCTGAAAGTAGCTGTTGCTAAACTATGCAATGCGTTGCTGCATGTCTGCAATTTCCAAATGTACCCACCAGTTGTGGCGATTACTTGGCTAGGATAAATTTTGTGTTCCGCGGTAGAATTCGGAGTCATTTGGCCTCACTTCTGCATGCGCAGGCACACTCGACTTGCAAAGCCAAACTCACTCAAACATTATGTGATTCTCCATTTACAATGTTCCACTCTAAATTATGAAATATTTACACCTGTTTATATTCACAATATTTACAGCTGATTGCTACATATCTAAGTTGAAAAAAAGAAAGAAAAACATAAAATTATTCAAATTAACTGCAGGACCTGCAACTTTATAGCTGGTCCTGCAAACTTTTGGTCTAGCATTAATTTTTAACGAATTACCTCAATATATCAATATCTTCCATGTGAAATGAATATTTAATTATGATGTGTGAGTTTAAATTTTCTGTGAATTTTCTTTGATAACAGGGTTGATGATTCATTTTTCATTTGTAAAGTGTATGTATGAGTCTATGTCAAATGTTCTCATGAAAAAAGCAGTTATTTTCATTTTTCTTCATAGTTTCACCAGTTTATGAAACTTATCTTAAGGTCCAAGCTCTTTGTCCAGTTCACATTTACAGAGGATACAAACTATTAACTACACAAGGATTAAGTGAACAAGAAAGACTTTCAATTCCCTGCCGTTTAGAGTCTTCCCTACCACAACAATGAAGCTTGGAGCATGACACATACACCAAGCCACAAGTACATAGAATACATGTATGTGTCTTCCAACATCCAACCCTCCACTTTGTGACCGCGATATTTTCAAGCGCAAGCTCTAGCCAGGCTTCTAAAGATCATTTTCTTTTCATTTTTTTTTCAGGTTTTTTTGGTCACTGACCTTTCGTGAGCACTGGTGTAGAGTGACAAGTACCGGTCTTTTCACTGAATTAAAGCAGTATCCGGGTGCACTACCAGTGTGATTTCACAAACTTTGTACACACTCTGGGGCCAGGCGAAACACAAACAATTAAAACAACTACTGACCAAAGAAATTCATCTATTATAGGAAATGACAACCTACATATTATCTCATAAAAATAGGTGGGAAAGGCATGAAAGTGGGTTTATTTTATTTGATACATCCAGCTAACAGTAATTCACGTGACAATTTGGGTATTCTTGAGATATTTCAGAGCTTTTTGTGGAATTTTTAACTTATCTTCTGCATATAGTTTCACAGGTGTAACAGGGGGGCACTGTGGCGCAGTAATAACACTCGCCTCCCACCTCTGAGATCAGAGTGTGAATCCTGGCCTGACCTCAAGAGGGAAAGCTTGGCGTTTGTCGGCAGTTTACAGTACAGAACCTTGACCAACTGTATGTACTGGTTTCCTCTGCCCTTCCAACTACCCGTCATGATATGACCTGTACAGTGTTGAAAGCGACGTAAAACCCCAAATAAACAAACAACTACTGACCAAAGAAAATCGTCTATTATCGGAAACAACAACATACATAGTTAATCAGAGAAATAGATGAGAAAGAGACAAAAGTGAGGAGGTAAAAAATTTCATGAAGATCTGTTTATTACTTTTGGAGTAATGTCAATCATTGAAAACGGGACCTTTGAAAATTCAGTATACTTCTGTATCCAGAGTATGATCCTGAGCTATCCCAATCACTTCTTCTTCCTTCAGCCATGCCCTATAATACCCACATGAAACGTTTTTCAAAGATCTGTTCATTATATTTAAGGTAATCACAAATACAAACAAATACACTGATTTTGATTTAGATTTATTTGCTGTTTTACGTCGCGTTCAACAGCCAGGGTCATATTGCAATGGGTAGTTTACAGGTGTAGGAAACCAGTGCATACTGCACTGTAAACCACCGGGCATCGGCAAGTAACTACCAACTTTCCAACATGAAGCGCGAGAACTCTAACCGCTACACCACCGAGCCACCTGACAAATACATTGAAAACATTACCTGCTGGCATAGATAATCAACTTAATGTGAACAGACAAATTATATTTCTGTTTTGCAAATTGGTTGCCACTGGATTTCAGAAGCTTCATTCATATGTACATATACTGGCAGATCGCCGTGAATTTACCGGTCAATGTTCAAATCTGAATAATGTGAACAAAGATCAATCATTGCCGATCATGGAGTCAGAAGTGTGAACCAGACAAAAACTCTAAATGCTAAATAAAAACACGGAAAATGGATGCAAATTAGCACAAATAAAAGTATTTTACGAACTTCTACCTCGTTCCATGTCATGCTTGTTTGTATCCTTGCTTGTGATTGGCTGATTTTATGATCACCTTAACAACAGTGGGGAAAACCCCAAAGTGATTTCTGTTTACTTTTATTAATTTTGCATTTACGGTTAGTTTGGTGATTTTAACTGGTAAATATACAAACTTTTCGCCAAATGTAATTTTTAATATGACAAAAAGGCTACAAAGAATTGAAAGAAATTAATTTAGCCAAAATCAATTGTAATTAAATTTTACTGGTCATTGCTCGGCAATGAGCCAGCAAGCGATAATACCGAACTTTGCAAACATTGTCCCAGCATTAGCACACACTATATTGTCATCCACATTTATTATTGCAACATCCTAAAACTTGGACAAGTAAGCTAAGTGAAACATGGCTATTTACATAACCTGCTGCAGCATCCTAAGACTTGTACCATGAGTAGAACCATTTTTAACATGGTTATTTACATTAATTGTTGCAACATCCTAAAACTTGGACACATAACCTAAGTAAAACCATTATTTACCTGATTATTTATGTCAACTGTTGCAACATCTAAACACTTGTAGAAGCAACCTTAGCAACCCCATTCTTTACGGTCACTTAAATCGATTGTAGCAACATCCTAAAACTTGCACAAATAACCTACATAAAACCATTATTTACAATTATTTACATAAAATTGTTGTAACATCCTAAAATTTGAACAAGTAAACCTATGTAAAATCAATATTGACATAGTTATTTATATTAATTGTTCTAACATCCTAATACTTGCACAAGCAACCAAAGAAGAACCACTATTTCAATGGTTATTAATGTTTATCGTTGCAACATCCTAAAACTTGGACAAATAATCTAAGTAAAGCATATTATTTACATGATCATTCATGTTAATGTTGCAACAGTAACCTAAGTAAAACCATTGTTTTCATGATAATTTACACTAATTGTTGCAAAACCTAAGACTTACACAAGTAACCTAAGTAGAACCATTTATTTACATTGATCTCCGTGGTTCCGTACACTTGCAAATAAGTCTGCGGCTGATGGTTATTGTGGATAGCGTACACAACCTGCTGGTCTGTGTTCATTAGTCGCTGTGAAATGAAGTACGCAACATAATCCAAGTATTCCTTTGTCCACTGCAGCATGATGTCCTCTCTTCCAAAAAAGAAACATCCACAAACCCACACCAGGTTTAAGTAAAAGATCTGCACATCACTTAAATTTTCATCAAAGCCATACACTAAACTGTAAGCCACTCTGGACTGGTTGAAATCTGGCGGCAAATGTATGTGGAATGGAGTCTCTCTTTTGGGATTTAATCCTCTGAACAACCCTATGTCCAACCAGGCAAAATATTTTGTCCCGAAGGGATTTGTTTGGATAGTTTTCAACATCAGTTCATACTTGGCATGCATGGCACAAGAATATTCCGGAACAACTGTGTTCGGATGGTGAGAGGGGTAATAAGGTTGTCTGTAAATTGCCGATATGTTGTCACGAATTTGAAAACTCCACAGCTGGTCTCTCTTTACCAGGTGAACCTGTGTGAATGCCTTCAGAGTCTGTCTCTGGTTTACAAAATGAGAATAATACTGCTCATTGTCAAAATAAGCCACAACCGGATTAGTTATTTTGCTGAAGATTCTCATCCATTTTTTGTACATCTCTGGTGAAAAGAAACGATTCGGATTTTCACCTTTTTGGAAGGCACCCAGGTTAAAGTAGCCTGTCACTATGGTGACCCCATCATGTTTGGAGTCTTCTGTTGTGTTTTCAAAGTGTGTAAAGGGGGACTTCACCTGCTTGTAGATAAATATATGTACATGAATTCATACTGATAACAAGTAACAGATATAAATCTATGATACAAAATTTTACTCCATAAAACTGTAAAAGGATTAACCCACGTTAAACAACATTTGTTCATCAGGTACCTACCACCTTCTCAGGTAACTGAGGTGTTCAATCTAAATTGTGCACACATTTTTAAGTGTTAAAGATCTAATCTAATCTAGTCAGAGCTTTTATAGAGCTTAATCTCAATCATTTCACAGATCCTAAGGCAAAAAATCCACAAATATAGTCAATAAGAGTTAGTCTGGTAATGTAGTCATAGTGCCCAAGTCTCTAGCAAATATCCCTTGAAACATGGATGCGTTTGTAGCTGTACTGCATGCACACAGAGAATGTGCATGCTATTTTCATTGCGGATCTTAGCAACCTCAACATTCTGTTATAAAATCGCACATGTAGCTTCAGTGTCCCTTGCAAATTTGCCAATTTTTCTCCATAACCAGAATGTGCATGCACATACGATGGGATGTAAAGCCTCTCTTACATCCCATTGTAGGTGGGCGTATGTCCTGGTTACAGAGAGAAATCACTAAATTTGCAAGAGACACTGAAGCTACATGTGAGATTTTATAACAGACTAGACCTATCGCATCAGAGAACCAATGCAAATTGTATCCACCAGAAAGAAAACTCAGCAAAGCCATTCCAACATCGCTTAACCTTGAAGGAGGAGCCCAAGGTGAAATCTGACCATATCAAATGATTTTTAGCCCATGATTTCCTATAGGTTGGTGTAACACTGCAACCTCTAGGAACACGAATAACCGAGTTATCAGTACTGTTAATTTTAGCCATCCACGTTTGACTTTGAAGGAGGGGCCCAAGGTCAAATCCGACCACACCAAGAGATTTCCAACCCATGATTTCCTACATGTTGGTTTACCATCCCAAACCCCTAGGACCAATAATAAGCCAGTTATAAGCACTTTTAAGCTTGGCTATCCTCCTTTGAACTTGAAGGAGGGGTCCAAGGTCAAATCTGACCACACCAAAAGATTCCCAGCCCATGATTTCCTAGAGGTTGGTTTACCATCTCAAACCTCTAGGACCAATAATAAGCGAGTTATAAGCACTTTTTATGACTGACAAAGAAACGCCTGTGGCGGCCATCTTGTTTTTCAAAATGAGGCCAAAATTATTCCCAGTCAAGATTTTATAATGTGGAACCTATCCTGCGAATTTGAAATCTGTACCTATAATACCCTTTGCTCTAGAGGGCAAACAAAAGTCCTTGTTTAAAGTCGAATAAACATCACTGGCGGCCATCTTGTTTTTCAAAATGAGGCCAAAAATATTCCCAGGCAAGATTTTATGGTTATGAATATATCCTGCAAATTTAAGGAAGCCTAGCTATAATATTTTTTTTTTAGAGCGGTAACGGTGAAATCTCTCTGCACACTGCTGCGGGGGCGTAGGCATAACGAAGTCAAATCCATGGTATCCACCGGATGCTATCCGGTGGATACAATTAACATGCAAATTATTCTCTGCGTGCCCACAGTATGGCTTACAAACACATCCATGTCTCAATCGATATTTACAAGAGACTTGGGCATGTGAGTTCTCCTTGCTAGTGTTGTAGATTTTCCCCCCATTAGTTACACTGTTTGCACGTGTCCTATCACACACTCACGTGTACCTTCCTTGCATGAATATTAACCAACTGTGCATTCTGTAGCCAGTTGATTGCAGTCTGTTCTTGGATATTCAAGAAGTGATACTGTTGGTGAAAGAATTCGCCTGCTTGCATGTGCAAAATCTCTACTACCCCACTACCAGGCTATGCTCATATTTTTCAACAATATTTGTAGCACACTTTCGAGTGTATATGTTATATTGAATGTGGATAATCATTGAATGTATACATTCAATGGGATAGTCATTCAATGTGTTTATTCAATGGCTTGGCCATTGAATGTACACATTCAATAACAACCAGCCATTGAATGTGTACATTCAATGGTTTAACTGTGGAATGTGTACATTCAACAGTCAAAGTCACTGAACGTGTATATGAACTTAACCAATGGAAATAATTGATCCTGCATAAAATATATATATATTTTTTATCATTTTCTTAATGTCGTATCTATTGATATCAACTTAAAAATTAACTTTTGCAATAAGTTTATTATCTCTATGCAGTTACACAGTTATGTCTTACAACAAACACTATTGTTTTCTAAAAAAATGTTTATCTTCATCTGGTTCTAATTATATTTCTAACACTAACATTATAGGGGTAATTTGCGCAGCTAATTACAATTAAATCCCCAAATCTGACACATAATTACATGAGTTGTCACATTTTAGAATCATATACTTAAAGACCATAAACTTACTACTCGGGATTGAACTGTTTCTCTTTCATTTTTTGGAGAGGTAGTTATACAATTTTCATAATGGCTTTGATCAGAAAGGACTAATGTGCAGAAATTGGTATTCACTTCTATGCAATAGCAAAATGATGCCACAAAAGCTTTTTGTGTATTACTAAGTGATGTACAAAGTATAAATACAGTAAAGAAAATAATGTGATGAAATATATGAAAATTATGTCATGACATATCATATGTTTATTAATCTTAATGTTGTAAACTAATCCTTCTTCATGTTAATTTGTGAAATGTACCTCCTTTATTCCAGTTAATTGCTTACTGTTATGGTGGAAAATATCAATCTAGGTTATAAATTAAGTCTTTGTAACCTATATCTACATCATACTTAATTATTTATACATTCCATGCCTTAATTGGGTCATTGCATGTACACATTCAATGATTTCAGCCATTGAATCTACACATTCCACAGCTCAGGCACTGAATGTACACATTCAATAGCTTGACCACTTGAATGTACACGTTCAATAGCTTAACCCATTGAATGTATACATTCAATGGTTTTCCACATTCCATACAACATATACGCATACGATGGGATATAAGAGAAGCTTCAGGTCCACTGTTAATATAGTAGCCACTTACGCTAGCGGATCCAGCCGGGGGGGTTCGAACCCCTCTTTGAAAAATAATGTAAAGGGGTCCAACCCAAAGTATAAAAATATTTCTTGAGAAAGGAAATTTAATGCACTATATTTTTACCAAAAATTAATTTTTTTCCCGGGGGGCATGCCCGCAACACCCTTAGTTATGGTATGTCTGATGTGAACCCCCACCTTACTTAAAAGCTGGATCCGCCCCTGTCACCTTGACTCTTACGTACACATAATTAATCTACTTGACCTTTTTTCATAGGAAATCTGCACTTCCTATATACATCTTGCATAACTCTGTGAATTACTAAATATTATTATATATAATAACAAACCTGACTAAAGTCTGGTAGTATTTTCTGTGATTTCCAAAATCCCAGATTATAAACCACTAACACCAGTAAACAGCCTGTTACAGCTGCAATACTGGAGTTTAGAAGAAGGTGTTTATCAAACATTCCACAATCCCGTAAGTAGCAGTATTATGTATACAGGGTTATCACAAACAGTATCCAGTACTGAGATCCAGTGCTTCAAAGACACACCACTTATTCACTCCAGTACAGTCCCTGTGTACCAGGGATTACTATCTAGAAAAAGTCCCCAATGTTTTCCTAATTTCTGAATCGAGGCTGTGAATAAACAACAAACAATGTGCATAAGTTAGTTCTCCATAAAACGACACATTGATATCTAACATTATACAAATCACTGCATATCATTCCCACAGACCAACGCACCATTTTGAAGTATTCCATAACAATCCTGTCAGTGTGGTTATATTATTAAGTGGCACATCAATCAATGTATTTACAACCAAGGTTATTTTTGTTGAGCTCCGCCCACTTTTTCCCCATAACGTCCACCTCGTGTGTTCACTCAGAACAAACCCCTAATGCACTCGTGCACGTTAACAAATGACATAGGGAAGCGGGCTATTCATGAAAAATATAGGTATAATATTATAAAGTCTGTTTTTAATGTCTGCCCAAAACAGTTGAAATCAAAGTAAGTTAGTTATGTACGTACAGGTAATCTTGGGACCAGGTGACCTATTTAGCCTATACTAGCTATTTTTCCGGGGTTTTTTTCTTGAATGACAAAACCTCTTTTCAATCCCCTAAATAGGATGTCAGTCTGTTACATGTTTACCTTCCATACTAGTATAGGGTACCATTTTACTGCTATCTATCCAAGGTTCCATATTCTAGAAATGGGTGAAACACAAATCGGGGCATTTTTATATTTATTTCCCAGCACCACCTACCATGGATGTTTATAAATATACAGGGGCGGATCCAGCTTTTAAGTAAGGTGGGGTTCACATCAGAGTAAGGTGGGGGTTGACATCAGACATACCATAACTAAGGGGGTCGGGCGGGAAAAAAAATTAATTTTTGGTAAAAATATAATGCATTTCCTGTAAATCTAACACCAGTCTCAAGAAATAATTTTGTACTTTGGGTTGAACCCCTTTACATTATTTTTCAAGGATGGGGTGGGGGTGGGGGGTGTCGAACCCCCTTCCCCCCAGTCCCCTCCCTCTGGATCCGTTAGTGATATATGCCCCAGTTATAGGCAGTATTGGCTACGTATATTTTGCTTTGTAGTATTGTCTACATCAATATTCTGCCAGACTTCTGCCAGTAAAGTTGTACATGTTCTAACGTCCCCTGTTCATTTTGTGACCACCCACGCGGAAGTGCTAAACTTTTCAAAATTTCCTACCTTAGACAGTATCAAAGTCACTGACAATAACCTCCTGTATTACAATAACTACAGGGTGTTTTATCATTTCTCTACCTGTCTAGCTGTCCCTTGTGCCCATTCTGTGTTAGTCTGTTTGTTTCTGCTTTCCCCACCAAGTTGTTTATTTGTCTTTATATTAACGTATCATTCCGCGTCCAACCGCGGCCATTGTCCTCGTCAATTTTAATTATCGTTTGTCACCATACTGTAGTGAGAGTTGTGTATTTTTCTTGTCCATAACTGCAGAATATATATCGTTTGTAGTGTTGTGGCCTGGGGTAGTAAGTTGTTACCGAATTTTCGTAAGTGGCATTTCAGTAATTATGTAAGATTAAAAAAATGTTATGTATACATAAGTAGAAATGTATATTAAAGAGCTTCTACTCGTTACATCATTTCAAATCTATGCAGAAATGGCCAGGACTGTCTAGATAAAATAGAAGTCTTTATATTTACTGTTACCTCTGAGATTGGTATGTTTTACAGCTATTTTTACATTCCTTTGGTACATCAGTAGACTTGCTCCAAGTCATTGTATTTCCCACTGCACCAAATGTGACATACATGGAATCATTATGCAACCATACAATACAAAGACATATCTGAAATACAAGTCAGTCCCACATTCTGGTAAAAAGTCATTCAGTCCTCATATAATACCTAGGACAAAAGGCCTTGTGGAAAGTCTAGTACATCAGTGATTGCAGATAAAATGATATCATTTGTATCAACTATATTTTATTTCAGAATAACACGAGTACACTAAAAACAGGTTTAGTCCAAACATTGTGTTTACAATTTGTTGGACGTATTTTAAAAATGTACATTTAAGTTACTAGTAAATAATCAGTTATTTATGTTAGTTGTCAAAACTATAATAGGGTTCATTAAATCTATGATAGGACATTAGAAACTTTGTCTTTGTGGATTATATGTCACACAATTAGATTTTATCACAAAGACTATGAAATCTGGCGAGGACTTTTAAGATGAGCTTGTAACATTTGAATTTGTGAGATAGACTTAGTTAATAATATCAGTATTGAAATGTGATTCTACAATCAATTAAAAAATCTTATTGTAAAGTAAATTTATTTACGTTGGTATTAAATTATAAAAACTTAATAACAACACTATTTTTCTTGCTGGTGGGAACTTGTCCTGCCTGCAGATTTTACTGATGGGATCTTGTCCATATATCAGGCACCTGTACTCCAGAGTGAAAAGGGGCGTACACCTGTAAAATACCTTGTCCAAAGAGAAATATAGCCCACCAGAGTATCAAACCCTGAATTTGTGACTTTGAATTCCTAAAAACCTCCTTTCAAGATTCACTCAAATTTGCTATGCCACTGGCTTTCCAAAATGTCCCGACTAAGGTCAAATAATTAGACTTTCGCCAAGTCCTTTTGTCTTTTGTGAAATATATGGGTACTGTATGACTTTTGAAGAAACAGCCTGTCCCGACTTTTTCAGAGACTATCCTCTTTACTCCAGAATGCTTGTGGTATAAAGAACTCCTGTAAGTTTCCAATTTAAATTGAACTGTTCAGGTTACTGATGGATACAAATACAAACACTTGGAGCAAGTCTATCGGATAATATATGCGACATTTCCCCACTTTTTAATTGTAACACTTACACTACAGTTACTTCAATTGTTCAAAGACGTCCTCAGTGACGTGGTGGTTGGGAAGTTTGTCATCTGATCATAGGTTGTCCCCTCTGTATGGGTGTAAATCAAACAAGGGGTAATGCGGTGGGCCTGTCGCAATATGACCCTGTATTTGTAAAGGGATGAAAGGTTAAAGTGAAATATCAATGGGTCAAAGGTTAAAGTTGGGACTACATCCCTTTTGGCAGATGAGACCACATCCGTTCAGGTCCTCAGATATGAGGCACATCTCCAGTAGGTTACTGCTGAAAAATTCAAGTTAAACATTAGGATTGAATTAATGGAAATTTCAGGAATAAACTGAACTCACACATTAATTCATCGTGTTTGTCACAACGGTACATGAGAATACCAGGTAACTGGGAGTGCGAAGGCTGGTAACACGAAATATATATTAAGTCTGAGTGTTGCAACTACTCTCAAACAAAAATGAAATTTAATGTTATTTATATTGTGTAAATGTGTATAGATTTTATAAGTGTGAATTATTATTCTTATTATTATTTCATGTGATCCTTCTACGTTTATACCTCTACGTAAATAGAAAATTGTGATTTGTTTATTAAACCACGCTTGTTAATGTATATCAATTCTCTGAATAATATGTAATACATATACTCTCATGAGATAACTAGAAAACTCAAAACTGAAGTCCAGACAATATTACCAAAAGAAAGACGTCAATTTTTTTGCAGTTCTTGAGAAGTCACCAGTTTAATAACGTACACATATAGAACTACGTGAAGATTGAAAAATCTATACGGAAATAATTTTAGTTTACAAACTTTTTGTCCTGGAAAAAATATCGCTTTGGAAATTGTACTTAAAAAGCAACAGTATAGCTTTTAATATACAAATTTTTCATTTTGTAAAACTAAAAACAAATCAATCCCCACATAGCTGTGCCACGAAATAAAAGCTGTTCCCCTCTATTTGTTGAAAAGTGAGCTCGTCCACACAAGTTTCATTCATAGGCTAAAAGTTTCTGGTTGTAAGTCTGCATGCATGTGGCTTTGTTTTGGTTTGCTTTTTGTCGGTAAATAAAGAGAATAGACAGACAAGAAAACCAACAAGGGAAGATGTAGGCTACTTTTGTGGTTAATTTTGAATGCTTTGATAAAACTCTGTTTACAAACAGGTGTTGAATTATACCGTTTGAAGAAAAATGTAGCACTACCAGGAAATTACCCGTGTCCATTTGTGAATGAGCTGTCTAAATAACCCAGGAACATAAAAGCAATTGTAACATTCTGAAAAGGATGAAATAGAAGAAAAGCTATAGAGAGTGAGGTTATACTGTGTGGAAACATTACATGTGAATATCTGTGATGTATGTTTGTCAGACAATAAAATATATTTATGTGAATATCTTTTTGGGGAGTCGCATAAAAAGTTTGTTGACTGAATAAATATGTTGGTATGCTGAATACTAAATTTAATTGGCTTATTTTCAAGTGGGATATACTTCAACTGATGTTTGATTTCAACAAAAACTTCCAATTGGTGGTGTACCATTTACGTTCTGTTTAATATATTGGTTTAATAAAATTTAATATCATTGTATACAGAACAGTTGTAATAGATCTCATACAGATTGAGAAGTTAAAGTAAAATAAGAGATTATTATTACAATAAACGTCAACAAGAACAGATTATTTAAAAAGGATACTTGCCAGTCAGCTGGGATAGACATAAACAAAAGATGTAAACTGAAAAGCTCTTAAAGTACAATTTAAAATTGTAGGATTTCGTGTGACTAGGGGGATATTAATGCACCACAGTGAGTTTATTATTGTAGTGAAGCAGATTTGGGAATATTTACTTTTATTTTGTATTTATTTAGTTGATATAATAGGTGACTATTACTGCTTTACATATTCTTGACGACCTGTACTAAACTTATTTTGGCCAAGTTCTTCAGAAAAAGTTTGTTAAGTTTGGGTTAAAGTTCGAGATAACAGGATTGAGTGCTGAAAATGTAATGTGTCATACAAATATTGTTAATATGTAAAATAAATAATAGTTCCAGATATAAAGAGAGGATACATATAAATGCCAAGTTCCAAACATTTTGCAGTGTAAAGATATACACCACCCTAAATGTCGGGTACAGGGGTACCTCTGAATCCCATTTCAGAAAGACAGCAAGATTTCGACAACATTGATTACCTCAATGTCATAGAACCCAACATACAGAAACCAGCCAAATCTTCAGGCAGCAAAATGGGAACCAGCCTTAGCTGTATTGGGATGCTCTGGTCCCTCTTTAGCTTTCTTTCCATGCTTGCGACATTTGTAGGATTTTTCATGCCATTTTGGATAACCGGTCACCTCTCGGCCCCCGAAAGGCCAAACCAAACAGCCGCGACCCATTTTGGCTTGTGGCGCCGGTGTAACTATCTCATCTTGACAAAAAGGGATACGCTGGATATCCAAGAGGCCTGCGGTCGTTACGCAGACTTTACCGACATCCCAACCATCTGGTGGAAGATAGCCACCGTGTTGGTAGGGGTCGGATGTGCATTGAGTGTGTTCATTAGTTTCCTGGGACTGCTAACTTGCTGCATCTCCAAGGTGATGAGTAAAAATCTCGCCAAAACGACCGCAGTATTCCAGTTTATTGCAGGTAAGTACATTAATTATGTAAAGAGAAGGGCAGCAAATGAAATACAATTCAAAGGAGATATCAAAGCCAATGGTTGTCACTGAGACTCAGTGCCAAACATGCTTGTCTAAGAACACAGAGGACCTAAGTTCATTCCAAGGTATGGGCAGACACATAGAGGTTTAGATGACCACTTAAAATGATGGTTCTTTGTCATTCGATCCTATTTTAACTACGCAAAATTTGGTTTAAAACACCAGAGCATTTTGATAAGACTAGACAGAGTCCTCCTTAAACTGAAGCTAAAAATTGTGAAAAAGAATTTAAATCAGTGAAGAAATGAGAAAGTTCTGGTCCTTTATATCAACTCATAGTATTCTTGGTGTGCACAAACATTTAAGCTAATCATTTTCATAAAAGTAAGTTTATCAAAAAATGCTTAATCTTGTTCGTAATTCAGTAGGTGTTCCTCTGGAGGTATATTGTCCAATAGTCTGTGTACATGTTTAACAAATGTAACATTTAACATTATCATGTTTTCCCAAGACATCTGCTTTAAACTCTTTCATTCAAGGTTTGTATATAATATGGAAACACCTCTATATCATTTTCTATGGTTGTATCTAATTTGTAGCTCCCATAATATCATATTATGTGTAATTTCCATAACAATTTGCCCTTGAAAGTTGGGAGGTAATTGTGCAAACTACCCTGTGAGAGTTTAAAATCAAAGGGAACTGGTTGATTGTACACATTATAACAGATAGATAAAAGGAAAATTGTGATGTACATGCCTGTATATAGTATACTAGCCTGTAATTAGGCGTGAGTACATGGAAAAGATCTTAGTTCTTGTTTGGAATTTGTGGGTTTCTGCTGATAATTTTACTGTTTTTAAATGGGAAATGTTTTGTTTCGGGATGACTATCAAATAAACTTTATTTCATACTATCTTTAGGACCATGAAATCCTTTATAATCTCCTTATATTCACAGAAAAATTACTGGTAACCTCCACAAAGGAGGTTATGTTTTTGGGTTTATTTATTTGTCTATCTCTTTGTATTCACGATTAATCCCAAACTAATGAAATCATCTTTACATGTTTATGAAATCTTTGATATGTATAGAGTCTGACTAAAGAAAGGGATGATTAAATAGTAGTCTTGGGAAGGGTTAAGCATAAGGAGGCACAAAATAATTCAGGATGCATATTTCTGCTATTTATCATTCCTGTCATAAATTCTACAACTAGCCTTCGGGAGGCCTAATGTTTTGATTTAAAAAAAAATAATGGATATCGCAAATAACCCTCTCCAACAGAATTAAAAGGGATTCAACAGTGAACACAAAGTAACAAACACAGACTAAAAGTAAAAGCTTGATCCATGCCTGCTCTGGTGTCCTTTGGACCTGTCTTATAAAAGTACTCCTTATATTAACAGTTTTGTTGTCACTTCAAGTAGAAAATTTTACATGTTATAGCAAACTTTATATTTTTTTCTCCACATAGAAATAGATTGTTTTGGGTAACAAATGTAAAATTTGTCATTCTATGTTAATTTTGCCAGTGAATAAATCCTCTTCTATTTCCTTGAGTTGTTTTGAAAGTCTTAAGATATCTATGATTTTGTTGGCCCACATTAGGCCTCTCATAGCCTTGCTGAAGAATCAAGTTTCTTTGCATACATGTACTCATACATGTACTGACTTTTACAGTAGCCTACAACTAAGAGAGAGAGTCTCTCTGATAAGCTTATATCTTCTAACATGTATGAGTGCTTTATGAATACCAAATATCTGTTTGCATGTTTGAAAAAGATATCTTGCAAATTTGAGTCTTAAGCAAGGCTAGGCCTCTCATCTTTAATGATGTAAAGTTAACACATGTTTAGATTCTTTTTGTCCAACCACTGGTGAATTTCACATACTGTGGCAAAATGTATATATTTTACTGTATATCATAAGAACTGGTAGAGTTGTATATGTAAATTATGAAAATGTTTTTATTATTTATATTTCTATGTATAACAACATGGGAAAATGAACCCTGGGGTCGGCTCCCATTCTGAAATTTGACCAAATGAACTTTTGCATCATATATCATTTTACATTACTTAAGATCTAATAAAAAATCATCCACTTCTTTGGACAAAGCGTTATTATATAGTTATTTTCAAAGACACAGGAGTTTATGCATGTGTTTAGTGTCTGGGAGTGTTTTTAAGTACATATTAAATCTCATCTTCTCATGCTGGTTTTATTTTTCACAAATGGACGGTTTTTGACTCAACTTTGTGGTAGAAATGCATCAGATTTCAATCAATAGATCAGCGATAAATGAATCCCAATGAAACATAGACATGATAGATATAACATTATTTTCTCTTATGTTGGTTTCACACATCTTCGGTGACCAGTCTGATACTTTGTAGTATTAATTTTGTTAATTTAATACAATTAAAGTTAGAATCATATGAGAGGCTGTTCCATTATGCCGATCTGATTATATACAGTAAGAAATCTAAAATTTGCCAGGAATCTAAAATTCGCCACCTCTAAAACCTTAGTTAATTTTATGAAGAAAATGATGTTTTGTCTTAAAATTGGTATTTTGCAGTTCGTAAAGCCTTAATTTACTATATGTTCAACAAATCTCACTTCAATTAATTTATTATAGTAGTATTTCAACATGTGGCGAATTTCAGATATGTGGCAAATTTTAGATTTCTTACTCTACCTAGCTGCTGATCTGAGGGTGAAGGGAGAGGGAATTTTCTGATTCTTGCTCAATGCTTCAGATCCAGTCACAGATCCAAAAGAGAACTGATGATGTACTGAATCAGATGTACTTTGTAAAAGGATCAAAAATACGCACAATATTGAACTTTAAGAAAAACTAAATAGCAAGCTGTCAAAATGTCAGAGAATGACAATAATCTTTTGTGGCTTATTTATATTAGTAACATATGGTCACATAAATAGTGAAATTTTCATTTTTCTGTAATAAATTTTATATCTCTTATTCCTACTGTAAATACAGTATTAAAAGTGGCATATTAAGATCCAAACAAGACAGTTAATGTAATAATATAAGGTTATTTAGAATGACTTGCTCAGTTCACACATACTTGTTGAATTATATTTTCACCTGGTAATTACTAAATATCCTTGTGGATAATTTTGATCATATAATTGTGTCTGTCTGTATATAAGTATGATCTCCATTTTAAATTATAAGTAAACGTTATCATTGCCTTAAGTGCTTCATACACCTGCGTATAGAGTCATATTACATTAGTTTCTTGTTTATATTAAAAACTGATAATTACTACAAGTACCAACACTTCAAAGCAATTAGTTATGTCTGCATATTATTAAAACCTCACACACGTTTTGAACTGTATATACAGTGTACCATAATTATCTTCTTTGTGGGAAGGAAATTTATAAACAAATATCCAGAAAAGTGAGATGTCCCCTTTTCAAGTGGGTTTTGATCAATTCAAAGCCATGAAATTAATATTCTATTTAGATAAGATACACAATTACAGTGAATTTGTGTATTTGTCATTTACACATCAATTCTAGCAGAAAACTGTGTATTAGTACTCACCTTGCTATGGTGTACAAGCATTTCAGGCAGTGTATGATTAAGTTTACCAGGGCCCATATTCACGAAAGGTCTTAGACTTAGCTAGGTTTTAGGCTTAAATTCAGTCTTAAAGTTAAGACTTTTGTCTCAGCTAAGTTTTGTCTTAAAACTGTATTCACAAAGGGTGACTTAGCTAAGTCTAAGATTATCAAATAACCACAGTGGTTTTCTGTGTCATGTGACCTTTCTTTTCTATTCAAACTATACTATTGGTGACATATATCCTTCATTTAATGCATTTTATCTAAGGAAAAGTGCTGTTTTGAAATGGAAAGCCTTGTTACCACATATAAATTTCCAAAGACTGCTTTAGTGAGGTGTTCTGTATAATTAAACTTTAGTTACAGCCATTTCAAATTTTGAGGTGGAGAAAAGTTTATGGCGGCCATATTTAAGTCCTCTTTACAAAATTTAAGCCCACTACCAACCAGTCTTAAAGTTGAGGCCTTGGCTAAGCCTAAGACCGGTCTTAAATTATTTGTGAATACCACTAAGCCTAAGACAAAAGTCTTAGCAGTTTTTGGGCAGAAACTTGAGACAAAAGTCTCAACTTTAAACCTAAGCCCTGGCTAAGACCTTTCGTGAATACGGGCCCAGAAAACTTTCCACGCCCACTGGTCATGGAACTTTAAAATATGTTACAGAATATATTAGAATATATGTTAAATTTCATACACTGGTTTCAGGGCTACCAAAAGTGACCAGTTTCACACACTGGGGAGAGTTTGGAAATTTCTAACTCAAAGTAATTTCCTGACATTAGTCTTACAGAAGAGATGTTTCCATTGAAATTATCCCTGTTATTTAGACTTTGTGGTTAACCAGAAGTAGTGGTTCTTTGAGGGTTTCATTCAACAGTGTTCATGGTTCAACTGTAGCTAATGATAGGCTCATTAACAGTCACATGAACAGTTAATATCGAACCATTGCTGATTTTCAAAGACTAGCTTCAACAAACCACATTAATTCTTCTTTACAATTTACGTGTGTGTCCACAAGTATTAAGATTTCTGGCATATTTCATTGCTTAGTGAGAGAATGTTAAGTTCTTTAGGATCTACTTTCTCCAAGAATTTTTTTCTGTGAAGGACCCTTGATCAACAAACAAACTTACTGAATTCCATTGAAACATCCCAAAACTTGGAGAAATTAAAGAAGAAAAACCAAACAAATTATGGAGGTACTTTTCTTGAGTGAAACAGGTGCATTTCAAATTGTCAACAACACATCGTCCAATATCAAATAATTATGTTATCAAAAGGAATTTAGTGAAAAATGATTCAGTGTTTCCATATTGTTGTTGAAATCACACCAAACATTTGAGGGTCACTGATCACCAATCGCATGCATGAACACACAGCCTTAAGCACATATTCACGGATTGTCAACTGTTTGACAAAGTTTTTATGTGCTTGACCCGAGCCTCACTTCTCATTCAGGTTTGCTTAATGAATGTCAGTTTGTATTTGAACTGGCAAATCCCACCTGAAGCTATTTGAAATTTTATTGTCCTCTCAGAGAATGAACATAAAACTTCATAATACAGCATATACAAATTAAAGTGTCAAGGCTTCTTGTCAAAAGGAATCTACCTTTGTAAATTAGTACGTTGTTCACACGTTTCTGGTAAGACATCCCAATGTAGCAAAACTTGGTATCTCTGTATGTAACATCTGGGACTGTGTTATAAACTCAAGTCTGTGTTTTCTCCATATCTGATCTATACAACAATTTATTATTGATTTATTATTATAACTTTTGTAGACAGTAAGAATTTACTTATCCATTAGAGAAGCACTGCTGGCTCAGATGTAATTGAATGGAAAGATGAGACGTATCCCAGTGTAGATTTTCCAAAAAATAATTTAGGGTTGCCTTATAAAATTAGATTTCTTCACTTATGCAGTACTTCATAATCATCATGTTCATCCACAACAGTGATATTTATCGCCAAAGTAAACTTATTCAGAGATGAAAGACTGGAGAAGTGTGAACTTGCTTTGACCCAGTTAAAGAATGTCTCCAAGTGTGTTGAGATTTGATGCAAATTCCAGTAGTTACAGACTGTAAATACTAAGATCACTCTCTGGCAATGAAGACTGAAGAAATGCCTTGAAATAACTGTACAACAGTATTTTCTTATTTTAAATATATAAAATTGATTAGAAGTAAAGATTGTTTCCAGAAAACAGCAATTGAATTGCTGTTTTCTGGAAACTATCGGCACAATTAGATTTTACTCAACATGTTGTGACCAGTGTTTCAGACATAGGATAACAAACAGATATTTCCACACTTCAACATATTATTTATATGGATATTTATCTAGATATAATGAATAATAATTTTTTCTTTCAAAATAAAGAATTTTTTTATTCTATTCATTCAATCGAGATGCTTGCTAAAGAAAGTCCAAGTCAAGCTGTTTTATCTAATAGAACAAAGTGGACAGTGTTATTTATGGCTACAGAATTCTTACATATTTATGAGCACTCTTATGTATTGAACATAAATCTTAAACATTGCGGTTAGTACAAACAAAAGGGCATGGCAGAGCATACCATAACCTGATTTCTGATACAACCGAAGTACAATAAATTGACAAAATTGTTGCAGGTTTTTTTTTTTTTTTTTTTGTCATAGCATTTATGGATATTAAAACTGAAGTCTTTGCAGATTTAGGTAAAGAAATATTGGACGAATGTATGGGCTAATTTGGCAAGTTATTCTGTATTTGTCAAAATGAAAGTCAGACAGATTTTACATTGTCTACAAGACCCAAATTACACATCCACCTTTTTCAAATTCTAGATTACTTTATATTTTTGGTGTACCTATACCAATATCATGATATAATACCTATTTGTCCCTTCATGTTATTGATGTCTTTTCTTTAAACCAATATTTGTACTCAAATTATAACACAATGTCTTTTGTTGGTTTGATTGTGAGAGGTACATCTTGTCATGACTACATCCAGATCTGTCCCATATTGTTACCATCTTGTCGGGAAACACTTGCCAGCCTGTAGTACCCACCCCTCCAGCCTCACTCTAACTCCAGCCTCACTCCCTCCAACCTCACTCCAGCCTCACCTGACTTGGTCCCTACCTGTCAAGACAGGAAGTCTCCAAGTCTTTGGTCGCAGAGTTGGTTTCATGAACAGCAGGACAAGACAAGAGGAAACCGACAAAACTTTTACAGCACCAGACAAGCCAGGAAGTGTACAGGAGATGTCTGATTCATTTCACTGACTCACAGCTTGTTCGTTGTGGGAACTATGTCCAGTAAGACTTGCTCCAAGTCTTTGTATTTCGCACTCCAGCAAATCTGACGTACATAAAATCATTATGAACCTACTTGATAAGTGAAAAAAGCTTCTGTCAGCCCCACATTCTGGTAAAAAAGTCATTCAGTCCTCATATAATACCTTAGACAAAAGGACTTGATGAAAGTCTAATGTCCAGTCAGCTGGTCCTGTGTTCAGATGTCACCTTTTTTTGTCCGCAAATCAGAGTAAAACTCTAATATTTAACTCAATAAAAACAACAGGGCCCTAAGCTTCTGTAGAAAGTCTCTCTGATGTGTAGCTGGCATTCTTGCAGTGATAAATGATGAGTTACAGCAACCACAAGGGGTTGTTTGATCTCGCCTCTCGATCCCGACTCCAGAAATTCATCAGTCAAGGCAGGGTGGATCGTGACACTGCCTCAGTCTTGTCGGTTTGTCACTACAGCTTGTTGTGGCTTAAAAAGGCTTGTCAGTTAGAGGTTTATGGCTTGTCCTGGTAGTTTCCCATCTAGTCTTGGAGAAAAACACCCCAATCCCACGACAGGTAGGGAGGTTGATCTAGACATGCTGGGATGCATGACTTCCTGTCGCAAAGGTGAAACTGACCCAAATTTTCAAATTTTTCGCATGCTTTTTTTCTGGATTTTAGTTCCTGATCCCTGACTCTGCTAACCAACCCCAGAGTTGTACAGTCAGTTGTAGGTTGGCCCTAGTGGAATATCCTCATAACAGAAATTTAAAATCTGATCAAAATAAATTAACTTTTTAATGGAACCCACAAATTTATTGCTCAAAGTAAGCAGGTTTAATTGTGTAAGGTGTTCATAATGTGAACTTTGTATAATTTCTTAGTTCAGTGTAGAAAAAGATTCATCCGAGATAAATTTTCTGAGAATATTTGCAGAACTGCTGATACCAAATAAGAAAGAGCATTGTTTTTTTTTAATTTTAAACCCCATTTTCACATATTGGTACTGTTTAATGAATACTGGACCATTTGAGCTTTATTTTGGGTTGAACATCACTGATACAAAAAAATAAAAATAAAGCAAACCCACAAAAGATTTTATCAACTACTCTAGAATATTGCAGTATTAAATTTTTTACTGAAAGAAAGGCTAGCTCTGACCATATAGTGCACTGTAAACATGCCCCACTATCAGAGGTTTAACAGCAGGATAAATATGTACACATCCTCATAAATCAGGCTTATCTCTGTAAATGTCTGACTGACCTGCATCAGGCTGGTTTCCTCTAAAATTGATTTGCTATCTTCACTACATTGCATAGGTCAAGGGTAATGCGATATATATATGATGACAGAACTTCAAATCTGACAATATTTTAAATTCTGTTGACAGAACTTCCAGTTGGAAGCTCTGTTGACAGAACTTTTGATTGGAACTTGTAATCCTACTTGTAACTGTGCAAATAATCCTTGCAATTGCATGTGCATTTGCAGTTTGTGCAATTTGTATCAATTTTTGGTTCACAAATGACATTACAATTTTCAAATGAGGATTCTTATTAAGTTAAGGTAAATGGGGCTTCAGTAGGAGCTAGGCAGTCACAGATAAAGGTACAAGTAGTAAATTGACTAAATTTTACAAAAATGCTGAACAGTTGAATAGTAATTTAATCCTACAAGAGGGGGCTTGGTACACAGGAAAATTAGGAAAATTTTAAAATAAAATGTATCATAGGTTAACCTGCACAAGTGACTGAGTAGGTAAATAAAAAAAATAAGGTAAAACTATATTTCTTCAAAATACCCTAAAATCTGGACCTCATCAATTTACTCTCGGTGTCAATAACAGGATATGAAGTTCTGTCAACAGGAGTTCAAATTACTATTAAAATTAGGAGTTCTATAGCAGACATATATTTCATAGTTAGGCATTAGAGGGAAGGCATAGTGGCGATCCACTCACCTCACCCTTCTTGGGTCGATTCTTGGGGTCAAATCCCGACTCAAACCTGAAGTAGGAAATGTGGTCGTTGCTTGCTGTTGCCTCATGGTTTTCAGTACAGATCAGAATGTTGACCAACTAGTATCCATTGCTTTCCTCCATCTCCTCAACTACCCTCCTTGAAATGATCAATACAGTTTGTTGAAAGCGACATTAAACTTAATTCAATACATAAAGTAAGCCCAGGAAAGGCTAATTAGTTACCGCTGGTCTGGTTATTGTTGTACCTTGCCACGCTCTCTGGAGAGGTTTTTACTCACTTCACCTACTACTACTATACACAGCCCAAGTTATAATAGAAAAATTACTCAACCCTAAATTCAGTATAAAAGCCAAATTTCAGTCAGTTTTCTTGACTGACCAACAAACAGTTTGTATGTGTTTAATTTAAATAAATAAATTATAAAACCTGCATATTGCATACAAGCTCACAAGCAATTACCTGTCTGCAGTCGGTCAGACTTGTCAGCTATGGATCTTAATATCTCTGAACAGGTAGATTATCTTAAGTTCCTGTGGAGTGAGTACTTCTATGTATTGAAGGCTATATAGTAACAATGATGGCACATCCCATTGCTCCCATGTGGAGGATTAGATCCCATTAACAGTGGATAGGAGAGGACCACCAGGCCTCTACCACTGTGTACAGTGGCCAAAGGTCTGATGTAATGGATATAATGAGGAGTGCTGCTTTATACCATGCATGAGTATATCTATATAGCCTTCAGCATGTAGGTTGCATTGTATATTTATACTCTGTGCAATATCCTCATTACAACAGGACTCAAAGCACTATTTGACTCATCCTAAATTCACAATTGTAGCCCAAGTCATCTAACTAAAAGACAGAGTCTCAGGGTTCGACATATGTCAATGTCCTGGGATTCTTTAGCCTGCCACTGGGGATAGGATTATCATTTTAGTGATCATTCAAGCTGCTAAATATCTGCCTGTACATGGGTCTGAACCCAGGTCCTCCGTTGTTCCCAGGTGTGTTACCCTGGCCACACATGGTGTGACAGTTGTCCCCTTGGAAAATGCAGGCTGAACAATGTTATATAAGGTCCATTCACACTAGCCATATCTGAATCAGGATCTAAGAATTTGATATTGCAAAACTTAACAATCAGCGGCATGATTCATGACCATGAATCCATACATATGTTTGATCAACACTGTATGTTCATTTGTATACAGAAAAAAGTGAATATAAAATTTATGAGGACAATTTTAAAAGCCTTCTGTTATCAGTCAGAACTTTATTCTCCCCAATGTTTCCATCATATCATCTCACAGCATTGGCCAAATAGTAACAGTTGGTTTGGCATTTATATTCAATTGAATCTATTGTTGCTATAAGCTGGGATTCATGAATACTGGGGTAGTGTGTTTCAATTCAACTCCCAGTAATATGTGGGAATCATTCAAGGCCAGTCAGAAGATGATAACTGGTATTACAGCAGATTAAATACAGTTTTCACTGTGTGGCCAAGATAGAAGGTATCATTGGGGCCACACATAGCTTCAACAAAGAGGAGTAATTTGTTATACCAGGCGAAATGGTTGGATGTGGCATTTGTGGGATGAAAGTAATAAATAATTAAGTCATCTGGCTGAGTGATAGTATTGATGTCAAGGCTCTGTGTAGTAGAGGCAAAGCAAAATACATAACTTGTGTACATGAACATATATTGGGGTCAAAGTCCAGCTGAGTGTATGTTTCCAGGAAAAAAAATGATCCACAAAAGATGATCTGCAGTCAGAAAATGTAATATATGATATTTGTATACCCAGGTGAACAATTAGCAGTGTGACTTCATTGATAATAATCTAAACCACAGGTCTCCCAAATTTGTTGCTTAAATATAGGTAAAACATGAAAGTTTTTGACTTGAAAAGACAATCTGGACCATTGACCAAAATTATTCACAAATCGCCATCAAGAATTGCCTATCATGAATCATTTGCATGTTCACCTGCACCTGGCCTATTTAGACTTTTTTCAAGTCCTTTTCTCTAAGGTATTATATGAGGACTGAATTACTTTTTTACCAGAATGTGGGGCTGTATTTAATCAGACAGTGGCTTCCCTACTCAACAGATGGATTTGTAATAATTCCATGTATGTCAGATTTGGAATTGGTGGAATGAGAAATACCAAGACTTGGAGCAAGTCTAGACTTATGGGTCCGTAAACCTACATGGTGTGTCTTTTTCTTGCAGTCATCCCGGAAATATTGTGAATGTGGCTTACAACTCTAAAACATGATTGGAAGATGGCCTGGAAGATTTTTAGGTTGGAATGTTATTAGGCAAGTTATTTTACACTAGGTGTTCATTGGTGACATCATTATAGCAACCCCCTTATCTGTGATGTCATAGAGGTAACTACTGATTCATGAAAATAAACACAGTTTCATTTGGGTAGAAACATGGACTTACCAGAAGAAAATAAATTGGCTGTCAGTGGGATTTTATATTGAGCAGATGCCTGGTGTAAGCTTAACTTGTTTGATAAATAATTAATGTCCAGGCCATGGTTTGGAAAATAATGCATTCATCCATGTTTTCTGTTCCTAGGTAACCTTTTGTGAACTTTTGTATGAGGCTCAATTTTGTAACCGAAGCCTTCTATAATATGTACAGTGTGATTTTAATGTAAAATCCAGTCTTTATGAGATTACATTGTGCAAACTGATTGGAAACAATTCACTCAATTACAGAGACACTTGAGCTTAATACAAGGCTAACATTTTGCAAGTGGATGATATCATGTTACAGTAATTTAATAGTAAAAATATGAAATTTGTTAAAGTGGGTGAAGTTTGATTACTGAGGTCAGCTATTACTTTAATCATGAGGAATAACAATCAAGTTGTTCTCTGACATTCTGTTATAGATTAGATATATAGACTGGAAGTTTTGTTTTAACAAAACTCACAGAGTTGATAAATCGGCCCCAATAACTCCAAGGTAAAATAAGGGAAGCTTTCTCTCACACTGATGAACTTCTGTAGTAAATTTCACATTTCTACTAGCTAGTGGCAAGGTAGTTACTTCCAATTTGCAATTAGTTTCTGATCTTAGGAAAATAAACATTGGGTAAGGCAAATTCACACAGCCCAGATCAGTATCTGAATTAATTAAGCGTCCCTGAAAGGGCGCTTATTTGTTTTCGCCTCAGTTTCCTCGCCACTGCCGCATTATGGTCTCCCTTGAATATCTCCCTTATTATTACAAGGTTTCAAACCATATTTGGCAGTTATATACCTTAGGCATGGGAAAATTTTTCTGCATGCTTAAATTTGACCTTTATGAAGGTCACAAGATCAAAAACAATTTTTTGAAGTACAACCCCACCCCCCCCCCACCCCCACCCCCCGTCATCGCAGTTCAGGAAAAACTACTTGCTACACAGCCTTATAATTTGACACACCTGTTCATACTATCGAAAACGCGAGCTGATTAGATTTTGGGAGCAATCCCTTGAAAAATGTCTCATTTATGAGTGATTTTGTGACACCTTCCAATCTGAAAGCCTTAAATTTAGGCCACCCCCCTATTATCTTCTTAAGTATTGCATTTAGAGCTATAAAATGTACTGGGAGGTAATAGGAAACCATATGTGGAGAGTCTAAATAGCCGGTCAGTTTTACCCCACGCCCCCCCCCCCCCTTATGGGTCAAACTGGGGTGATAAAATAGCTGATTTTGAGTTTTTGCCTTATATCTCCTTTATCGTTGCTTTTATAGCTTCAGAATGTATTAAGAGGTATTGGGAAAGCGTATGTGGAGAATCTAAATAGCCGGTCAGTTTTATCCCCCAACCCCCCTTATGGGTCAAACTGGGGTCAAAAAATAGTTGCTTTGGAGTTTTGCCTTATATCTCCTTTATTGTTGCTTTTATACCTTCAGAATGTATTAAGAGGTATTGGGAAAGTATATGTGGAGAGTCTAAATAGCCGGTCAGTTTTACCCCCCGCCCCCCACTTATGGGTCAAACTGGGGTCATAAAATAGCTGATTTTGAGTTTTTACCTTATATCTCCTTTATTGTTGCTTTTATACCTTCAGAATGTATTAAGAGGTATTGGGAAAGCATATGTGGAGAGTCTAAATAGCCGGTCAGTTTTACCCCCCGACCCTCCCTTATGGGCCAAACTGGGGCCATAAATAGCTGCTTTGGAGTTTTTGCCTTATATCTCCTTTATCGTAGCTTTTATAGCTTCAGAATGTATTAAGAGGTATTGGGAAAGCATACGGTGCAGCTTTGTGCATTCTTAGCTTTACAGCATGCTTATTAAAACCACAAAGCATTTTAAACTTTAAGGGACGCTTCGCTTTTGTTAGCAAAAGCATTCCTGTAGTTGAAAATGTATAGAGCAGGATCTATTATATTTCAATCTACGTTATAACTGTGGATCAGTTTTGTCAACAAATCTAAAATAACTTGCGGAGTATATTGTTAAAAAATTCAGTCTAATATCACCCATGTAGTTCACCTTTCAGATCCTTTCAAAGTGGTATTAATTTGTTTATTGACAAAGCAACAAACAATTAATGCAATTTACTTGTATTGCCAACAGTCATTTCATGCAGCTTTGAAATATTTCCTTGATGATTCTAATACATCACAGAAGTTTGACCAGAATAATTAAGTCATATTAAAATTATAAGGTAGTGCCTTTTACATTTATTTTTCTGTCAGTAATAAAAGAGACTTAAATCTGAAAAAAGACCTGTATAAGGTTTGTAATAAAACCAAATACATGTACATGAATCCAGAATCATTATATTTACTGTGTAATTTAAAAAAAACTGTTTTTGGATCCTGACCCAGATTAGGGCAAGTGTGAATGGGCCTTTATCCTTGTGTTACTCAAGTGTAGAAAATTTGAACTATTTTCCTTATCATGAGAAATCCAGGTTCTTCCAGTCCATTACTAATAACAGTAGTCAGTAAGTATTGTGCTAAAAAACAGTTGTGCCAGTGTGCAGCTTAACAAAATTCACACAAAAAAATTAAATAATTTCATATTCTGTTTGTTGGTGTCAAGACAATTACATTCCATGCTAGAATTTAAAAATAGTTAGTGTACTTAGCACAATATCTTGTGAAAATAGCAAAAAAGTACTTTAGTTTGTTATTGATTTCTGAACACAAAGTGACTGGATAGTCTATTTGGTTGAGTAGTTAACTTTGATATTATATATACATGTAAATAATATATATGATCTTGTCAGGAGTGCATTCTGACCTATATGATCACCATTACGACAATCTGCAGTACTGGTTCCGATTTTGAAAGTCCAGAAGCAAAGTCCCTGACTTTTCCAAATATATTAACATGCTTTGAATTCCTTCTGAACCTTGCTGGACTTAACAATTTTGCTTGCAGACCTATAGTATTTCGTAAAAAAATCGTCCCAACCTCAAAATTGATAACACGGTCAGCACCACATCAGTCAGGAATATGGAACTACCCCAGTGTTTAAGTGTGACAGTAAATTACTTGCTCATCACCCCAATGGTCTCGGGTTTGAACCCAGTGCATGGCAATAAATGGGAACTACTGAAGGTCTGTATTGTTGCTGCTGAAACGGATATAATACCTCCAATTTAAAAGTCTGATAAAATGGGAAACAGTAAATTTGAGAGAGTGCCCTGTGTCCATATATCAAATATTTGGATATTAGAAGATCGGATGAAAGAGGATCTACTGCAATAAAGGTTTGTTCTAAATGCTAGTTCTGCAAAGACATTTTAACTGCTGTAGTAGAAATAACATAGTTATGTCATCTATTCAACAGTTTGTGTTTATTTTTCTGTTTAAGCATTTGAAATATGGAGCATAATTTATAGGTCTTACCTCAACACACTGAGTGAGCAATCTAGAAAAATAAACTGAACTAATACAAGTACAAGCTGTGCAATGAGAAAGAAAACATAACCTTTCTAGTCTCAAAACTAATTGGTATTAAAGAATAGGGTTATAGGAATGGTGTACAGAAGAATGCCCATCAGGAAGATTGCCCATCAGGTACTATGCCCATCAGGATCTTTGCCCATCACCAATTTTTCAGGGGTGGGACATTGTTCTGATGGGCACAGTACCTGATGGGCAATCTTCATGGATTCCATAGGGATAGACTGATTAGGTTTTAACATGGCTTTCAACACATTATATAGGCCATACCATTATGGGTAGTTGGGGGGTGGAGGAAAGCAATGCATACAACATGGTCAAGTTTCTGTACATAAAACAATCGGACAAGTAACTAAGAACTTTTCCACTTCAGGTCAGGGCTGGGAATTAAACCCAGGCTCTCAGAGGTGGGAATCCATTGTTGTGTTACCACTGCCCAACTGTGTTCATGGCAATGGAACTAGTAGTGATTGATCTGCTCTAGTGGTAAAATTCCTTGGTTTTTCAATAACAGTATGTGGTGTAGCCCAACCAGTTCCCATCTGAGCGCTGAAGTTAAATGGTCCCGTCACAATATAACTGAAACTAGGTACTAGGCATGACATTACATAGTTAAATCAATCATTCAGTAACACTCCCACATGAACTTTGTGTCATACTTCCTGAAATCATATACTCCTTTCTCATTTGTCAATATACATTACCCATTTCAGCCACTGTGGCCCAGTGGGTAACACCCTCGCCTAGGAATAAAGAGGACATGGGTTCAAACCCACATACAGGCAGAGATAAATAGTGGCTCAGATGACCACTCAAAATGGTGGTCAACTGTCATTGGGTCCTATCCCCAGTACCAGGCTAAAGAAACCCAGGGATATTGACATATGGCCAACCCTGAGACTGTGTCTTTTATTTAGGGGACTGTTAGTCACTTGATCTCCACTTAAAGTCATGTACAGTCAAGATAGGTCATTTAGCACTATATATATTATAGGCTTATAATATATGGGTCATGTCTCCTGTTCCAGGCTAAAGAACCTCAGGGATGGTTGATAAATGGTCATCCTTGAGGCTCTGTCTATCAGTTAGGGAAGTGTTAGTGGCCTGAGAGAACCTGGGCTGTCATTTTGCACTTTGAGTCCTGTAGTACATGGAGATATTGGGCTGAGTGTATAAAATATGCAATGCAGTCTGATTCCCAAGAGTTATTGCAAGACATCCCTAATTTCTAACTCAGGAGGTTTTTATGACTGAGCCTTGCGAAAAGAGCAGGAGAATGTACAAAACGTGATTGGTCCAGAGTTGAAAGGTATACTTATCTGATAGAAAGATATGACCGAAAGTATAAGTTTTAAAACCTGCTCCTGGGTACTACAACTCATGCAGATAGGTCATAATTATAAGACATAAATCTGTTATGCAGTACTCAGGAGACTGGCAGGACACATCTTCTCTCTAGTCTAATCACTAGACTACATTTTTATTGCAGATTTTACACCATTAATCCTGACACCATAAAAATAACTTGTAGCACTGTGAGAACAAATCAGAAGAGACTTACAACAAAAACAGAAAAGATTAGTCATCACCACTCAGGACAGAAATGCTAAGACCCCAGTTACACATAGCCGGGTGTACTGCCACAGCGGCAGGTTACCTAATATGGAAAATTGTGAGTCATTTACGGATCACAATTTTCATACGTGAACACATCCTTACCATCCTTAATGTCCTTGTGGCATCACCAAGGATGTGAAGTGTCCGTGGGACCGTCATGGAAAAATCAAACTGCTTGATTTTTCCGTAAAAGGTTTGCGGATGTTAGGTGTAATTAATATCCATAACTGATCTGTATGTAATCCGTAAGTCGCTAATGTCCTTAAAGCACCCATAGATCTCCTTATGACAATGAGATTCTCTACAACAAGCTTTTAATGGACTACAAGGATAGGTCTAAGAGGGAGGCTATGTGGGACAAGTTTTGTGAGGAGAACAATTTGGATAAAGATGCCTGCCAAAAGTGATTCCAGAGCCAGTGCACACTCTTCGGGAAAGTCACTTACATGAAGTCTGGCCAGGGGGAACCACAGCTGACAGAGAGGCAGAAATAGAACAGAGACAATTTTGACTTCCTCAGGGACATTGTGCGCCATCTTACAGCAAAAATTGAATTCAGGGCTCCCAAGGGGTCTGCTTCTCAAGCCAGCGCAGCAGTGGGCCCATCATCCAGATGGGAGACTGTGCAGATGGAACTTTTCCAGGATCCCAAAGGGATTCTCAATCACAGTTCTTCCCGGCCTGATCCTATAGTTGAAGACCATCTCCTTGAAGTCCATACTGTGGCTGGACTAGGGCCTCATTAGCCAGACCATGAGGGGGAAGGTGTCGTCTCCGAGAAGGAAAAAGTTTATTTTTGGTCCACCAATCCCCAGAGATTCACTGTCAGGGAAGCCGATGCTGCCGTCCTCTATTTTTGCCTCAAATCAGTGTGCTGAAAATCTGAGCATCTAAAGTTCACCCGGCTGCCCCCACGTCCACCCACAGGAACTTGTAATCTCCATCCACCAGGGCCAAGAGTACAATAGAGTGGAAACCCTTGCAGTTGCGGAAGAGGCTGCCTCCCCCTTGTGGACATCTGATTGGAATATGCCTTCCATCTGGGGCACCCAGGGCATGTGGAAAGTTCCACCTCTGGCGGAAAACGGACCCGACCAGCAACCAATCCTCTCAGAGTGTGGGGTACTGCATCACCTGATCTCGATAAGCCGTGGTGATAGTGTCACAGACCTCAGGCACAAACTTCTCGATGGTCGGACTGGCCACCCTGAAAGCATACTGCAGAGTGATATAGCTGTCACCAGTGGCGAGATGTCTGTTGGTTACTGCCAACTTGACTCCTGGACTCACAGGATCTCTCATCAAGGTTCTGTCCCTCTGGAACTCCGCAGTGATTCTCTGTTCCAGCTCTTGATAGGGCTGAGGCGGCATTTGGATGAAGTTTCTATGTCATAGGGTCATCTAAGTGGAGCCTTGGCATTGGTCTGCTGTACTGACCCTCTTTTTCAAGCTCTGCCCATGTTAGCTAAAGCCTGAACCTATATATCTTCTGTGTCTTCTCTGTCTAATAACTGGCAGACCCCCTGGTAGACCCCATCTGCATCTCAACCAGTCTATCAAAGCTGAAATGATGAGTAACTGCCTCTCCATTTCTAACTGTAAGAGTTGAAGTTGTGCAAGATTTCTGTTGTGTCTGTCCATATTGTCATCTACATTGTATCTGGCTAGTGAGTTGGACCTAACCCCCTTTTATAGCCATTGGCATCCAGATATCCAGTTGCCACTACCCCCCATGGAGACACCTGCAATGTTATGTTAATAAAATTCTGTTATCAATAAGCTGACATCCATGAGGAAAAATATGATCCGTAAACCCCATAGGTGAGTCTCTGCCAGGTCCGTATACACATCCAGGGTGTCCTTGAGACGTCCTGATGCATCCCTATGTTGTCCTGGCATAACCTGGGGTGTTTCCGCTGCACTGCGGGTGGTCACGGAGGAGTATCCGGAGGTTATCCGCAAGCAACGCAATGCACCCCTAACATCGTTGTGGCATCCCTATCATCCAGAGAGTTACCTGTGACGCGTCTGTAAATCACTCATTTTTCTAATATTCCCCCTCCCCAAATGCCACGATCCAGAAGAGATCCTTGGCAGTTTCCATATATGGAACTGTGGCCTATATCCGCAGGGGATCCGTGAAAGTGTAACTGGCCCCTAATTCGCAAGGGTTTTTAAACATCAGCTTAACCAATCTTAAGAGTGACTGCTTTCACCTTGAGTGGTTTCCTGACCTTCATGAGTGAAAAGTTTATGAGTAACCAATAAGTCATACCATTTCCACGACTTTGCTCCTGCACACAAACTCAGGGTGGTCGGGAGGCAAACTTGTGACAATGCAGCTGGATGTATATATAATTGAGCTCACTTTTGAAAATTTTACAGAACATCCTGTTTGAAAGTTAATTTGAAATAATGGCTCCTTTTATCAAATGAATAAAGGTTCACTATGATCCCAACCCTAAAAGTTAACAAGCATGGGAATGATTACTCAACCTTACTACATCATCAGAATAAGCAGCTTTTACTGGTTCAGAAAATATTTTGATAACCTCCAACAGAAAGAGTTTTTTTAAACCATGTGTTTTCTGTGCTGACACTGGTTGCTTCATAGCCTATCTGTGGCCTTCAGTTTTGGGAAGACAGAAGAAATACGAAATGTATAAATGATTGGAGTTACTTTATGAACATTTGAAATTAGTTGCAAATTGTTTACCATACAGTTTATCTAGATTCAGTAGATTTTTTTTCAAGCAGTTAATCTAAGTAACACTGGAAAACAGGTGGGATTTTTTGAAAACTAGTTTTCACAGTCCTTTAACAAAGGTCCTATTCGGGCAAGTTGTCAGTAGACAATACATGATATCATAAACTGGACTAGAATCAGTTATAAGTCACACTTCTAGTGTTATGTTAAAATCCCTTCTTATTTTATTAATATATGATCCAACCATAATTTCTCTCTCCCAGCTTGGTCAGATAATAGAGGTTATACTGCTTTGAAATTTAAGAGACAATCTTATTATTATCCATTCATGTTTGTCTTCTTGTGATCAAGTTGATAGTATAATAAGATTATAACTATTATCAATATTTTTATAAAGGATTATAAGGATTGAAGTATCTTTCATTTAGTTTCAGTTTAAATCTTCAGTGCACTTTCAGGGATGAAAAACTTTTGAGATTATTTGTGTAATAGCCTTGCCTTCTCCCGAAACTTTGGTTTTCAGGCACCTCAAATTGTTAATGGTTAAACTATTGGATATTGGTGGGTGGAACAAAGCATTAAAATCAGTTAGGAAAGACAAAAGTTTTTTTTTTTTTTTTTTTTTTTTTTTTAAATTGGTGTCAGCCAGTTGATGATGCAATTGAACATCAACGGTTGGTTGTGTAGAAATGAGCAATTAAAATATTGAGTTTCAACTAGATAAGAACTATTTTACATTGGTTTACTTAGAGATCCTTCATAAGTTCTCTCCACCCAGCTATATTTCTTATTTATTCATTTATTTCTTATAGTAACATGCAATTCCAATGTGTATTTTCCAGTACTGAGGCCAAATTCATAACAATTTAGACAATAAAAAGCTGCAACGCTTATTGATTTTGTATTTTAATTAAGCGTCCCTTGAAAAGGGGACGCTTATTGGTTTCACCCCCGGTTTTCAGTCAGCCGCCGCCGCCGCCGCATTATCATCTCCCTTGAATATCTCCCTTGTTATTAGGCCTATCCAAATGATATGTGGCAGTGTTCTTCTATAGGCGTGGGGAAATTTTTTGACAGGCATAAATTTGACCTTTGACCTTCATCAAGGTCACATTATCAAAAATTCAAAAAAAAATTTACTTCCTTTTTACTAGATTTCCTCAGAAAGTACCGGGTGTGGGTCAACCAAATTTGGTATGCACATTCCTGAGGGAAGAATCTAGGCGCCAGTTGATATTGGGATCAATCGGGCCATAATTGACTGATTGACGGGCGATTGATTATAAGTTCATAAAAATTTTGCTAAGATTAAGCCTTGAACTCGCTTATTATTGGTCCTAGAGCTTTGGGATGGTATACCAACATATAGGAAATCATGTGCTGGGAATCTTCTGGTGTGGTCAGATTTGACCTTGGGCCCCTCGTTCAAGGTCAAGCGAGGATAGGCAAACTTTAAAGTGCTTATAACTCTCTTATTATTGGTCCTAGAGGTTAGGGATGGTATACCAACATATAGGAAACCATGGGCTGGGAATCTTTTGGTGTGGTCAGATTTGACCTTGGGCCTCTCCTTCAAGGTCAAACGAGGATAGCCAAACTTAAAAGTGCTTATAACTCGCTTATTATTAGTCCTAGAGCTTTGAGATGGTATACCAACATATAGGAAATCTTGTGCTGGGAATCTTCTGGTGTGGTCGGATTTGACCTTGGGCCCCCCCTTCAAGGTGAAACGAGCATAGCCAAACTTAAAAGTGCTTATAACTCGCTTATTATTGATCCTAGAGGTTTGGGATGGTATACCAAGATATAGGAAATCATGTGCTGGGAATCTTCTGGTGTGGTAGGATTTGACCTTGGGCCCATCCTTCAAGGTCAAACGAGGATAGCCAAACTTAAAAGTGCTTATAACTCGCTTATTATTGGTCGTAGAGCTTTGGGATGGTATACCGACATATAGGAAATCATGTGCTGGGAATCTTCTGGTGTGGTCGGATTTGACCTTGGGCCTCTCGTTCAAGGTCAAACGAGGATAGCCAAACTTAAAAGTGCTTATAACTGGCTTATTATTGGTCCTCGAGCTTTGGGATGGTATACCAACATATAGGAAATCATGGGCTGGGAATCTTCTGGTGTGGTCGGATTTCACCTTGGGCCTCTCCTTCAAGGTCAAACGAGGATAGCCAAACATAAAAATGCTTATAACTCGCTTATTATTGGTCCTAGAGCTTTGGGATGGTATACCAACATATAGGAAATCATGTGCTGGGAATCTTCTGGTGTGGTTGGATTTGACCTTGGGCCTCTTGTTCAAGGTCAAATGAGCATAGCCAAACTTAAAAGTGCCAATAACTCGCTTATTATTGGTCCTAGAGGTTTGGGATGGTATACCAACATGTAGGAAATCATGGGCTGGGAATCTTCTGGTGTGGTTGCATTTGACCTTGGGCCCCTCCTTCAAGGTCAAACGAGCATAGGCAAAGTTTAAAGTGCTTATAACTCGCTTATTATTGGTCCTACAGGTTTGGGATGGCATACCAACATATAGGAAATCATGTGCTGGGAATCTTCTGGTGTGGTAGGATTTGACCTTGGGCCCATCCTTCAAGGTCAAACGAGCATAGCCAAACTTAAAAGTGCTTATAACTCGCTTATTATTGGTCGTAGAGCTTTGGGATGGTATACCGACATATAGGAAATCATGTGCTGGGAATCTTCTGGTGTGGTCGGATTTGACCTTGGGCCTCTCGTTCAAGGTCAAACGAGGATAGCCAAACTTAAAAGTGCTTATAACTGGCTTATTATTGGTCCTAGAGCTTTGGGATGGTATACCAACATATAGGAAATCATGGGCTGGGAATCTTTTTGTGTGGTCGGATTTGACCTTGGGCCTCTCCTTCAAGGTCAAACGAGCATAGCCAAACATAAAAATGCTTATAACTCGCTTATTATTGGTCCTAGAGCTTTGGGATGGCATACGAACATATAGGAAATCATGTGCTGGGAATCTTCTGGTGTGGTCGGATTTGACCTTGGGCCTCTCGTTCAAGGTCAAACGAGGATAGCCAAACTTAAAAGTGCTTATAACTGGCTTATTATTGGTCCTAGAGCTTTGGGATGGTATACCAACATATAGGAAATCATGGGCTGGGAATCTTTTTGTGTGGTCGGATTTGACCTTGGGCCTCTCCTTCAAGGTCAAACGAGCATAGCCAAACTTAAAAGTGCTTATAACTCGCTTATTATTGGTCCTAGAGGTTTGGGATGGTGTACCAACATATAGGAAATCATGTGCTGGGAATCTTCTGGTGTGGTTGGATTTGACCTTGGGCTTCTTGTTCAAGGTCAAATGAGCATAGCCAAACTTAAAAGTGCTTATAACTCGCTTATTATTGATCCTAGAGGTTTGGGATGGTATACCAACATATAGGAAATCATGGGCTGGGAATCTTCTAGTGTGGTTGCATTTGACCTTGGGCCCCTCCTTCAAGGTCAAACGAGCATAGACAAACTTAAAAGTGCTTATAACTCGCTTATTATTGGTCCTAAAGGTTTGGGATGGTATACCAACATATAGGAAATCATGTGCAGGGAATCTTCTGGTGTGGTCAGATTTGACCTTGGGCCCCTCCTTCAAGGTCAAATGAGGATAGGCAAAGTTTAAAGTGCTTATAACTCGCTTATTATTGGTCCTAGAGGTTTGGGATGGTGTACCAACATATAGGAAACCATGGGCTGGGAATCTTTTGATGTGGTCAGATTTGACCTTGGGCCTCTCCTTCAAGGTCAAACAAGGATAGCCAAACTGAAAAGTGCTTATAACTCGCTTATTATTAGTCCTAGAGGTTTGGGATGGTATACCAACATGTAGGAAATCATGTGCTGGGAATCTTCTGGTGTGGTCGCATTTGACCTTGGGCCCATCCTTCAAGGTCAAACGAGGATAGACAAACTTAAAAGTGCTTATAACTCGCTTATTATTGGTCGTAGAGCTTTGGGATGGTATACCAACATATAGGAAATCATGGGCTGGGAATCTTTTGGTGTGGTCGGATATGACCTTGGGCCCCTCCTTCAAGGTCAAATGAGGATAGCCAAACATAAAAATGCTCATAACTCGCTTATTATTGGTCCTAGAGCTTTGGGATGGTAAACCAACATGTAGGAAATCATTGGCTGGGAACCTTCTGGTGTGGTCGGATTTGAGCTTGGGCCCCACGTTCAAGGTCAAACGAGCATAGCCAAACTTAAAAGTGATTAGAACTCGCTTATTATTGGTCCTAGAGGTTTAGGATGGTATACCAGCATATAGGAAATCATGGGCTGGGAACCTTCTGGTGTGGTCGCATTTGACTTGGGCCTCTAATTCAAGGTGAAATGAGCATAGCCAAGCTTAAAAGTGGTTATAGCTCGCTTATTATTGGTCCTACAGGTTTGTGATGGTATACCAGCATATAGGAAATCATGTGCTGGGAATCTTCTGGTGTGGTCGTATTTGACCTTGGGCCTCTCGTTTAAGGTCAAACGAGCATAACCAAACTTAAAGGTCATAGGGAACATTTTTCACAAAAATTATGAAGTTAACTTCATTCAGTAGACAAACAACCTATAAGAATGAAAATGTGGTTTATTTTAAGAAATATATGGTACAAGAGCCATAAATAGCATTATAAAAATAAATATCACGAACGTGGAGTAAATTTATTTATTTGTTGCTTTACGTCGCGTTCAACAGCCAGGGTCATATCGCGATGGGTAGTTTACAGGTGGAGGAAACCAGTGCATAGTGCACTGTAAACCACCGGGCATCGGCAAGTAACTACCAACTTTCCAACATGAAGTGCCCGGCCCGAGATTCGAACCGGCGGCCACAGAGGTTGGAGGCGAGAACCGAACATGGAGTAAAAAGTGGACATATTGTTTTTCTCGTAGTAGATGATTGATGACGTCACAGGTTCATAATGAAGTTCTGTGTAGTTGGAGATATAGTGTATATATTGACAAACTGAAGGAAGATAACATTTTCCTTTGCCACAAAAGCTCACTAGCCTCTATTTTTTCTAGATGCTGTTTTTTTCTCAAGTTTTACCTAACTTTTAACCACTGACAGTTCTAACAAACACAGATATACTGTAAGTAGGCTTGTCTTGGAATGCAGAAAGCGTAAACATATGTATGAGATTTTGCCTCCTTCCATCATTTTTTTCCAGGTTTTTAAACTGTGATGGGAAAGTAGCCTTTCAAGTTAGATAAATTTACACAAAACTAAGAATCTCTTGATAAATTCAAAAGTGGTCATTTGAACTTACTGGATACTGTTTTTTTGCCTTTAATAACCCACATTTCTATCAAGAAAAGGCATGATGTAAAGTGAAATCTAAATACACAATTTGTTTTCATTTGCATCAATAATTTATAAAAGCATGCTGTTGTAGTCAAATTTATTGAATTTATTCTGAAAGAATCATGTTTGAAGTTCTAACTTTTACATTATCAGTTTATGAAATAATTCAGTATATGAGTTTTCCTTAAGATATGAGTTCAATATTTCTTGGCCTTAAGTTTGGATAATTTAAAGTTTTGGAAATTAGTTGGTGACATTTTATTCTCAATTTAAGCCTTTGTTGAGACCAAAAAAAAGGATATGTGTTTAGGGGAACTGTAATCAACACTGTAGATGGCTAGACGCATTATGTATACTATGAAAGCAGTATTGTTTACAGTTTTGGTAGGAAACTAATTTGGGGAACATATATGATTATCCTTGCTTGAGGCCCAGTTCTAAAGACATTTATGTTGTATTTATTTCATCTCCTGGCAATAGTTGGTTTTCAAACTTGAAAAAAATAACTATCAAAATTCATCTCAGAGTTGAACCTGCTTGACTGCATTGTTTGGTGATTTTTATGCAACTTGCTTAATACCTCTCTAAATATTTTTTATTTGAGAACAAATATAAAAGATGTTCTGAAGGCTATTTCAAAAATTTACTGTGGCAGACTGATGTCTTATAAACAAATAAACTTCATAAAAACACATTATGCAATCTTTTAAATATATATGTATGTATTAAAAGGCTTACAGAAATAATAGTTTGTTTACATTGTCATGAACCTGTGACGTCAAGGCTAGTATTTTCTACGGGGAGTTGTCGAGTGAAAAATAATGGGGACAGTTGTGAAAATCTTGAAAAAACAGCCAGAAAGTGATTGAATATACCATGTAACCTTGTCCAGACGCATCTTATTTTCACAGAAATTGAACTTACATATATGTATATGTAATCACTAATGAATGATTTGAAAATACTTCCTATGACCTTTAAAAGTGCTTATAACTGGCTTATTATTGGTCCTAGAGGTTTGGGATGGTATACCAACATGTAGGAAATCATGGGCTGGGAATCTTCTGGTGTGGTCGGATTCGACCTTGGGCCCCTCCTTCAAGGTCAAACGAGCATAACGAAACATAAAAGTGCTTATAACTCGCTTATTATTGGTCCAAGAGGTTTGGCATGGTAAACCAACCTATAGGAAATCATGGGCTAGGAATCTTTTGGTGTGGTCAGATTTGACCTTGGGCCTCTTCTTCAAGGTCAAACAAGCATAGCCAAACTTAAAAGTGTTTATAACTCGCTTATTATTGGTCCTAGAGGTTTGGGATGGTATACCAACATATAGGAAATCAAGGGCTGGGAATCTTCTGGTGTGGTCGCATTTGACCTTGGGCCCCTCCTTCAAGGTCAAACGAGGATAGGCAAAGTTTAAAGTGCTTATAACTCGCTTATTATTGGTCCTAGAGGTTTGGGATGGTATACCAACATATAGGAAACCATGGGCTGGGAATCTTTTGGTGTGGTCGGATTTGACCTTGGGCCTCTCTTTCAAGGTCAAATGAGCATAGCCGAACTTAAAAGTGCTTATAACTTCCTCATTATTGGTCCTAGAGGTTTGGGATGGTATACCAACATATAGGAGGTCATGTGCTGGGAATCTTTTGGTGTTGTCAGATTTGACCTTGGGCCTCTTCTTCAAGGTGAAACGAGCATAGCCAAACTTAAAAGTGCTTATAACTCGCTTATTATTGGTCCTAGAGGTTTGTGATGGTATACCAACATATAGGAAATCATGGGCTGGGAATCTTTTGGTGTGGTCGGATTTGACCTTGGGCCTCTTCTTCAAGGTCAAACGAGGATAGCCAAACTTAAAAGTGCTTATAACTCGCTTATTATTTGTCCTAGAGGTTTGGGATGGTATACCAACATATAGGAAATCATGGGCTGGGAATCTTCTGGTGTGGTTGCATTTGACCTTGGGCCTCTCATTCAAGGTCAAATGAGCATAGCCAAACTGAAAAGTGCTTATAACTCGCTTATTATTGGTCCTACAGGTTTTGGATGGTATACCAACATATAAGAAATCATGGGCTGGGAATCTTTTGGTGTTGTCCGATTTGACCTTGGGCCTCTCCTTCAAGGTCAAACGAGCATAGCCAAACTTAAAAGTTCGATAACTCGCTTATTATTTGTCCTAGAGGTTTGGGATGGTATACCAGCATATAGGAAATCATAAGCTGGGAATCTTCTGGTGTGGACGGATTTGACCTTGGGCCTCTCATTCAAGGTCAAACCAGCATAGCCAAACCTAAACATGCGTCTTCTACTTTGCAGCTGAAAAGACACAGTCAGCTGATACAGAACCTGTTCACAGGCACTGATTGCTTTTTTCGTTTTAAGATCACTCTTGTGACCCTAACATGGTCCTTTCAGGAGAATTTCTCTTCACCAATAACATTTACCTCTTCACATTGGTCCTTTAGCATTTCTTATAAAACTTAAAAGCTGTAGGGACGCTTTGTTTTTGTGTACAAAAACTTTTGTCTAGTTTATTTTCTTATGGAAGTACAGATGTTTTTTAGATACAAATAAGATGCAGAAAATTCCATATAGCTAAATGTACATCAGATAAAGTAGCATATCTCAATGATGTCATATGCTTTATAAATATCAGTTACCTAGTATAAAATCAATAGACCATGTACTGCTGAGTGATGTCGAAAAGACTTCCTGTTAGATTGGCTCTGTTAAGTATTGGGGACAAAATTCAAGTGGTTTATCAGGAAGATAAGATGTCTTTCACTAAATAAGGCGTTGTTACTTTCTGCGCATATGGATAAATGTATTATATGTAATTATATGTAATTAGAATGAGACTAAATTATAGATTATTTTATCCAAATATTTACAAGAATTGTAAGAAAGGGAAAAGACATTTTTAACAACATCAGTATGCTTGAATGGTACTTTTATCAAGCTGGTGAAAAAAGCTGTGGTTTAGTATCAAAGTATAAATTGACATTACATTAGAGTTATTGGTAAACATTGTATTGCAAAAATATGTAGCAAATAATAATAATATGAGTTACATTTATTAATACATTTCATATTATTTGGATATTGATTTTACACTTTCCATGCGAGATATAAATCCGGGCGATATTTGGATACTTTAAGAGAACACAGGTAAACTGCAGGTATTGTGAGAGAAAATCGATAAACCAATACAGGTGTTCTATACTGTGATAAGTACAAGTGCCTCGCAATTGACATTGTTTTCACACACAAATAAAGACTAACTAATATGTAAGGAGGAATGTAGTTAAATATTTTATGAATATTATAGAGCTTACATTTGTGTAAAACAGCATACAAGGAAATTTGAATTACCGAACATAGCAGCATCAACAAGCTACATTTGTAAATAAGTCTTTACAGTGTGTTATTATTTTATCTATTTTGCCACTGTGATGGAATGGATTTGTGTGCCCAATGTGAGAGATATAAGTATTCATTGAAGAAAACCTTCACATATTTTGAAGAACTAAAACATTGTACTGGTGACTCCTTAAATATTGATCAATCTGGTCCGGTGTGGTTTAATTCCAATCGCAGTGTAATATAAGAGACTATTTTGATGTCCTCATTCATATTAATGCCACTGACAATTGAACTTCCAAGGATTTCCTCTAGGCTTAACCTATCAAAGAGCCAGGTTTGTCTTAATCTGAACAGACTAGAATTGAATCCTGGCTGAGACAAAGCTGTTTATTGACATATATGTTTTGCAAAGATGGCAGACCAGTTTACTAATATCAACAATGTGAATGATAATCAGAGGAGTGGGGATCAATATGCCAGTCACAAACAGGGTCAACCTCCATCACATGGACGTAGTCATCCTTACAATGTTCATCAGAACACTCGTCAAGAGTTTCAACATGCTAACCATGGCGCACCAACTTCATCCAACTCTGGGTACAGCAATACTTCACATGGCAGACAGCAAGGGCATGGTCCAGCTATTCAAAATGATAGACCAAGTCATCAGTATGGTCCAGATAGCCAGAACAGATCTAACTATCAGCAAGGACCAAACACCAGTCAGGGTCAAGGCCACAATGGCTCCTACCCCAAATCTCGCGAGATGCCGCCCCAGTCAAAGGGCAATTCATACACAAATAGGGGCAATTATACTGCAGGTTATACTGCTAAGAATACATCTGGGCAGAATACAGGGATGGGTGAACCTAGAGAAGGCAAGACATCTGACAAAAGCTATCCAGGAGGACTAGATACAAGGAGTAGAACAGATGAGAGGAGTCGGGGTGAGTCTAGGTCCAAAAGTTCTGCTCCACCCCCTCCAACTACCCAAACCCAATTGAACGGAGCTTCTTATACAAATGAGAGAGGACAAGGAACAGGTGATGGACAAGGGAGATATGTAAATGGCAGGGACCAAGGAAGACCAATGACATCAGAGCCACATATAGAGAGTGGAGCTTCATATCCAAATAAGAACATGAATAACAGGTATATGGCAGAGAATAGTGGGCAAAAGTATCAACACAAGGAAGATGCTAAGGGAAGTTATGAAAGCAGAGATACAAGACAGAGGGGATATGATAACAAAGGATATGTACAAAATGATTATAGAGATGGAAAGAGTAAGCAACAGCCAGCACAACCACATCATCAGTCAACAGGAGATGTGAACTATACTAATACTGGTCACTACAATAACACAAGGTCAACTTCGGATAGAAATCGTGGACAGGGAAATGATCAAAAGAATGAATTTTCAAAACCAGCCTTCCACCAATCTGCTGGAAATGTCAGCCATCCAAATGCAGGCCATTATGCAAATTCAAGAGAGGTGGTACCAGCTGGGTCTGGTCATAACAGGTATTATGCTGCAGAAAAAGATCAACATGGACAGAGAAATCAGGCTTTATCAGCTCATGATATACCAAATCAAGTGAAAAAGAGCAGTGAAGACACAATGTCCATGAAACCGAAAGATCCCAGATATCAGGGACACCATCAGAATCACCCACAAGCTCCACCAAGAAGAAACAAGTCCAGTTCAGCAACGGACATCAATTCTCAAGTGTACTCACCCTCTAACCAGAATTTACACAATGCTGGGATGCCTGACAAATCAGCAGCAGCACAACAGGGTTCTTCTGGAAAGGAACCTTATAGACAAAACAGGGAAAATCACACCAGCTACAGGAATGAGGTGTCAACTCCAAACAATTTGAGTCAGAGTCAGACTGTGTTGAACAATTCACAGGCTCAGACCAAAGATCAAACACCTCCATATTCATCACAGCAGTTAGCTCAGCACCAATATCAACAGACGTCTATGCGAGTAACCAACTCGGGTAACAGAGATAGGGTGGTGTCAGATAGTAGCAGCAGTACTACAAGAAAGTATGAGAAAAATATGGGAGGAACACAAACATCAAAGCACACACCCAGCAATGCACCAGCAGCCAAGAGAAGAGACAGAATGTCTTCCTCCTTGAGTACAGCACAGCAACCACGCCCAAGTTCGTACCATGGAACAGCTCCACCTCAGAAAGCTCAATACTTTGATCCCACACCTCCAGATAGATCGATGTCCATGGTAGCAATCCCACAAGCAGGAACTGCTGGGCTATCATCATCCGGTGTTTCTGGTAATCCAAATGGAAGAGACTTGCAGCATCAACCTCCTCTGGCAAGGGCGTCTTCCTTACCAACCATTAGCCAGCAGGTGAGCCAGAATCAACACAATGCATCTATGAGTGCCATTCACAACCCAGGTCTTTATAGATCCAAGTCACTGCTCAGTGTCGCCTTACAGGGTGCAGAATCCAGTCAGTATAGGGCTGGAGCAACCAATCTACGGCATTCTGCATCCCTTGCATCACTCGTTGCTTCTAACCCAAACTTGGCCAGAACAGCATCGACATATGCATTATATGAGCTGGAGGTGGAAAAGGGCAACCTGCCAAAAGATCATTTTGTTACCATAGTGCTTTCTATTGTGTCCATTGTTATCATGCCTCTGATTGGTTGGATTTGGGGATCTCTCTCATTGTACTTGACAGGTAAGATTTTACGTAATATATTTCCTTGCATTATGAGAGATTATTGATATAGTTGTGATTGTTGCCACTACATTAGACCCCCAGATCTCCCCTAATGCAAAAGTGCCACATATGTGGGTGCAATGCCCCCTGAGTTTCAAATTTTACATATGGTACCAAACTTTTGCTATAATACAGTCACAGCTTGTAGATACAGCTAATAGATACAAACAGTTTCCAAGTAATTAACCATGTAAAGTATTTTATGACAGTACTATATTGTTATCCAAATTTCATGGATCAGAAACTTTTGAATCAAAGTTACCTTCTTGTTTGTCAACTCTTTTTAAATGTTCACACTGGCCCTTTGCAGTACAGTTAAGGTAAGAATCTTACCTCTTTCCTCTAAAACCATAGGTTAGAATTAGGATTCGCATGTTTATAAATTTGGCAGCAGATGTACTGAAGTATTTTACTAACCCTGGTAACTTCAAAAGTAAAACTCTCCTGGGTGATTTATGCCATACAGTGTACTATAAGTGAGGTAAACTTTTTTTAAGCATTAACTTTTAATAGTAGACACAGATCCCAATTATTACATGTGTATTTTGACATATTGTATGTTACTGTAGTTAGTATGTAAATATTAATGTTTTGGTATATATATTTTCTTGACATTCAGGCACCATCAAAGGGAATATTAAGATAATCTAATTTTCAAACATTAATAATGGTAAATTGTTTTGCAGTGAGAAACCAACTGACTTGGCGTGAAAATCTGTACGATGCCATACAGATCAACACACGACTGTTTTGGGGAAATGTGGTATTCATTGGCTTCAGTGTATTACTGTGGATCATCATAATAGCAGTTATTGTAACCAATGTATGAAGCTGGAACTTCATTGTGACACAAAAGTCTAAAGTGGCATGATATTATCACCAAATATTTATGAAAAGTGATCACAATATCACTAAATTTTCATGAAAATTTATAACAAATTATATCATGACAGTTTAACAGATGTTACAATGATCATGCCAAGAGGTATTATCACTTTAAAATGTTTATATAGTGCAATTATGTCTTACAAATAAAGAGAAGGATTCCAGAATTCTGCTCTAAGGAGTAGATAATTGTAATAATATCTATCAAGTGTATTTTTACAGTGATATAGTTCCTTGTAACACTGGTAGGCAGTTAGAGGGTAGACAAGTTGACAGGTCAGCAGGTAAACAGGTTTCAATGCTTCAAATTTGATCTGGCAAAATGCCAACCTGCTGGCCTGTCTACTTATCAGTCTCACTACCTGCCAACCTGTATACAAAACTGCCAGCCTACATACAACAATAATCATCTCCTGCCAGTGGCTGAAGTCCATTGTCGGGAGATTATAATAGGCCTTCTGTCTGTGTGTCCGTTCGTCACATTTTTACATAAACCTTAATGTCTCATTCATTTATAAAGATATCTTCACCAAATTTACAGGGAATGTTTATGGCTACGAAAACCTGTCTGTGCAAAATTTTGGCCTCATTTTGAAAAACAAAATGGTCGCCATAGCCAATTGTTTGAAAATCATAAAGGTGCTCTAAATTTTGAAATATTCCAGCTAGCTTCATCAAATTTGTACAAAAGATATATGGCTAGAAAAGCTAGCCTGATAGTAATTTTGGCCTAGTTCTAAAAACAAAATGGCCGCCATGTCACATGGGGTTATCCTATTAAAAAGGTCTTATATCTCCTCTAATATTGCTCCTAGAGGGTGTGAATGTAAAAATCTTTTCCAGGTGTTGAGTTTATCCTTTGACCCCTGCTTTAAGGTTAAATGGGTGCATCACACTAAATGTCCTTATTTCTCCCTTATTATTGGTAAAGATATATGGCTAGGAAAGTTAGTCTGATAGTAATTTGGTTTAGTTTCGAAAACAAAATGGCCGTGATATCACATGTTTAATGTCAAATGGGATTATCCTATTAAAAAGGCCTTATATCTCCCTTATCATTGCTACTAGGGGTTCCAAATGTGAAAACCGCTTACAGGAAGTCATGGCCTGAGACTCTTTTCCAATTGCTGACTTTTACCTTTGACCCCTTTTTCAATGTCAAGTGGGGTTATCTTGCTACGAAGGCCTTAGATCTCCTTTAGTTCTCCATTATTACTGATCCTAAGGTGGGAGATAAGCGCTGTGGCAGTGGCCTTGTTTTGATGTATCTTTACACAGTTTATAGACTGAACTTAACCTTTATTGGTTTCCAGGAATGAAATGCTGCAGTTTAGCCTGATACACAAGTGATAAACAAATTTTTAAAATGTGTGTACAAATTTTTTGTGGCACAATTTGCACAAAATGTTTTAAGTGTCTGTGTAAATTCAACTGGTATAATATGTGCCGAACATATGTCCCATTATTACATGATTTTCTAAATTATAATATTACAAATTCAAGTTCCTCATGACAAGGTAATGATATCACAATTCATGACTATGTCACCATACTACAATCAGTTCAAAAATGAAATACTTACAAAAGTGAAACCAAGCGATTATACATCTGTTGTTATTTGTAAATAATTCAGTATTTTATATACAAGGTGTGTTATAACATTTTGTACATGGAAGTTGGTGCTAAATTTGGAAAGAGTAAATGTATGTCATTTAAACTCTTGGTATAGACAAAAAAAATTTGGGAATTGCATTTAAAGGTGTCTTGCTTCTGTTCTATAATACAAATGTTTCAAATCCTTTAAATGATTACAAATTTAAATGAATTATAAGTGTTATAATTTGTATCATCTGTGATATCTAAACAGAATGTTTGTACAAATCATTAGCAGCACGGTTAAATGTATGAAGTGGGGATCAGAAACACTTGAATATTTGTAGACTGAAATACAAATTGAGTTTAATTCATTTATATCTGATTACAGATAACAGTGAATTAAAATTGGTACTTGAAAATATTGTGTTTATCATCTGTAAAGTCTTAGTTGAATGATTTTGGACGGTAAAAAAAATCACTTTGTAGTGAAAATTAATATCTGCTTATATCTCTTCAGTAGAAACTGACCATAAGCGAAGATGAAAATCGAATATGTTAAAATATATTATTAATAAAATTTTATTCTAGTGAAAATATTTCAGTTGAACAGTTTTTGATGGTTACTATATATCTCAGAAGACCTTTGTTTAATTTTTCTTTGAACCATCAATTAAGGATGTCATGACGTAAAGTTGTTCAAAAAAAAACTTAATTTACAAATGAAGAGATTTAGTATGTCATGATTGTCATCGGAGAGTAACTCTTCATGAAAAGTCAATGAAAGATTTTGATTGTTAATACTTATCAATAGAATATTGATAATAATATTATTTCTACAAGTTGATTTTATTTTGGCTTTTAATAGTACAAATTTATAATACTACCACAAAAACCATAAATTCTCTACAAATTCCTTGCACATTTTTGTTTTGTTCGTGGTGTTTTAAACGAGAATAAACAACCTTAACTGACAGTGAAATCCTTTATATACCCTCATATGCTGAGCAGTATATACTTTCTTGATATGTATATTAATAAGGTGGTACTTGTATATAGATTAATAACATGGCATTTGCTGTATGTCTGTTAGTATCTGTACTTCAGCATCATATTGGCCTGAAGAATGATTTAGGCTCAATGCTCTTCAACCCTTTCACTATATGCTTTAACTATTGGTTCCTGTTTTTATAATAAACTGTTATTGAACACATGACATCTCACACCCATTGATGAAGGTAAAACTGGTCCACATAAATCGTCTGTACTCGCTCCTTATAAATTGGTCCTACAATAGTGAAAACTCTAAAGTCCTGTATTATATGCACCAAATGATTTATTTTTATTTATTTATTTGGGGTTTTACATCGCTTTCAACACTGTACAGGTCATTTCACAACGGGTAGTTGGAAGGGCAGAGGAAACCAGTACATACAGTTCGCTAGGGTTCTGTACTGTAAACTGCCGACCAATGGCAAGCAGCTACCAGCTTTCCCACTTGAGGCCATGCTGGGACCCGAACCCTGGCCTCAGAGGTGGGAGGCGAGAGTGTTATCACTCTGCTACTGTGGCCCCTTATGCACCAAATGAATACAATCATGCAATATTTTGAGACATTGTTTTTCAAATGCAGACCATAAGTAAGGAAGTAATGAGGAAGCCATTTTAGTTAACATTAAAGGATTCTATGGTATATGTTGATGATAGTTACTGATACACTGCTACAATTTCAAGAATTCTTTAACATGAAACCACTTTGGATCCGATTGTATTATTTCTGGTGCCTATAGAGAATTTATGTCCCAATGGTATGTCCTTTTAAACCCTTACAGAATACAATTCAGAAAATAAATATCTGGTCCATAGACCATCTCTTTTCTTGGAATTGACCCAGATATATATAAAATAAGAGCAGTCGGAGAGCTCAGACCTCCACGAAGGCATGGATAGTTTATATCGGAACCTTTCTAAAGCAATACAGTTCAATAAACAGTAAATGGGAAAAACCAGATCTTTGATATTTTCTCTGTCTTGGCGTTGATCTGTATAACCCTCAAATATTTAATGGAATATAAGTTGCACTAAGACACATCTTATCATTTTTTTTCATGAAGATCAAATCAGTAGTATTTGCATGATCCTGCTAACAAGCAAACAAAGAAATGGCTGTGAATTTAATACCTCAATGACGGGGTAATTATCACAAAATGAGGATATGTAATCTGACAAGATTGAAGCAGTTATAATGTATTCAAATATTGTGGTTACTAACCCAGATAATGTATGGTTTACTGTTAATTTATCTCTCCCAGTGGGTAGTTACCCACTTGAAAGGTCCAGAGTAACTTGTAATCTGCGAATGGTGTCAACCCTTGACTTTTATCAGTCAGGCTGGTCAGAGTAGCCTTTCTATAAGATTCTAAGCAAAAAATCTCAATCTCAAATTCAAACTCACTCACAGACTGAAACTCAAACTCAGACCAACATAATTAAGTGTAACTCAAATTTAGCATTCTCAAGTGAAAACCTACCTCAGTAGTATAAGCTCAAACTCAAAAAAAGAAAAAAAAAATGGTAAAATTAATGCAGTCATAATCTCAAAACATTTAACATTTCATTCATATATAGGTTCTTAAAAAGAATCCCTCAATCTAGTGAGCATAATGATTTTGAGTCTGAGTTTAAGTATATACTTACTTGAGAATAGGTATTATCATTGAGTTTAAGTTTTACCTCAAATTTTAATTTCCCCTTGTGTTTGAACTCCAATTTATGGTTTAAACCCTAAATTATAGGGATTTTATTTGATTTTGAAATAGAGTTTGAATTTTTTTAATTAATACCAGCCCCAATTTAGAGTTTTTCTGTCCCATTCGATGGCTTAGGTCCCTTGTCAGTTCAGTGGGTTGGTGGTAATCTGGATTAACTGGATAATGGAATTTTTAAAAGGACTTTTGCCAGTGCACTCATCATTAATATTTGAGATTTTAGGCCTTGACGGAGGTGTGTGCTCTCAGAGTGTTTTTGTTTACAATTGGTACATTGACCTATTTGGTTCACACATCTGTGGACAATTACCTCTAAATCCAGTCGAGAGTCAGTAATATTCAGGGTAATACTGAAGCCGGATTAATTTTTGTAAAGCAAAATTAGGCTTTTAAATCCCATTCAACAGCCAGACGGTCATATTGGGCAGATCCTCAACCCTACCACTCGTGTGTTTAAGTCAAACCCATACATAGAGGTGACAACCTGTGATCAGATGCCAAACATGCTTACTAATAGACCTCTGAGAACCCAAGGGCCTATTTGAATATGACCTTAGGTAGTGAAACTGGGTTGTGTAACACCATCTTTGTCTTAATGGCCCAAATGATACCAAATTACAACGCCTTGTTGAGGCCAGTACTTTAAAATCATGACACATTTTGCTGAGTACTTCAAATTTCAAAATGGACAGCTTACTTCGGTTGATACTTGCATACATCAGAATTTCTGATAAAGCAAATATATTTATAAGCAACATGTTACATCTCAATTTTATTCAACTCTATTGGAGAGTCTCTTAGTCCAAGGTTTGTTAGGTGATAACTTTCAGACACAAAAGATCATTGAAGCAAAATTCTCAAATTGACAATTTATAGAGCTTAATATTTCATGCACATGGGTTCTAGACAACAGAGCAGACACAGGAAGTTTGTGTGATTCATGTAGATACATTTGATGTTTATTTCCTAAAAATACTGTAAGACAGAGGTGACTAATATCAAAGACACAACACCAAAACATAGCTCATAAATTTTATGCTTTATGCAAAGTTTGGTGTAGTATTTCTATGTCTTAATGTTTATAAATTGGCTTCATTAAAAGTGATGTACCATATTTATCCGTATTAATGCCCCCTCCCTATTAGTCGCTAGTGAGTGGAATTGCTTCAATTTTTATTGGTCGATTATTCGTCCATTTTTCCGACCGATGATCGACCCATAATCGACTTTTTAACTCCACTGTCCTGAAACACTTTCCGGGATAAAGTATAGTTCAATCCAGTAAGAATAACGGTGTTTCCGACATATAGTAGCCACCAAAAGCACCCACTTCCGGTAAATATGGCGGTAGTTCTAAACAAACTCAAAATTCTCGAGAAATCTGCTAATTTATTGAAGGAAAGTTCTGGAAACTGCCCAAAATATAAAAAATATGTGGATATTGAGACACATAAAGAAGGGTGAGATTTAATCGATTTCTAGAAGTTATCAGTGACCGAACGCAATTGTACCATGACACCGACGATTGATCGAACGTTCGTCTAATCGTCCACCCACTATTAGTCGCCCCCTCCGGTCTACCTTTGCAAAGTTCATATTTCGGGGTTTTACATCCCTCTCAACAGCCAGCACCTTTGCGATTCCGGGATTCCGAAAAAAGATGCGTTTAGTACTTCCCCTATCGAATACCGCTTACGAGAAATACAGAAAGTCACAACAAAACAAAGCAATTATGATCATAAACGCAATGAAATCTGCAAAATATGAGATAAACTTTATAATTTCTTCAAATTTAAGGTTTGTTTCCAATATTTTAAGCTCTTTAGACATTATACATGCTGGCAAGCAAGATCAAGGCTGTAAGTGACCATTATTGCCCATTGCCACTGGACTCAAGAATTGATTTTTTTTATAGTAATAGTTACACACACACACACACACACCCCGGGGCGTTTATACAAATAAATACGGTACATGTAAATCTCTCTTCCAATCTCACAACCCATTTTCACTGTATTCAAATAGTTTAAACTTATGTGTCATGTGGTTTTGACATGTTATTGTGGCAAGGTTTCTGATTCATTGCTGTGAATTTGTAATATACCGGGTAATTCTAGAGCCCTTTCAGCACAACTCTGACTAGTGGAATTCTTTTTAAGTGGATATAATCATCAGGGCCCTGGGTCAGTTTCAGATATAGGCCTACTAAATATAGAAGACGGTATGCTATTAAATCTAGATCTTAGTAGGCTCTTAGTGGCCACCACCATAGTCTTCCACTGAGCTGATACTAGGGAATTCCTATGTTCCAGAGATAGCAGGGCCTCTAGTGAGGAGAGCCTATTAATTACCACAGTGAATACTATCTCAGTGAAACAGATAAAATAGGCTTAGTAGACTACTATCATTTAGTAACCTGCTAAGTAGATAGTAGGCCTTTGTGAAACTGAGGCCACTCACTGCTGCTGCTGACTGAATACTAGCAGTCTCAATAGGCGATTCCTCCACAAACTAGACTTTCCTCAAGTCCTTTTTGTCTTAGGTATTATACGATGACAGAATGACTTTTTTCCAGAAGTTTGGTGCTAACAAATGCATTTCATCAGACAGTAGGATCCCCACCCATCAGGTGGATTCATAATGTTTCCCTGTATATCAGATTTGGTGGAATAAGAAATACAAAGACTAGGAGCAAGTCTATCCACAGACATAATCCAAGCATACTGCTCAATCCAGATTATCGTTGGATTGCCTGGATTTGTGGAGTGTACTTTTAAAACTTTAAAATTCAAAATGGAGGACAAAAACATTTCCTATTTTGGTGCCCTGGATTTTCTTTGTGTTGAGACCTACTCCTCAACTTCTCTACTCCTTAAAGATTTAAAGTGTAACAAAAATTCCTCAAGATGTGCCATTTTTATCTGCTCCCACTTTCAGGTATGAATTGTGGGTAATCCAATCTACTGAATCCACCTCGTGAGGTAGATTCGAGGATTCATAATCCGTTTCATAAATCTGTGCACTCCGCAAGTGAATCCGCTAATCTGACGAATCTAGTTTTCTTGGATTACACCGACAGAGGATGCCTTATATGGGAAGCTTAGTCACTAGATAGCCAAGGCCTGTACTTGTGTAGTCAGGATAGGTCAAATAGTGCTTTGAGTCCTGTAGTGAGGTGATATTGCAGGGAGTATAAATACAAACAATAACATAAATAACAGTGGTTTAATTTGCAAAAGGTTTAACAAGTTTTTGATAAAACAATTAAAGTAATATCATTAATAATTGTTCAAGATTCTTATGATGTTTCAGTCATGTCATATACATTTAAGAAAATATCACACATATAGAAACGATGAACCATTTTAGTCCCGTAATTTGGCTCAACCACACTAATTTGGCACAAGTGTTAAAAATGATGTTATGTAAATACATTTTGTACAGGTAATAGTGAAAAATGGCAACAAAAAGAATGAACTTTTAGTTATGAATTTCACTTGTTTCAAGACTAGTGTTAGCCAGCACTCAGCACAGAAAGGTCTTGCTTCTGGCAGATTTACTGTGAGACTGTGAAATTTTGCCTGTTATTAATTTTACAAAATGAACAAAATTTGTACATTGCTTATCATTTAACATACAGCCATTTCTCCACCTCAACTGCACAACTATAGGCCTAGGCTCTATAGTGACTGACATTCCCCAGACTGAAAGACAGAGTCTCAGGGATGACCATTTATCAACCTCCCTGAGGTTCTTTAGCTTATCACTATATATAGGACCCAGTGACAGAATACTGCCATTTAAAATGTCATCCGAGGTTACTACCTATCTGTGTGTGTCTGCGGTCAAACTCAGATCCTCTGTGTTCTTAGGCAAGTATGTTACCCTCTAGGCCGCAGTGGCAGATAATAAAATAATATATTCTCTGTAGACTGTGACATTCACAACAAGTTCAACAACACTCCTGTTTTGATACGTATATTAATTATGTAACTAAATGTTATTATATTTTTTGATATGAGCATCAGATTTGATAGATAAATAACATAAGTGATTCATAAGACTCTTCAACTTTGGACTTAAAAGAGGTACAACTATATCAGCTAAATTACTATGGTTTACAGTTGATGATTGAAATGATGTATTATGGTTATGATTCAGAGAGGTCTTCATGTGAGATGTCCTGGAGCAAGTTAGATGTAACCTGTGAACCACTTTATAGTCATTTTTACTGTGTGTAGAAGCCAATACATATTGACCTTTGGTGTTTTTAAAGTCAATAACAACCAGCATAATGTGTGTGACCTGACCTGTATATAAAATGTAACGATTTATGTTTTTTGCTAAAACTGGAACTTTACTGCATAGAGTTTGACATGTCAAAAGTCCCACATGTGTCCTGGCTGATCATTTAATCACTTAGGGGCCAGTTACACATGCACGGATACGCCACGGATATATGCCACTGTTCCATATATGGTAACTGACAAGGGATGAGGGTGGGTCATATAAAAGATTTACGGATCTGCCACAGATCTCCTACGGACCCCCATGGTGCCCCCAGGACAGGTTTGCGGATGAAAAGACTGCACAAAGGATTGGTCTTCTGACTGTGTTTTAATCCGCAAACCCTTTCCGTGTCGGTCCATAGCAGATCAGGTTAGATCCGGCAATGTTTTGGGGATATTTATTGGTACGGAAGCGTCAAGGATGAAAGGGATGCCACAAGGACATCCAGGATGTGTTTACAGACAATAAGGACACTCGTGGATGAGCTACAGATGAGATATGGAAAAGCTACGGATACTAACGTCCGTACAGACTTCCCGGAAAAATCAAGCATGTTTGATATTTCTGTAATGGCCTTGGGATCTTATCTGATCCTTGGCATATCACTACGGATCACAGCATGCCGGTATGGATCTCACAAGTACATCATGGATGTTATGGATGCCCTTACGTATGGAAAATATGATCCATAAATCACTCAACATTTTTCAACGTTTTCCAAATTAGGAAACCTGGCGCAATCCGGCAGGCCATCTGTGAATGTGTAACTGTGGTCTTAGATTTCACATATAGTCTTGGATTTTAAAGTGAGGACATCTTTAATATGACTGTAGCTGTTGTGTACTTTATCACAACACCTCCACACATGTTTTCAGGAATGTTATTCTATATGCCACTTTGAGAGGATGTATCTCAGTGGGGGATGCTCTAATCCATGTCTGGTTTTCTTTACTGGGATTGTGTTACTCTCTGGCACACATGTACAAAGTTTTAAAGAAACTTTTTTTTCATGCACTGTGGACTTTAAAGAATGTAGAAACTTTGACTTTGAATTAAAGCAGGAATGACTACAGCATTAGGACTGAGATTTATTGATTGATTAACTGAGTCATTGATTGATTTTGATTTACTGTCACCTTCAAAAATTGCATAGGTCATATCACAATGAGTAGTTGAAATGATGGAGGAAAGCAGTGCAAACTAGTTGGTCAACATTCTGCACTGAAAACTATTGGTTTGCTCACAATCAACCAAAACATTCTCACTTCAGGCTGGGACAGGGATTCGAACCCATAACCTGAAAAATGGAAGTACGCAAGTGTTTTACCCACTACACCTACGGTATTAAATGCATCTATCATGGAGTTTGTGGTAATCTTTATTGTATCAAAGGTGACCATTTAGAATGTCTGAAGGACACTTAACAGTCTGACACTCGTATCTCATGACAAAAAAGATAAAAAGCCAACAATCTACATATCTAATCAAGAGTTATAATTTATACATTAATAATAATATACACAACCCTAAAAGTTGATGGAAGACATAAATGCTTTATGTTAAAGTTCTCCTGTTGTCAGTGAATGAATCAAAAGTTGGGTATTGCCAAGTTACCAAGTCAAACAATACCTTATTGAATCATTTCAGGAGAAAGGATAGTTAAAGGAGTTTCCACACATTGTATACTATGTATTCAATATATTCATGTCTAACTTTAAGATAATGGTTTGTCCACTTCATAAATGTAACAAAGGCTACTGTTATTTGGCGTGAAGAATAATTTATGGAAAAAAGCAAGTATTAATTGGGTAATAATCAGGGCTTTTAGACAGTTACAGTTTGTTCCTGCATTTATCACTGTCTTCTAAATGAAGATGAAGTATTGAAGAAATGGAAAGTGGAAACTATATTTTCATTTTTCTGTAAATTTCATTCCTCTGCTGCTTTTCTGTAACTTAAGTTTTGATAAAAACAGAAAACTCTTTACATACAAGTGAAACAGAAGCCTCTTGGTTAAACCAACAAAATGCATAATCCATTCTTGATAGGATATTTGAATGAAACATCAGATAATATAGAGTAGCTATTATTTTCGATGTCTGCATCATAGACAAGTTCATGATAAAAATGTTGAATGCATTATGTAGAACAAAATGATCTCTTGTCACTATGAACAAGTTAATAATTATGCTGAATACCTATATTGTATTGTAGTTTGTTTCAGTTGTGAATTATGTAGGTTGAGTCATAGTACTTTGTATAGAATTTTCTTAAAATAAAGGCATTTTGTCAGAAAAAGAAATTGAAGAATAAGAAAAGTTTATAAGAATGAAATTTTATTGAAATATTTATGAAAAAGTGTAGTGGCAATATGTCCTTTTCTTACAAATAATACCTCTATGTTGATTAACAACCAAAATACTAAGTTCTACCAGTTGTCTACACAACTATTACATCTAATTAATGTTATTATTATGTTCTCAGGTTTAAAAGTTTCCTAGACTTTAAATTACTCATAGAAATTTGCCTTATTCTCAGAATTTTTCTTATAAAATGCTTAAGTTTTATTGGAAATTCTAAGACTGGTTAAAATTTCAAGAATATTAATGGTTGCGAATATAGGCCCAGGATGTTATATCTATGGTTACCATTTATTTACCAAAAATAATCCTGGCTAACCTGAATTACATAACCATGGTTAAAATATACCATGAACTCGCACTTGTGGATTTGTTGCACCTTAGAATATGCATTTTGCAGAGATTAAGCTCTATAAAAGTCATATTAGAAGTTAGAATTTAGAATTAGTCTGTTATGTTTCAATCTGCCATTATGGCCTAGACTGTAGCACACTCACCTAGGAACACAGAGGATGAGGGTTCAAACCCAGGTACAGGCAGATACATATAGTAGTTTGGATGACCAATGAAAATGGGGGTCCTCAACCATTGGGTCTTATCCCCAGTGGCAGGTTAAAGAACATCAAGGACATTGATAAATGGTCATCCTTGATCCTCTGTCTTTCAGTTAGAGGAATGTTTGTATCTTTACAGTTGGGCTGTCCTTGTACAGTCGGATGAGTCATGTAGTGCTTTGAGTCCTGTAGTACATGGAGACATTGCACTGAGTATAAATACAACTACAACAATACAAAAACATATACCAGACAATACCCATTTTTTTCAACCAGGATAGAAAACGATCAATGTCAGATGTCTCCTTGTTATTATTTACAAACAAGCATAATCATACTGATGTTCCTTGGTTGTTCTAAATTCTATATTTTTATGTTCAAACTTTTTCCAATAGAAATTAGTTCAATGTTGGAAACACCAAAAACATCTGAGGTTCAGGCCAGCAGCAGCAATCAGCTGTGTTGTACATGAAAACATATTTTTTTAACGATAAATCAATCAGATAATGAGTGAACTGCATCAATTCAGAGACAACAAACAGCTAACTTAACAATCAAAGCAAGCTTAATTATTAGACGTGTGCAAGCAAAAGATTAGAGTAAGAAAAGATCAGTACATTAAAAGAAATGGAAATTGTTTCAGTTAGCTGGGTTTGGCAGTTTAGCAATATTAGCATCACCATAATTACATGCTAAGTGATGTGCACTCATTGGGTAATGATTTAAATTTACATGTTGAACAACAGTTAAATCAGTGCTAACTATTTCAGGAATAAACTGGTAATACTGTTTTAGCCATTTAATAATACTAGTGAATGTAGAATAATGTTTCATTATCTGACACCCTAAAGTGATATTTTATATTTAGTTCACACAACTCCATGCTGGCCTCACAAGCTACATACTAGCGTAAAATTTTCAACTCTTCGGGGCTCATTTGTGGCTCGACACAATTCATATTTTAGTCATATCCATTAGCTTTCATCAGTGTAAATAAGTTAGGATTCGTATTCATGTTTAGGACTTGTAAATTACAATATGGACAGCATTAAATTCCAGCACGTGGTGATTTTTAAAAAAACGTTTGAAAAAAACCTGTCATGAGCTCTCATGTCCTGAACGATAATGTACATGCTGAAGGGGTAAAGTGGGAGTCGGAGGAATGGATGTACAGGGCAGCTCATTTATAAGCCTGCACTGCTAGCATACCAGGTTCATTTACAGAGCAATATTATGATAAGTCGTGAACAAAAATTCAAAAGCAAGTAGTTATGTCTGCACGGAACTATGCGAACAGACCTTTAGCAAAATTACTGAAAGGATTTTAACTAATCATCAAAGAACTTAAACAAGATATTTAGTGGTTGCAATTGTTAAAATCCACAATCTTAACTGGAAATAAGAATTATATAAACAAAAACTGTGCGCCCAGTTTGTAAAAAATAAAGCAAAGCTATATGACTCTTCATTTTACAAAAAAAAAAAGAGTAGAAGTTAAGAAAGATACGTAAAAACACTTGAAACAATACATAAAACACCGTTTTTTAAAAAAAAGAGGAAAGCTGACCCGGATACCAGTCTGATTGAGGACTGCCACTTCGTGAGCTATCCATCAAGATTGAGTAAAAAGCTGTGTGCCAGATTAGACCTGGCTAAAGTGCTGGATTATACGGCTAAAATAAGACAGATGGAGACAGAATCAGTGAATTTCCTCATTTCCTATCAGATAAGTTGCTGTAGAATCTCAGTTATAGGAATTTGCCACCATTTATGGGATTAAATTTGCTGCTAACTTCACCGTTGATGCAAAACGTAGATGGTTTTAAAATAATATCCCTGTCTGAAATTTAATCTTCTCATAAAAAATGGCAATGCCATGAAACTCCATGTTACAAGCCAAGTTACTAACTTATTAAGCTATTATAAAAATAAGTAATTCTTACAAAAACCTTAGTTAAGGCTACAAATATTTTATTGAAGTAGTTTATTGGTTGAGTTTTTCAGTATTTATTTGTAAAATATTTCTCCTCAAGAAAAATATTACAAATACATCAGCATACCGGCTATCTTATTGACTGCAGATAAAAGATAAGGAGCTGCTTTCAGAGCTCAGATAATGCTAATACAGGTTATAATCTTATCTGGCAAACATAATAATGGCATTCAGCTGGTAAAAAATACACAATACCTAATGCATGTTACAAGAGGACCAGACCATATTTGCCCAGAACTCTGCCGCATGTTTTATTTTGCATTTTTTTCCGAATTGTTAAGAATATAAAGCAACAAAGCTGAATGTGAAATTGCAAGTGAAATTTAAAGTGTGGCAAACATGGTGAACTTGTTCATTGGCAACGGATTGTAATTCAGAAACTTCTCTCCTTGCTGAAAGTTTGAGCTTTTGGTTGGAAAATATCATCTTACTATTGTCTTCCATCCTTAGTATATTGTTCTCTGTTATTTGACCAGGGAAAAATAACCCATTACTGGTAAAATGCTGGTACATGATACAACCGGTGAATTTCAAGTCTTGTCAGGTTGGAGTTTCATTCATGGCGCATATATTGGCAGTTGTATACTTGATTTCTAATTAAATACCTGTGTTAATATCTAAATTCTTGTTTTCCCGAAACTCGATTTAAACGCCTTAATGCCTTATATTAGATTTGTTTGTTTATTTGGGGTTTTACGTCGCTTTCAACACTGTACAGGTCATATCACGACGGGTAGTTGGAAGGGCAGAGGAAACCAGTACATACAGTTCACTAGGGTTCTGTACTGTAAACTGCCGACCAATGGTAAGCAACTACCAGCTTTCCCACTTGAGGCCATGATGGGGATCGAACCCCGGCCTCAGAGGTGGGAGGCGAGAGTGTTACCACTCTGCCACCGTGGCCCCGCCTTATATTAGAGAGTTTGCTGTACTGCTGAAGGCTGATGTCTTTACTTAACTTTCTGGCCTTATCATCTGTACAGTGTGTACACTATAGTGTTTATACAACAGTCTTATGTATTGCAGTGCAAACAAACAGCTGTGTTCTCTAGTGTGAAGCCATTGTGCTCAGTAATTCACTAGCCTTGCTTTTGACATGTATTCTCAGTAATTTTTAAATGGAAAAACAAAGTGAAAGTTTGTGTTTCGCATTCATTTTAACAGCAAAGCATGCATCATACCAGGCCCTTAATGTAGCCTGAATGTTGCCATTAGCTTGATTTGAACCTGTGATTACAGAAGTGAGAGTCTGGTAACATCATCTGTGCATAATGCACCCTGCAAGAATACTTTACATCTGCGACTGTGGCCTAGTGGGTAGCACACTCAGCTAGGAAAAACAGAGGGCATGGGTACAAACCCAGGTACAGGCAGATACATAGTGGCTCAGATGACCACTTAAAATGGTAGTCCTCTGTCATTGGGTGCTATCCCCAGTGGCAGGCTAAAGAACATCAATGACATTGGTCATCCTAGAGCCTCTGTCTTTGAGTTAGGAGAATGTCAGTAACTTGAGAGTTGGGCTGTACCTCATGCAGCGGGATGGGTCAATGGGCGCTTTGAGTAATATAGCAGATGGGATATTGCACTGAGTGTAAATACAATACAACATATCTGTCTAATTTGCTAATAAAATATGTTGACATCAAATACACACTAGTCAATCAATTTGGAAAAAAATATATCTGTATTTTGCATTTTTGTTATGTCAGCTAAGACTTGTCAGTCAGCGAATTTCAAGTCTTGTCAGGTTGGAGTTTCATTCATGGCATTCAGTCAGTCTGCTGACATGGCATCATTCTGCGGTGTCTGTGTCCACGTGAACAACTTCTTCTCCAAAACTACAAGACCCAGAGACATGCTGTTTTTTTTAAAGATACCTTAACTATCAAGGATGATAAATCGTAAAATTCATGCAGATCTGTCTGTTCCCCATAGCCATTACAAGTGAGGTACCCCCACCTAAAGTGTGAAAATTTCAACACTTGATCACAATTTTCTCATTCACAATTGAAGGGATTTTTCTCTTTTCTTGCATATATGTACTAGACCACTAGGAGATTCCAATGCGTGAGTATCAGACCTGGATCTTTCTTAATTTTTTTTTTTTTGAATTTTTAAAATAATTTTTAATGCTTTAAAATTCATGAAATCATGCACTAAATCACTTATAACTTGAAAAGTATTACATCCAGAGCATTTTGTTAAAATATGTTATTCAGCAACTTTTTTCATAGCTACAACATGATGGATAACTTGGGTGTCTATCCCAATAGCTAAGTGAGTAATAGCTACTTTCTGACTTTTCATTACCTTCCCTGGACTTTCCCTTTTTGACCTCAAGTGCATTAGAGGATGTTACATCAATTTTGCGCTATATAAATGTTTCTATTTTATTCTATTCTATTCTTCCGTAATGATTAAAATCACTTTTAACTTGAAAACTATTGCATTTACAGTATTTTGTTTAAATATGTTGTTCACCTACTTTTGGATCAGCTATAACATAGTAAAATTGCAGACCTGTAGCTCATTGCAAAGCAGAGCAATAGCTACTTTGATGTTCTCACTGTTGAGTAAATTAGTTGTAACTTGAAAACTATTGCATTTAGAGAATTTTGTTTAAATATGTTGTTCACCTACTTTTGGGTCAGCTATAACATATAGTAAAATTGCAGACCTGTACCTTATTGCAAAGCAGAGCAATAGCCACTTTGATGTTCTCACTGTTGAGTAAATTAGTTATAACTTAAAAACTATTGCATTTAGAGACTTTTGTTATAATATGTTATTCACCTTCTTTTTTGTTAGCTATAACAAAGTGAAATTACTGACCTGTAGCTCATGGCATATGTGAGCAATAGCTACTTTGAGATTCTCACTGTTCAGTAAATCAGTTGTAACTTCAAAGCTATGGCATTTAGAGTATTTTCTTTAAATGTGTTATTCACCTACTTTTCAGTCACATATAACATAATGAAATTAGAGACCTGTAGCTCATTGCATAGCAGAGCTATAGCTACTTTCAGGTCCCACTGTTGAGTTAATCAGTTGTCACTTGATAACTATTGCATTTACTGTATTTTCTTTAAATGTGTTATGCAGCTTCTTATGGATCAGCTATATCATAATAAATTGCAGCCCATTAACTCATTTCATAGCTGAGCTATAGCTACTTTGAGATTCTCACTGTTGAGTAAATCAGTTGTAAGTTGAAAACAATTGCATTTACAGTATTCTGCTTAAAGATGTTTTCCATCTACATTTTACTGCTTAACAGTTAACTTTGTACTTTACTTCTGAATACCATTTGCAGGGCACAACTTTTGTGTCCTTTTCTTCATTCTCTTCTACTCTGAAACTCAAAACACACAGTCAGCTGACACAGAGCCCGTTCACGGGCACTGATTACTTGTTATATTGTGAGGTAGATTAAAGAAATTGTAATTTTGCACTGGACATTCTGTGCATTTAAGCAAGAAAAAAAAACCCTGTTGTCTCAGATTAAATAAATAGCCTCAAACCATTCCCATATGGGATAATAACCTAGAAGCATTTGATAAGAATGTGCCATAATTTCAGGTCAATGTGAATTTCCTATAGTGTAGTGTTACAATCACAACCTGCACAACCTAGACTTTCTTCAAGCCCTTTTATCTAAGGTATTATATGAGGACTGAATGACTTTTTTTACCAGAATTTGGGGCTGACAAAAATTTGTATTTCATCAGACATAAGGTTCCCCACTCATCAGGTGGATTCATATTGACTCCATTTAGGTTGGATTCGGTGGAATGAGAAATACAAAAGACTTGGAGCAAGTCTATGCACAACCCAAGACACAAGTGCTAAAGGTTACATACTCTTTCAACAGCCAAGGTCGTGTCCTGTCCCTTGGAAAATCTCCATATGGTGCCAGAAGCTGGATTAGAACCCAGTTTCACAAAGGCCTACTATCTACTTAGTAGGCTACCAAGTGCTAGTAGTCTACTAAGCCTACACTATCTGTTTCATTGAGATTATAAGTATTCACTATGGTAAGTCATAGGCTCTCCTCACTAGAAGCCCTGCTAGTTCGGGAACTTAAAAGTTCCCTTGTATCAGCTCAGTGGAACACTAAATTGGTAGTGGCTGCTAAGGGCCTACTAAAATATAGATTTCAAAGGATATTATCTTCTATATTTAGTTGGCCTGTATTTAAACTGTGCCCTGAATGAGAGCAATGAGAACTGAGTAGGGAATGTCAAATTTAAGCACTAAGTCAAGGTCAAAGTTGGGGTTTTACGTCCCGTTCAACAGCCAATGTCATGTTGGGACAGGTCCTCTGCATTGCCACTTGTTACATAAGTTAAACAGTAAGAGACACAAAACTAGGCTCAATGTGGCCAGGATGTAAATTATATGACCAATAAATCAACCACATGCCAGTAGGAATGGTAAAATTACTGGTAAATTGCATAGTAATTTGCAGTTATTAAAATTTATATGCTGGCAAAAAAAAAAAACTTTCACTGCAGTATCTATATCAATCATGTGACTCATAAACTTTCATTATAATGTCAACAGCAGACCCTGTAAAACCTCCCCTTAAGGAGCTTGGATATATATGCGATGCAGAATGTTGCACATTTTAACACGCCAGAAACAATAAAATGAAATCCTTTAAATAAAATGACGACTAAAACTTCCTCACTAAAGGCCCTTGCACATATACGCGGCGCGGTACGATTTTTACTGCATACTGAGCAGACGAATTTTCTTTGCCTTGCACATTTGGGCGGTTTTTCCAGCAGTTTTCAGTATATTGACAAGATATTTTAACTAGAGTGAAAGTGAATAGAATAGTTAAAATAATCATAAATGTAATTAAAAAGCTAATACCCCACAGTATATTTCCACACCCTCCTACCCTTACATGCATTTAATCCTATTACAATGAAAGGCCTTGATCAGTGTCCCTTTTATAATACTGGTGATTACACCCCCTTTCAATTTATAAACTTCTGGCTGTGTTGTGCCTACAGATATTGTCACACCCCTAACATGGCCTAACATAACATCTCTCTGTCTATTATAAGGACATAATCCCTCCACAAACAAGACCCTAGACCAGTGTGTCCATTTTAGAATTGCTGTTAATTGCAATCCTCATTCAGTTAAACCTTCTTATGTGTCCATATGGACACCCACCATATTTTGTCATCTCTCCCCTAGTAGTTAATCCCTTCATAATGAGCCTGTGTGCTTGCATTTTGTTTTCCAATTAATATATTTGTATAAAGTTCTGTGATAGACTGCCATATTTAACCTGTGGGGAATTTAAATATCAATGAAAACTTGGGGAAAATAGTAAAAAAAGCCGCACGGTTTTTGAAAAAATTAGAAAATTTTCTAAATAGAAAAATCCGCGCCGCACCGCTAACTGCCGCACCGGACATATGTATAAGCAGTGAACTACTTCCATTATTTCTATTTTATTTAGCCGCGCCGCATCGCGCCGCGCCACACTAGTGTACAATGGGCTTTATGGTCCAAGTTAAAAAAAAAATCACTATTTAATTCACTGTAAAGCAGTCTTTTATGTGGATGTAGTATAATCAAAACGTTTTAGTGTGAAAAGGACCTAAGTATCCTGGTAAACTTTTTTAGCAGTTGACTTTTGTCAGATAACAGAGTTGACTGTGTTTTATTGTTTCTTCATCATTTGCAGTCTATTCATATTTAGAATCTTAATTGTTGCAATAATAAGTATGCTTTTATTTTTTTTTCTGTTAGAAATTTTACAGAAATTCTTCAGGAAGAAACTGTTAGCTTTGTTGCCTTTGTTAGACATAAAATGAAAAGTTATGGCTTTAAATAAATTTAAAGCAAGGTCTGGCTTTCATATTATAAATTTCTGTTTCCCAGAACCTCTTTTTCAAGGACTGTGGAAGTATATCAGAATCTCCTTATATCCTAAAGAAAGCCAGGACCAACCATAGATGCAAAACACCTTCAAACTCATGTAATGTTTCAAATCACTTCGGTGTGTATACAACTTTTTAGCCTCCTTTTTAGCAGTTGACTGTGTCAGACATCTGAGATGACCATGTTTTATTGTTTCTTCATCATTTGTTGTTGTTGTTGTTTTAAAAATTTTAACCCAAGGTCCCAGTTTAACATTATAAATTGATGTTTCCTAAACCTGTGGAAATTTAAGAGTCTATTTATATCCTAAGGAAAACCAGGACCAACCATACATTCAAGCAAAACATCTTCGAACCAATAACCTAAGAGATGGGAAGCATTTGGTGTATTACAATTAAAACTCGGTGCCTGCTTCAAATATGTAAAAATTCCAGTTTAGAGTATAACATCTCTCTAAACAGTTTAGGTCATATTAGCACAGACTTTAAATGAATCCCTTATGTTATTTATCATTAGCTGGATTCAAACCAATGACCACAAAGGTGAGAGGCAAGTGATTAATTGTCAACCAATTAATAACCACTTGGCTGCTATGGCCTCCTCAAATATGTATGTATGCTGCAATAAAGATAGATATGGTATTCAGTATTTACAGAAAAACAGGACAGAGGTTTAAACATATTTGGTTTACTTTAAGCGTTATGCTTTCTATTCAAATGAGCTTCTTTCAGAAATCTTTTTACATGTCAGACATTGAAGTCACATATACATATTGTTGATTCATATCTCTGACAGTAGCATCCATCATAGGATACCCAACAAGTTCTACAAAGTATCAGTTTTACATCCTTGTGCTGTAGAAAACATGAAGTTTGCCACAGTATGTGAAATTCCATCACAGAGAAAAAATTACCCTAGTATTTGCTTGATTTGTGAAAAATTCTTTACACATATGTGATTTTTTGTGACACTATACCTCTGATGTTTCCTTATACAAAACTGGCACAAAGTTTGATTATTCTGTCTTATTTGTAAAGGCTGCCATCCCAGTGGCAAATTCCATGTACTCTGGTGAATTTTATGTTTCCGTATATATTTCATGGTGTTTTTAAAATTTATAAATAGAAATAAAATGTGTCTGTTTCCTCCTCATCAATTACACAAACACCCAATTGCAGATTTAAAGTGTCTGTGTGTGACCAAAATCTCTGGATTTCAAATTTAAAAGAGGGCTGCTCCACCTTGGCGATAATGCTTATAATGTGATAGGTTTGTGATCCTGTAAATTGTCAGATCGGTAGGTAGATCTTTTCCACTGCAATGATCTTAAGCCAGGTCACACTGTGGTTACTTTTAGTGGCGAATATGCACGATCCTTAAGTTCTTCCCTGTTGGTAGCAAATTCTTGGTCCATCTTCACTGTTCTCCACCATTCTCCATGGATCGTCATCTAGCTACGACAGTTTCAAACTGTTCAAAACTATCACCGGTATTTGCCGATTCGTGGCCGTTTTTTAGTTCGCCATTAGAATTCGCCACTATTGGTAGCAGATTCTTCTACATCGTAGCTCTGTGGTAGGACATTCTCCAGCAAATCGTACTACCTTCTTGTTCTCAGTAAATTCGCCAGATATTCTTCCTTGTTCTCAACTGATTCTTCCTTTGTCGTAGAAGATTCTTCAAGTATCGCATTCATTCTCCCCTACTTGTAGCTGATTCGTGGGTAAATTCACCAGATATCTTCACCAGTTCGTAGGGTATTCTTTGTATATTCTTGCTTTGTCTCAGGACATTCGAAAGGCATCGTAGAACATCGTAGAGGGGTCGTAGAAGTATGAAGATCTTTTATCACGTGACTACACTTTCCCGCTTTTTTTTGGCGAATTCTGGCGAATTTGAAATCGCCTCTGTTCTTCTATATTCACAGATATCATCGTAGCACCCTCGCCACTGTGTGACCTGGGCATTAAGGCCATCGTAAACCCATCATGTATGGAAGTTACAGAACTTCACTCTATGTTCCTGATTTGATGTGATTGCAAGCCCACTGCAAACAGTTTATGACAATATTAAACTGTTAGAAATTATCGCAAACTGATAGTGATCCTTAACAGATATTTATCATCTTAAACCTATTGTATACCTATCTTTTCATTCACAAAGTCATCTTTTTGATCTCACAGCATTCTTAAACCAATCTTCACAGTCACAAACCAATCTTGTCCATCTAAGAGTGAATCTTAAACCAGTGATTTTTTTCATCTTACATCGATCTTTTAAGGTTTGTACACCTATCATAAACCTTTTAGTAACAAATGTGTGAGACAATCTCTGCATTATCAGAATGAGATCTTATACCTGTTTTAAACTACACCCATGGATCATGCAGTATTTTTATTTTTTCCAGTTGGGAAGTAGGTTTACGATTGCCTCATAAAGGTGGAAGAGCCCCTTGATGGGGTGGTCTTTAAGCCATATCTTTGCTACCGTCAAAGACATGTTGATGGTTCCTTCACTTCCAATATATTCTTGCTTTTCGGTATGATAGGACAAATATTTAACCATTATTTAAGTGTTATTTAACTTTTCTTTTATTGACCTTTGTCTTGTGTTTACTTGCAGACCAGTCATTTTTTTCACGGTATGGAGGGAAATCTGGAAATGGTATTGGTAAATGATCATCAGTGATGACAAATATTGGGTATGGGGAAATAATTGCAAATAAAATCATTGAAAGAGACAGACCTTGAGATCAGACATTGCAGGTCGATGCTGAGGAAACATGATATTAGTCATTTCTATGTTGTATACATTTTATAACTTTTAAAATCTCAGGTGTCAAGATCATACCTTGATACATGTAGGTTAGTCAAGGAGGAAAAAAGACAGATCCAAATGACCCGTTCTGTAGAATACTGCTACCATAATTCCCCAACCTGTTCCAAGTCTTTGTATTTCTTATTCCACCAAATCTGACATACATGGAATCATGATGAATCCACATGATGAGGGGGAAACCTTGTCAGCCCCAGATTCTGTTAAAAGTCATTCAGTCCCCATATCAAACCTAAGACAAAAATGACTTGAATAAAGTCTAGACCATGGCAGTTGTCAGTTGTAAAGCCAAAATTAGGATTTTCCTTCATCATGATACCTATATGATGTAAACTGAGTTCCATATAATTGTTATAGCCCTGTTTTTATTCACAAAGAGGGATAATGACTGATCCAAAACCCAAAAAATTTAAATCAAAATTTAACAGAAAATGGCTCAGCTCATCTTTAATTTAAATTGATATTCACAAAGATAAGCTGAGTTGTTGTAGCCCTGTTTTGTATTCACAAAGAGGGATAATGACTGATCCAAAAACTTGATTAAACTTTGCAGAAAATGACTCAGCTCATTTAAATTTAAATTGATATTCACAAAGTTAAGTTTATTTCATTGATTAAGTGCACAAGATTCAGCTACTTTTGATCCAAAAATTAAATCCATTGTGATGAGCCAAAGGATGACTCCAAGATCAGCTGAGTTCCTTTGTGAATACAAACTTAGTTACTAATCACATTTTAGCTCAACTTGAGCTTGATCCCTTTTATGAATAAGAGCCCAAAGCAAGCCTAGCACTGCTAGCTTAACTTCCATTGTTTACTCTGATCTGGAGTGTTGTAAGAGAAAACTATACTGCATGCTGGGAACATAGTTTTTCAGTTGATGTAACCTCCCTATGCAGTTAATTGCTGTCAGATATATAAAACTTCACATCAGTCTTTTATATCAATGATATAAAAAATAAGAGAAGAAATGATGCATTTTCTGTGTCTTGTTGGAATGTTATGACAATACATACAGTATATACAGTGTGTGTTTGTGTAAGGCTGTACCATAATAATTTTTTTGGATGCTATATTTTGTATCATCTGATAACCTGATAGTCATAGAGCTGTCTGATATATTCAGACTTGATACCTCAGATGACTGAATAATTATCTGTCTTTGCAGTATCATGAGTATGGCCTGGTAAGGTCAATAGATCCATATGTAAGAGTACATTGTGCAAACTAAAAATTGTTTTCACAATTATAAAGAAAGTCGAAGGCTATCATTTGATAATCCAGACTGTTATAAGATGTGCTCATTCATTGTCTCAAAAAACCCAAAGTAAAGACTTATGCAGAAGTCTATCCATTTGATTGACAGAACGATGAATCATACCTGTCCCAGAAAGATAGCGGTCTGCCTTATTTGATAGGTTAATCCAAGATTGACTTTGATTTCTTTACTTACCAGACACCTTCACTCTACCTCTATAGCCACAACCTGGAAAGTCGGAGGCTTCATACCTAGTGTTGGGTTATTTTTAGTGCAGAATCTTGACCAACTAGTACGCACTGCTTTCTTCCGTCTACTCCAATATCCCTCAGGATATGACCTACAATAAGAATGGAAGGGACTTTAAACCGGAGAGGTAAAAGAATATTTTAAATCGCTCATACCTCTGTCAAATATGATACTCAAGAGAAAATATACTGACATATGCATGACAGATGCAATGGGTTGAAAGCAAAGTTTAACCTTAAAATCAATCAACTGTTACTTTTTATTCATAGATAGATGTATGACATGTGGCTAAGTGGTTTTTTTTCTGACTGCTTTACAAACAGAATGGGGGGTCACTTGAAGCCCATTGTCAAGAGATTATACATGACTTGAAAGTACTCATTTTTCTCTCAAATATAATGCTTATAGTAACCTAATCTACACATGGCAAGTGCCATATCATTAATATAAGTATCAAACCATGTCACCCTGCCTAAAATATGAAAATTTATAAAGAATTTTACTCTTAAATTTGCTGTGGACAAAGATCCGTGTGGGCAAAGGTCCTGTGGGCATAGATCTGTGTGGGCAAAGGTCCTGTGAGCATAGATCTGTGTGGGCAAAGGTCCTGTGAGCATAGATCTGTGTGGGCAAAGGTCCTGTGGGCATAGATCTGTGTGGGCAAAGGTCCTGTGAGCATAGATCCGTGTGGGCAAAGGTCCTGTGAGCATAGATCCGTGTGGGCAAAGGTCCTGTGGGCATAGATCTGTGTGGGCAAAGGTCCTGTGGGCAAACGTCCATACACCAGCTGACACGTCACTCAATATGTCTCGTAATGTCTTTGTATTTACAGTCCTGTGTGTCATGACAGGTTATGTATTGTCCCTTTTGGCTGACCAATACATCTCTTAATGCATCATCTTTGTATTTACAGTCCTGTATCTCATGTCGGGGTATGTACTGTACCTGTTTGTATTTATAGCATTATTTGTGATAGCAGATTGTCTTCTGTACCCGTTTGGCTGACTGATGGAAAAAAAATGCTCCCTCTTTATATTTACAGCCCTATATGTATAACAGCGGATTTTGTTTAGTATCTGCCCTATGTGTCACGGAGGGTTGTGTATTGTATCTGTCTGGCTGACTGATGCATCACTTAATGCCCCCTCTTTATATTTACAGCCTTATGTGTGACAGCAGGTTGTGTACTGTACCCGTTTGGCTGGGAAAATAACCTGGAGTTGCAACAGGCATGTGGACCAGAAGTCAGTGTCTTCAGACTGGGTAGGTAAAACCGTAAATATGGCACTTGGTTTTATGAACAGCTTACCTGAACATATTGAATTCATTGAATCCTTAATAATTACTTGTGTATGTTACTCCACTCTCTTGTAACGTGTCATGCTCATGTAAAAAGTATAAGTCATATAAGGTATAAATATAATTTTATAAATTTAAGACTTGAAGCTACAATCAAGCTTTGTAAGAAAGTTTGTCTGAGATTACAGTCCAATAAATTAAGTTTTTTAAATATATGGTTGTGTAGTTATAGATCTAATGCAAAGGAGACAATTTAGAAATTTAGAATTCTCCCAAGATGAAATTACTTTTATTTTTTTATTTTTACGTGATGCCTACTACCTTTGTATTAGTTGTATTGTGACGGGTAGTTTCCTCAAACTGTAAATAATGCATGTAGTTTAGGTTCCTGGGGCCGTATTCACGGAAGGTCTTAGCTAAGTCTTAGGCTTAACTTGGCTATATTTTTATACAAAAGTTAAGCCTAAGACTTGGCTAAGACCTTTCGTGAATACGACCCCAGCTCTATTGATAAAAAAAAGCCAAGTGTACAGTTTGAGTCATCTTGCAAACAGTCAAACAATAATAAAAGTACGTTTCCAGCTATTAAAGAATGTGGGTCCAATATCAGTTCCACCAAATCTTAAACAAGAAATGTTTCTCCCGTGTTGGTACCATGTAGATTTATGTGACCCACATCTTTTGCCAGCTTGGTTTTGCCCTCACTAAAGGGAAAATGTAATAAACAACATCGAGTTATACTAATAATATATGTCATATTTTGTAGCTACATGCAGTATTTCCTGGGCATACTGGTTGACAATAGGTGGTGCTAGTGGTACATTACTATGCTCTCTTCTTGCCTGTCATGCTAATAAACCCGAGACTAGAATACGCTACCACGCAGTGGGACTACAGCCTGACAGGGTGTAGTACAAGGAAGATAGTAATAAGCTGCCAGGGAGCTATCAATAGAAGGTCTATATAGTAAATGGCAAGATGGAAAAAAAATATAAATTAGAAGTACATTCGATAAATAGTGGAGGGAAAGTCAAGAGAAGTTATAAAACAGATACTGGATATGGTCTCAGGAATTTATAAATTGGATGAAGAAGTAGGAACACAGTAATTGGATACCAATGAAGTGGTGAAAAGGCAGAGGAAGTAGCAAACAGGAAGTGGTGATGGTAAAAGGAAGTTATGGAATGGAAAAAGAAGCAATGGGCAAGAAGTGGAAACAGTGAACAGCTCACCATGCAGTTACCAAACTGTGACTTTGAAATTGTTGGGATTGTGAAACAAATAGAGTAAGAAATCTAAAATTTGCCATATACCTGAAATTCGCCACATGTTGAAATACTAATAAAATAAATTAATTGAGGTGAGATTTGTTGAATGTACAGTAAATTAAAACTGAAAAATACCAATTTTAAGACAAACCATCATTTTCTTCATAAAATTAACTAAGGTTTTAGAGGTGAATTTTAGATTTCTGGCGAATTTTAGATTTCTTACTCTAATAATTTTGATTTCGGTTACATATGTCCTTGCACTATTCCTGATTTAATTATGACCTCTGCATATGTAAATAAGAGGCACAAACCCACTGTTTAGCCGGTGAAGTTCATCCCCCAATGCAATGGTCAGTTTCGCATTTGTACTCATTTTTCATCCAAGTATATTTGTTCAAGTAAATCAGTATTTTTATCTGCAGAAATCATGTTATTCTCATTTTATTTAAGACTTCTCTTTTTAGTTTGCCCCAGAAAAGTTTGATGACATTATCTCGATATGTCCTTTTTCGATATTTCTACAATAAACCAAAATTTTACATTCTGAAGCCAGTGTTGCTAATTTTCAAGTTGGAAGTATGATAGATGGAGGAAAGCTATGCATATTCTTTGCTTTAAACTACTCGGCATTGGTAATCAACTGTCAACCTTCCCACAAAAAGTCAGGACTAAGATTCAAACCCATAATCTCACAAACAGAAGGTGAGTCTGTTATCCATTCCAAGTCTCAAGTCCTCCCTGCCTCTACCCCATCATGTGTACGGTAAATAAGGCATTGACTACCTCAAATATAGAAAGAAATCCATGACCAGCTTACAGCAGTATATATAGCCTTGCTTAAAATAGAGTTTCTTTGTGATTAGGAAAAACTTTCAGTTTGCATCCTTATGGTATATATCCTTATATTTACTGGCTTTTGTATCAGAATACTACAAAAATGGGAGTCCATATTTCCCGACACGTAGGAGTGCTTTACAAATATACATCCTTCATGAGGGCATGTTGTAAACAGCCTTTGGTGTAAATTTAAACCTTAAGTTAGGCTGAACAATATACTGTATTGTATAATACACTCTTTAATAAACACATTTGTATTTAAAAATACTTTATTAGGCAGGTTGCGTGCAACCAACCCGCCTATTAGATTGATGTGTCCGACATCGGTCTGTCCATCTGTCTGTCTGTCCGTCCACATTTTCGTTTCCGGACTCTAACTTAAAAAACGCTTTGACCAGTCGAATCAAACTTGACAGGGACATACATCACCATCATAGCTAGGTTCCTTTCGAAATTGGTGTAATTCTGTCTGTTCGATTGTCCGTTTTTTGTCCGTCTGTCTGTCTGTCCGTCTACATTTTTGCTTCCGGACTCTAACTCAAAAACGCCTTGTCTAATTGAAATCAAACTTGACAGGGACATACATCACCATCATAGCTAGGTTCCTTTCGAAATTTGTGTTATTCCGTCCGTTCGTTTGTCCGTTTTTTGTCCGTATGTCCGTCAACATTTCCGTTTCCGGACTCTAATTCGAAAATGCTTTGTTCAATCGAATTCAAACTTGACAGGGAGATAGATCACCATCATAGCTAAGTTGCGTTCAAAATTGGTGTAATTCCGTCTGTCTGTTTTTTGTCTGTTTGTCCGTCAACATTTCCGTTTCCGGAGTGACGAATCTAACTCAAAAATGCTTTGTCCAATCGAATTTAAACTTGACAGGGACATAGATCACCATCATAGCTAGGTTGCTTTCGAAATTGGTGTAACTCTGTCCGTCCGTTTGTCTGTGGGTCAACATTTTCATTTCCAGACTCTTGCTCCAAAATGCTTTGTTCAATCTAATTCAAACTTGACAGGGAGATAGATCCTCATAGCTAGGTTGCTTTCAAAATTGGTGTACTTCAGTCTGTTCATTTGTCCATTTTTTGTCCGTTTGTCTGTCCATCAATATTTCCTGCGCGACCCACCTTTTGGGACATCTCTGACCCTCTTGTATTATTTGCTTGGGGAGAAATATGCTGGTATAGTTGATGTTGCTGTTACTTACAGGGTGTAACTCTAAAAAGATATGGGTCCGTGAGAATAGTTACAGTCTCTGACAAGGCAGGATGTGTTTTGTACACTACACACAGTAGTCCACGTTTAAAAAAAGAATATGTATTCCAGCTGAACACTTTAACAGTATAAGTTAATTTAACAGTATAAGTTAAAAGAGACAAATGAATATGGTCCTCACAGCCCCTCATTGGTGTGATCCCATTTTACTGGAAGTAAATAAATATGTAGTATCCAATGGCTTATTTCATGGGACCTTACCAAAAACATTTTAATTAACTAGAAGTATGTGTCTGGTGTTTTGAAATTTGTCTAAATTACAGGCTTTAACTGTAGTTTGTCTCATTCTTACCATTGTCTCATTCAAAGCTATTGTTCCGATGCTAGTGTGCAGTACATTATTTGAAGTTCAGGTACAAGCAAAGGAAATTCACAAATCACAGGTTTTCTGGAGTTTTTCTTTCATCTGTGGGTATTATTGATATGTCCCGGTCAAACAAAAATTGGGCCAAAAATGTAAACATCAAAATGCAGCAATAAAAAGGTTTCTTAGTGCTATTTCATTTATAGGACAATCTGACAGTGCATTCCCCTTAAAATAATTGTGCTATTTGTGAAAGTTATTCAGCAGTGATGTACCACTACTTTGTTCTACTACCTAGCCATGAGACTGTTAACGGGGTGTAAAGATCAAATTAAACTTGGCTCAGAGCTTAAGACTTATACACTCTAGGACTTGTGCAGTTTAAAGTGTCCTCTGTGGCCTAGTGGTTATCACGTTTGGTATTCAATAACATTCTGTCACCTCTGTATGGGTTTGACTCCCACAAGAATACTGAGTGCTTGTCCCAGTATGATCCTGGTAGTTGAACACAATGTAAGACCGGAACATGGACTTTTTACATGTTCAATAAATGTTAAAAATTTAAATTTCTAATGTAGTTTCATTCTATGAAATATGCTTTGGTAAATATGTATAACAATACAACAGTGATTTTTAATGTCAGAAGAACTCTTTCTAGTCATATGTTTGTCACTGCAGGAGTAGTATTAAAAATATACACATTTTTTTTGTTTTTGCTCATGTAAATATCTACAGTCTCCTAATGATTTAAATCTTCATCTAATGTCAACAAATTCCTATTTACGTTAGCGGTAGTTACTTGCCGTTGGTCGACAGTCTACAGTACAGAACCCTAGCGAACTGTATGTACTGGTTTCCTCTGCCCTTCCAACTACCCGTCGTGATATGACCTGTACAGTGTTGAAAGCGACGTAAAACCCCAAATACATAAATATTTACGTTAGCATATCTTGGTAAACATCAACAAACAACACAAATGCATTTGTAAGAGGTTTGTTTGTTCAAAAATTGTACTATTTTGACTACTCTATTTTTTTTACATAAAGAAGTACAACATCTCTACTGATTATAATATTTAAGTTGGCACATGTCTCAAAATGGCACCTCGCTTTTTTTCTGGAGGCACCATTTTTGTCTACTTATGCTGGTCAGACTACTCTCACTGCCATGTACACTTGGGGCGCAAAGTCCAACACCTTTATCACACTTACAGGGGACATCATAATACCCAAAACTATGCCAGGTGATGACTCTCTACAACTGCTTTCATAAGCAGCCACGGCATCGGGTGTACTGAAGAGACACCTAGCCAGCCAACCCACATGTAAGGAGAAGGCAACACTCACATAATTTATACTATGTGGGGAACCAAGTATTGGTGGAGCAAGAAATCCATTTAGAGAGAGGATTATAAGCATAATCTCCAGTGCCAAAATTACTAATAATGTGCTAAACCAATCCTAACATATCCACTTAACAAAACCACACTCACAAACATAGGAGTCTCAGTGTGATTAAATGGCTAAGCACTTTACTCAACCCACATACCTAACATAGGCACAATGTCTAACTGGTTATCCGTTTGGGATGTGCCAACCACAAACCTATTAGTATCAATCAACTGTGTAATAATATTCCTCTTATTGTATAGTAGGTGCCACTATACGCCTTCCTTCCTTGTTCATCAATTTCTCCTAACCTCCCTGTTTGTCATCTAGGCCCGGACATGGTAGACATACCTTCTACAGTAGAACCTCTTATATTGTCCCACATTCTTGGGGGACTTCCAATTAGGGTGGATAATAGAAGTGATAAAATAACAGGTTTAAATGGACTTGGGAGAGTGTGTTTGAGGTCAGATAATTGAAAGTTCGGATAATAGAGGGTTGGACAATAGAGATTCTACTGTACCCTGATAATCAAATATTCAAAGTTTTAATTTTAAACTTACATGTACTGTGTGCTAATGGAGATTTATGGTTTACATATCTGTATAGTGGCTGCAGTCTTCAACAACTCTAGACTCTACTAAATCTAATACACTGTGATTATAATTACACTATATTATAAAATTAAATATTCAAGGATGTTGAAAGTTGAAAGAAAAGGAAAAAAGTATGGACAGGTGAACTGTAACTGATGTGAAGATTTATGAATCAATAAAATGCTATATTTTTAACTTGATCTTTTCTTTCTATCAAACAAATTCACAGATCTCATAAAATGGTTTTCTGATGTTGCATGGTTTACACTGTTGAAGGTTTAGTCAGAATTATTTAATATTGGGTCACAACTCAAAAAGTACTCATATTTGAATACTTTTCAAAGAACTTGCGTTTTTTATAGTGCTGAGACATTGTTTGTAGAAGTTCTGTAAGTTGCTCAATAACTGTCCTGAAAATAAAGTGAGTTTCAAATGTTTTGAATTTGGATGTACAAAAATCACCAAATGGCACAAAAATGGTATTTTCAACTAACTATAAAATATATCTTCTATTGGGAGTATGGTTAAAAAAAAATACCATCAGAGATGCCCACACCCCACAGCCTGGGGAAATATTTTTCAACACCATGAGATATAGAAGTAGTGAAACAGTACAAAAAGCAGTGTCAGTTATATAAAGGTCAAATGTTTAAATAATGTCTAAGAGAAAGAAAATGTATGTAAAGATGAAGTATTGAAACAAGACAATTCAATAGCAAGATGCCATCATCAATCAGTGAACTAAAAATTTATGACGCTGTAAAATTTATTAACTGGAGAATAGATGTCAATGTATATAGCACAATTATGTAAAAGTACATATAATAATCAGTTGCAACAATCCATATATCTTTGTCATGAGAGAAACATGTCTCAAATATGGCAGGTGAGCACACTTTGCAAAGCAAAAGGTCACACCATGATGTACACCCTAACCAATGTCCCTATCAAGTGTCAACCTTCTACACCTTATGGTCACTACAGCAAGGTCAAAGGCCAAATCAAGGTCACACAATGACGTTTCACATCTACAACCCTTAACCAATGTCCCTACCAAGTAACAACTTCCTACACCTTATGGTTTCCGAGATATAGCCCGAACAAAAATTTACAAGTTAAGGTCACTACGGCAAGGTCAAAGGTCAAATCAAGGTCACACCATGACGTTTCACACCTACACCCCCTAACCAATGTCCCTACCAAGTATCAACTTCCTACACCTTACGGTTTCTGAGATACAGCCAGGACAAACATTTCCCGCAGCCCGCTCAAACGCCCACCTGCCTATCCTGACACAATGGGTGAAAACAATACCCCAACAGCCCTTAAGGGCTGTGGGGTAAAAAGGTGTTTGTACTTGTGATTTTAAAAGGTTTTCGAACTTATAATTAGTAGTACTTAACAATAAACTTGACCCTAAACCTGAATGTTTAACCAACTTTGTTGAGTTGATATGAAAATGAAGACGGTTTAAAAATTGTGCATTTTATTTCATTAATAAGTGTAGAAACACTCAAAAAAAACTCGTACCAACATATCAATTAAATGTAAATTTTACAAGTAAATAAAATAAACACTCCATAATAAAGACTTTTGCATATAAAGCTTAGAGGCAACTGCTGTATATTTAAACTTAACACAGGTTCACCACAGAATAAAGCAACAACTACAAACCACTAAAACCATTTTTATATTTTTAAAAAAATACACAAAAAAATAGAATATATGCCCTCTTGCGCACTGTGTCAGCTGACATGTCTACCCAACCCTGTTTGCTTGCATGAGTAGAACTCCACAATCTGCCCAGAATGAGGGATTTGTGCAATGATTTCCAGCAGTCCTCAAAGCCCCAAAGGAGTTTCGGCCTACTACCGCGAGCCGCAGAGACATGAGTAGTGCACCAAGTGGTTACCCATCCCAGTACAAATGTAGCCCATTGCCGCTTAACTTTAAGTGAACAGACACTCCTCAAACTACTCCACAATTCATGAAAGTCCGGGGACAGAAAAAAAAGAACGAAAAAAATCTCTAGAAGCGCGAGCTTCGCTAGTGTTCACGCTTAAAAATGAGCTCAAACTTGCTACATCATTTCCTGTTTCCATGTTTTCACCATCTGGGAAATATCACAGATGTCAAAATTTTATCCAAATAAAATTTTTCAACTCCTTACTGCCATACAGGGTTGAATATGAGTACAAAATCACTCTCCTTGATATTTCATTACTTGTATGCCTAATGTTTCAAAATAAAGTCACAAAATTCCCCTACAATTTTTGAATGAACATTGGCTCTCTCTCCAGGAGAGTTTCTCAGTAGTTTGAAATATGCGGTGCAACATTTGCTGCAGATTCTCAGAGCAAACATAGACACAGTTTAGAGAACTAAATATATTTTCCAATATTCACAAGCTGTATTTGGCCAGTATAGAGGGATATACAGAGCCAGATATATTTTTTTGAAAACAACTGCACCTCCATTCCATGGATAAGTGTCAATAACTTCCGGTTTTTAACAAATATCTCAGAAATTATGTAACCTACAAATATGTATTATAATGTCTTTTTACAGTGCTTCTGCTTGGTGTTTGTTGCATAAAAACCAATGCAGAAATGACGGTGATATTGCAAGTTAAAGATTGAAGTTTCTATATTCACTGTTGCATATGCTTTTCGATGGCCTTTTTCCCATTTTCTCACTAATATTCATTTAACTCATGGTTGGTAATAAAAGTAAAACATCTCCCATTAGACATATACAGAAGAAATATATCACTCGTGAAGATTACCAATATATATAATAATATTGTTATCTTCATTCATGATATATTTTTCTCTGTTTTTTTGTCATTTGGGAAGTTTTCCTATTATACAGCTTGATACTTCAAAGTAATGATCTCAACGGGTATCCGGATATCCAGGTACCCGAACTTTGAATATCTACCCGAATCCGAAATCACATACCCGAGTACCCTCATCTAAGCTTAAGTGCTTCCAATATCGCCCATGTTGGCCGACCGAGTCCCGATATGTCCCAACTTCATGTGACTCCATTTTATGGCATAAACAACCGTGTTTTGAATCTACAAAAGTCTTATTATAAACATTTCTTCCTTCTCCTGGTGTTTTGAATGCACCAACGAGTGAAGCAAAAAAAACAAAACAATATTATCCTAATATACACGATTAATTTGTCAATTGGTAAATAAAAAGGTTAGCAGGAAAGAAATATAGCAAATGGCTGGATCCCATGTTTTGTGTGAGTTTTAAGTTTGTAAATACGGAAATTTTTGTACTACCACATATTATCGCCCATCGGAGCGAGTACCCGGGTACCCGCCCGCTAAAATCACTACCCACCCGGTCCCAAAAAGTTGGGAAATTGAGAACACTACTTCAAAGACATCTTTCTAACTGCAAGTATCTCAAGGCATCTTATTAAAGGAACACTGCAAAATTTGCTTACAGGTTTAGACATGTAAAATGTAAGAAACAATGCAAGAGACTGCTAATTTGTAAGAGAACACTTCTACTTTCTCAGTAAGTATGGACATAATTGTTCTGATTCGTAAATCCATTTTAATTGAAGTGAAAGATAATCCTTTGTTCTTTCTTGTGGCCTATGATTGTTTGTTAAGGTACTTCTGTGTAAATACAAAAAAAAAAAGAAACAGAAATGTAAAATGAAAGCACTGTGCATTGTGGTATCTATACCATTGAGCAATACTCAGGGATTCACAGATGGTTGTTAGATTTCTGTGTAGAAATACCATGAAAGATACTGTACTCTTTCTGAGATTGAAATAAGTAGTAAACATTGCACTCAAGTATTTTTACTATTACTCAATATTAAATATTACCCACATTTTTAAGTGTAAAAATAACCAAAATTTGAATAATTTTCTTGTAAAAGCTACAGAAAATAACTCTTTTCCTCCACAAGGAGGTTATGTTTTTGGGTGTGCTTGTCTGTCTGTCTGTAGTAATGGTATTGTTTATCGATATTGAAATATTTATCAATTCACGCTAAGTATTTTGATATCGATAATGTAGGTTGCAATATCACTATCGGAATATAATATTTAACAGATGAAATTAAGCTGTTTTCCATTCAAATAAAGTACAAAATTTAAAGAATATATTAGTTTTTAAATCATTTTTTTTTTCAACTTTCACTTACCGCTAAAGCGGAAACGCCATATTTGTTTATGTTTCGGGAAACTACTAAAACTTGCGAAAAAGTTTGGAAGGTCTCTCTTTGAAAACATCTATGACCCGATATTTCAATATCGATCGATACACAAAGCAAAAATATGGTTTGATATCGATATATATATACAGTAGATTTGGTATAAGTAGAACTGCCATAAGTAGAATATTGCCATAAGTAGAAGTAATTTCTAAGTCCCAACAATTATTAGTGCAAAATATAAGGATAACTAGAAGTTCGACTTACAGAAAGTTGCCATAACTAGAACCTAATTTGATACACAAAGTGTTACTTTTCAATGGGAATAACAAGGAATAAGTAGAACCTATAAATTTTGTGTATACAAAAATGTAAATATCCAAGAAAGAGGTCACAAAATAGTACCATTGTGACACTATTTGCCTGATTCCTCACTTTTGTGTTATCAAGACTGAACACCAAGCAAATAAATTTCACAGTAGAGTGATCAAACCAGTGATAATTATTGCAAGAGATTTATATTACATAGTGTCTCTAGTGCTTCATACATTTCTCAAAGTGGGTATAACTAGAAGTTGCCATAAGTAGAAGTAAATGGCTGACATTTTGCAACTTCGACTTAGACCAAATCCACTGTATATTATTATTCGATACCAACACTGTCTGTGTTTGTGATTACTCCAAAAGTAATGAATGAACATTTCTGAATTTTTTATGTGTAGGTAGGTGCAGGCAAAAGGAAGGAATGACTACATTTTCGGAAAGATCTGGATCATATTCTGGATACAAAAAAAAAATCATGAATTTTCAGAAATGAATCCCTGCTGGAGGTCTGAGCTCAGTGAGTGCTTTCTAACTTGACGTTTTTATATGAGAATATCTGAGACTGCAGATATCATGCAAGACAATATTACTCTTGGCATCTTTTGATAATCAATGTTGTATATTTTGTCTTTAAAGTCATAAAACACTGCAGAAAGTTTAGAAAGTACTTATACAGACTACAAACTTGATGAAAAAGTGACAAATTGAAAAAAAATCACCCAACAATTTTTTGTACACAAGTAGACATATTTTGAAATCTCTCAAGTTTTGGAAATAATTTCACCTTTTATAGACCAAAATTGGGGCAGGGTCGGTAACACTGGTATCTCGGTATCGAGACCAAGTCACTTCAACACCATGGTGACACTTTACAGCTGGTATTTCGAATGTCAGCATATAATATTGTGGGAAAACGTAAAGTATTAGAAACAAACCTCAAATCTGAAGAAATTACAATTTTTTTATCCCATATTATTATATATTTTAGCACTTTTATAGTGATTTCTTTCAGAACTGCAATGTTTTCTTTTCGCGAATCCTACTTCCGGTTGGTGGGCCTATTCGGTTGTGGGTATAGTAGAACACAATTTCTTCTTTCGGTATTCCGGAATCGGTACGTTTTTTCACTGGCGGGATACCGACATGAAAAATATGCTACCGACCCTGCCCTAACCAAAATCTTCTGCTGTAGCACACCTGACTCTAGGTGATAACATTTGCATGATGGTAATGTGAGACATGTACAAAACCTCAAACAATATAACTAACAATAGGACACAATACTGTTATAATCCAGTAGTCAAATCCCAGTATTCCCATTCATACAATAAAAATATAACCTTATGAATCAACACCCAAACAAAAATGTATTGTACATTCTACATTCTCAGCCAATTAAAATCTTTGAAACTTTTAAAAGGTAGGGACCTTCTACTTTGAATGCGTGCTTTTTATATTTAAGTAGTATGATTAAAAATTTAATATTATACATTTTTGCTTACGTTAAGTGAGAGAAAATACTGAGCAAAATCTGTATGGAAATAGGCAGCCTTTGCAGGCGGGAACACCAACACACAGGCATATTTGGAGGGCACCAGAGATATTTGGAAAATTGCCCAGCATTTTAAATTTAAACAAAATCTTGTTAAAATCAAGAACTTGACTGTAAAACACCCACAAATGTAGTGGTCCAAAGAACAGAACAAGTGCTATAATGGTTGCCAGATGTTGACAAAAACCTAACTAGAAAAAGGATTTTGCTAACAAAAACGAGCAGCCCGGATGGAGAGCTGTACTAGTTGCAGCATGAGACTGTAAGCAGAATGTAAGCTTTACTGTGTTTTGCATCTGATCGAAAACTGGATGATTTAGGTGCTGTAGCAGTTACAGTATTAAACTGTAAGCAAAATGTGGGCTTTATTGTGTTTCGTAAAGTAGTATATTTTAAGAAGCATTTTACCAAGAGTGATACCATAATAAAGCAATACCATTTGAAAAAATACATTAAAATTTGACATTTGAAAATTCAGGGTTTTTGTATCCAGAATGTGATCTGGATTTTTTCACAAAATTTAATTTCATTTCCTTCAGTCAGGCCCTACGTACATAAAAAATTTCATAAAGATTTGTTCATGTCTTTTCGAGTATTAAGAAACAGAGGTACAGACAAACACATCCAAAACATAACCTCCTTATGGTAGTAATGAGAACAGATATTAGTATAATGTAATATTTCTGAATATGTCAAAATCTGAATTTAAAATACTCTTCATTGATCATATACAAATTGTGCATGTAATAAGGCATCTTTATGGATTTTCTTTGCTAATGCATTTATTTTGACTTTCCATAAAGTAAGGCTGACCATAAGAAGCTTTGTTTTTAACTTAAAGAAACATTTTTTCTGGGTAATTTGTCAAAATATTCAAGTACATGTATATTGCAACTCCTCTCCATTAAAAACCTGGTGACTTTAAGATTGCAGATACAGGGCTAAAACTTCAGCATGTGAAAGATTATCAAAAAGTAGCTGAATAAGTTATTCCAACAAAATGCCGAAATCCTGACCGTTTCTGAGTTACAGACCAAGTACCCATTTTTATATTGAAAGTTTAAGGTGACCATAAGTATTATTTTTATCTATTTTAATACCAGTGATAATTTAGATATAAAACAATGGAAAAGAAAGGAGCTAGAGAATTTTATTCCAATTTGATGACTTTAAGCAGGCCATAGGTGCATTTACATTTTGAGTTTAAGGTCATCATAAAGTCAGGATATTCCTTTGGCAAATCTTAATATATGTGCCAAGTTTGGTTGAAAAAAATGAAATACTAAGTGAACTGGAGGCCTAAAACCCCTTTTTTGACATTAAGGTGACCTTAAGATTGCAGATACAGGGCTAAAACTTCGGCATGTGAAAGATTATGAAAAAGTAGCTGAATAAGTTATTCCAACAAAACCCGATATCCTGACCATTTTTGAGATACAGACCAAGTACGCATTTTTAAAAAATTTACCAAAATAAAACGCCTCCCATTCAGGCATCTATGGTCCGATTGATAAGAAAATCCTTTCCGACCTTTGAAATTTGGTCTAGAATGTACCTGATAAATTTTATAGAACAGGTGTGTGTGGTATTTTCCGAAACGCGATGACCGGGTGTTTTTGAACAATGCTTAAGGTTACCTTAAGTAAACCTTAAGGTCTCCGCAAAGTATGACAAAAAAATTTTCCCGCCCCTATAGTTTTAAAGAAAGATAACAAGCAATGAAAAATTTGAAAGGCCAAGAAGTTATTCAAGGGAATCCATAATCCTGAGGCGGTGGCGGCGATCAAACTTATGTGAAAACAAATAAGCGTCCCTCCAAGCTAGGGATGAAGCATTCAAAACAAGAGGAGAGTGCCCGTGAACGGGCACTGTGTCAGCTGACTGAGTGTTTTTGATTTGTGAAGGTGATTAGAGGACAGAATAATTATCAGGAAAAGGGCTGTACAGAAATACAGTAAATGGTAACTGAACAGCAAGTTCGAAAGAAATTCCGAAGCTGACAGAAGAAAAGGATAAAAAAGTTGTGCCCTGTAAATGGTATTATGAAGGAAAATAACAAGGTAATTGTTTAAGTGTAAAAAATAGGTTAAAACATATATAAAGAAATACTAGAAATGCAATAACCTTGTTCGACCTTGAAGAAGGGGTCCAAGGTCAAATCTAACCACACAAATACATTCCCAGCCCATGATTTCCTATGGTTTACCATTCCAAACCTCTAGGACCAATTATAAATGAGTTATAAGCACTTTTAAGCTTGGCTGTCCTCATTTGACCTTGAAGGAGGGGTCCAAAGGTCAAATCTGACCATACCAAAAGATTCCGAGCCAATGATTTCCTATGGGATGGTTTACCATCCCAAATCTCTGTCACCAATAATAAGCGAGTTGTAGGCACTTTCAATTTTCACTATCCTCATTTGACCTTGAAGGAGGGTTCCAAGGTCAAATCGGACCATATCAACAAATTCACAGCCCATGATTTCCTGTCTGTTTACCATCCCAAACCTCTGGGACCAATAATAAGTGAGTTATAAGCACTTTTAAGTTTGGCTATCCTTGTTTGACCTTGAAGGAGGGGTCATTGAAGGTCAAATCTGACCACACCAAAAGATTCCCACCCCATGATTTCCTACAGGTTGGTTTATCATCCCAAACCTCTAGGATCAATAATAAGGGAGATATAAGCCCTTTTCATGACTGACAAAAAACACCTGTGGCGGCCATCTTGTTTCTCAAAATGAGGCCAAAAATATTCCCAGACAACATTTTATGGTTATTAATATATATTGCAAATTTAAGAAAGCTAGCTATAATATTTTTTTTCATCAGAGCAGTAATGGTGAAATCTCTCTCTACACACTGCGGCTATCCAGTGGATACAATGATTTACTCAACAGTGAGAACCTGAAAGTAGCTATTGCTCAGCTATGCCATGACATAGAGGTCTGCAATTTCACTATGTTATAGCTGACCAAAAATTATGTGAATAACATATTTAACAAATTACTCTAAATGTAATAGTTTTCAAGTTACAACTGATTTATTCAACAGTGAGAACCTCAAAGGAACTATTACTCAGCTATGCAATGAGCTACATGTCTGAAATTTTACTATGTTATAGCTAACCCAAAAGTAGGTGAACAACATATTTAAGCAAACTACTGTAAATGCAATAGTTTTCAAGCTACAACTGATTTACTCAATAGTGAGAACCTGAAAATAGCTATTGCTCCGCTATGCCATGAGCTATAGGTCTGTAATTTCACTATGTTATAGCTGACCCAAAAGTAGGTGAACAATATATTTTAACAAAATACTCCAAATGCAATATTTTTCAAGTTATAGCTGATTTACTCAACAGTCAGTACGTGAGAATAGCTATTGCTCAGTTGTGCCATGAGCTATAGGTCTATAATTTCACTATGTTATAGCTGACCCAAAAGTAGCTGAATAACATATTTGCACAAATTTCTGTAAATGCAATAGTTTTCCAATTATAACTGATTTACTCAACAGTGAGAACTTCAAAGTAGCTATTACTCAGCTATGAAATGAGCCACAGGTCTGAAACTTCACTATGTTATAGCTGACCCCAAAATAGGTGAATAACATATTGAAACAAAATACTCTAAATGCAATAGTTTCAAGTTATAGGTGATTTACTCAACAGTGATAACCTAAAAGTAGCTATTACTCGGCTATGCCATGAGCTACAGGTCTGAAATTTTACTATGTTATAGCTGGCCCAAAAGTAGCTGAATAACATATTTATACGAAATTCTCTAAATGCAATAGTTTTTAAGTTACAAGTGATTTTACTCATGATGGAAGTTACTGAAAAGCCCAAAAGTAGCTATTACTCACTTAGCTATTGAGACAGACACCCAACTTACTCACCATATTGTAGCTATGAAAAAAGTAGCTGAATAACATATTTTAACAAAATGCTCTAAATGCAACACTTTTCAAGTTATAAGTGATTTACTCAACAGTGATAACCTAAAAGTAGCTATTACTCAGCTATGCCATGAGCTACAGGTCTGAAATTTTACTATGTTATAGCTGACCCAAAAGTAGCTGAATAACATATTTATACGAAATTCTCTAAATGCAATAGTTTTCAAGTTATAAGCGATTTACTCAACAGTGATAACCTAAAAGTAGCTATTACTCAGCTATGCCATGAGCTACAGGTCTGAAATTTCACTATGTTATAGCTGGCCCAAAAGTAGCTGAATAACATATTTATACGAAATTCTCTAAATGCAATAGTTTTTAAGTTACAAGTGATTTTACTCATAATGGAAGTTACTGAAAAGCCCCAAAGTAGCTATTACTCACTTAGCTATTGAGACAGACACCCAACTTACTCACCATATTGTAGCTATGAAAAAAGTAGCTAAACAACATATTTTCACAAAATGCTGTAAATGCAACACTTTTGAAGTTATAAGTGATTTAGTGCATGATTTCATGAATTTTAATGCATTAAAAATTATTAAAAAAATTTATTAAAAAAAAAGTAAGACAGATCCAGGTCTCATACTCACACAAGAGAATCTACCTCTGGCCTAGTACATATATGCAAGATATGAGAGAAATCCCTGCAATAGTCACTGAGAAAATTGTGATAAAAAGTTGAAATTTTCACACTTTTGGTGGGGGTACCCCCCTTGTAATGTCTCTAGCAAACAGACGAACAGACAGATTTGCATGCCTTGAACAATTTTTCATCCTCGATAGATAAGGTATCTTTTAAAAAAAACAGCATGTCTCTAGGCCTTGTAGTTTTGGAGAAGAAGTTGTTCACGCAGACGCGGACCCCCACGCCGCAGAGTGATGACATAATGTCAGCTGACTGACAAGTCAGCTGACATAAAAAGTGGGGGCGATCCTCATTTGACCTTGAAGGAGGGTTCCAAGGTCAAATCGGACCATATCAACAAATTCACAGCCCATGATTTCCTGTCTGTTTACCATCCCAAACCTCTGGGACCAATAATAAGTGAGTTATAAGCACTTTTAAGTTTGGCTATCCTTGTTTGACCTTGAAGGAGGGGTCATTGAAGGTCAAATCTGACCACACCAAAAGATTCCCACCCCATGATTTCCTACAGGTTGGTTTATCATCCCAAACCTCTAGGATCAATAATAAGGGAGATATAAGCCCTTTTCATGACTGACAAAAAACACCTGTGGCGGCCATCTTGTTTCTCAAAATGAGGCCAAAAATATTCCCAGACAACATTTTATGGTTATTAATATATATTGCAAACTTAAGAAAGCTAGCTATAATATTTTTTTTCATCAGAGCAGTAATGGTGAAATCTCTCTCTACACACTGCGGCTATCCAGTGGATACAATGATTTACTCAACAGTGAGAACCTGAAAGTAGCTATTGCTCAGCTATGCCATGACATAGAGGTCTGCAATTTCACTATGTTATAGCTGACCAAAAATTATGTGAATAACATATTTAACAAATTACTCTAAATGTAATAGTTTTCAAGTTACAACTGATTTATTCAACAGTGAGAACCTCAAAGGAACTATTACTCAGCTATGCAATGAGCTACATGTCTGAAATTTTACTATGTTATAGCTAACCCAAAAGTAGGTGAACAACATATTTAAGCAAAATACTGTAAATGCAATAGTTTTCAAGCTACAACTGATTTACTCAATAGTGAGAACCTGAAAATAGCTATTGCTCCGCTATGCCATGAGCTATAGGTCTGTAATTTCACTATGTTATAGCTGACCCAAAAGTAGGTGAACAATATATTTTAACAAAATACTCCAAATGCAATATTTTTCAAGTTATAGCTGATTTACTCAACAGTCAGTACGTGAGAATAGCTATTGCTCAGTTGTGCCATGAGCTATAGGTCTATAATTTCACTATGTTATAGCTGACCCAAAAGTAGCTGAATAACATATTTGCACAAATTTCTGTAAATGCAATAGTTTTCCAATTATAACTGATTTACTCAACAGAGAGAACTTCAAAGTAGCTATTACTCAGCTATGAAATGAGCCACAGGTCTGAAACTTCACTATGTTATAGCTGACCCCAAAATAGGTGAATAACATATTGAAACAAAATACTCTAAATGCAATAGTTTCAAGTTATAGGTGATTTACTCAACAGTGATAACCTAAAAGTAGCTATTACTCGGCTATGCCATGAGCTACAGGTCTGAAATTTTACTATGTTATAGCTGGCCCAAAAGTAGCTGAATAACATATTTATACGAAATTCTCTAAATGCAATAGTTTTTAAGTTACAAGTGATTTTACTCATGATGGAAGTTACTGAAAAGCCCAAAAGTAGCTATTACTCACTTAGCTATTGAGACAGACACCCAACTTACTCACCATATTGTAGCTATGAAAAAAGTAGCTGAATAACATATTTTAACAAAATGCTCTAAATGCAACACTTTTCAAGTTATAAGTGATTTACTCAACAGTGATAACCTAAAAGTAGCTATTACTCAGCTATGCCATGAGCTACAGGTCTGAAATTTTACTATGTTATAGCTGACCCAAAAGTAGCTGAATAACATATTTATACGAAATTCTCTAAATGCAATAGTTTTCAAGTTATAAGCGATTTACTCAACAGTGATAACCTAAAAGTAGCTATTACTCAGCTATGCCATGAGCTACAGGTCTGAAATTTCACTATGTTATAGCTGGCCCAAAAGTAGCTGAATAACATATTTATACGAAATTCTCTAAATGCAATAGTTTTTAAGTTACAAGTGATTTTACTCATAATGGAAGTTACTGAAAAGCCCCAAAGTAGCTATTACTCACTTAGCTATTGAGACAGACACCCAACTTACTCACCATATTGTAGCTATGAAAAAAGTAGCTAAACAACATATTTTCACAAAATGCTGTAAATGCAACACTTTTGAAGTTATAAGTGATTTAGTGCATGATTTCATGAATTTTAATGCATTAAAAATTATTAAAAAAATTTATTAAAAAAAAAGTAAGACAGATCCAGGTCTCATACTCACACAAGAGAATCTACCTCTGGCCTAGTACATATATGCAAGATATGAGAGAAATCCCTGCAATAGTCACTGAGAAAATTGTGATAAAAAGTTGAAATTTTCACACTTTTGGTGGGGGTACCCCCCTTGTAATGTCTCTAGCAAACAGACGAACAGACAGATTTGCATGCCTTGAACAATTTTTCATCCTCGATAGATAAGGTATCTTTTAAAAAAAACAGCATGTCTCTAGGCCTTGTAGTTTTGGAGAAGAAGTTGTTCACGCAGACGCGGACCCCCACGCCGCAGAGTGATGACATAATGTCAGCTGACTGACAAGTCAGCTGACATAAAAAGTGGGGGCGATCCCCCACCACTACACAAAATGTGGGGGAGGGGCTAAAAATTCTGGGGGAGGACTTTATGATGAAGTTTAAACTAATAAAAAATACATTTTCAGTTTATTTAGACATTTTTAACTGGGCTTCTATTAATTAGTGGTCAATTTTTATTGTCTTGTCCAATAAAAAATAAATTTCAAGGCTAGTGATAGAATTTAAAAAAAAATACTGAAAATGGTTATTTACATCAAAGTGGATCCTTGCCTGTCACGGCATTGTGGTTTTAAGTTTTCATCTAATGTCAGGGCATCACAAATTCAGTCATTACACCATCAATTCGTACAAATATGTTGGAAAACCCCACAGAATACTATGACCTCATGAATATTAATGAGTAGTCCACAAATTCTTCAAGTAAAATATTGTTAAAAAATCCAATGGAATCGTCAAATATTTTTTACGCATATATAAATTTTCATGAGCTCTGTACAGTACAGTAGTCCATCTAGTAGATATGATATTTGATCTTAAAGCAGAAAAATATTAAGAAACCACCATCAAAATCTGTGACCTCATTTTTCTACACATATATTATTGGGAAATCGGACAGATACCTACGCCGGTCAGCACCGGCTTCACTGCCATGGCCTGTTGTAACAATTCAGTCTCCTGTAAGTTTTGTTTTTCTTGCAGCCTTTTTTTATATAATCATCCACTTTCAGCTTAATTTTATGTTTTTGGTTATAATATGTCCAAATACTGTCTGTACCTCATAATATATTTAAGTTTGTAAATGATCACAAAACCACAATCGTCAACAGGCATTATTCGAAGAACGTTTCGACGGAAATATCAAAACCTCGACAAACTCTCGATCCGTGCAGTGTTTCGATTTTCTAGATCTCTCGTCTTTTCGCTTCATATATTTCCCCCATCGCCTTGTGTACTACGCGTTCTCGTATAATTTGGTCACCGCAGACTCCAAGAAAATCCGTGTTTGTGGGCGAATTAATGCGCGATCCCGCGGAAAACGCATCCTAGAAGCAACTCTGAATTAGTTCTAGTTCCTCTTAGGGAAAAGGTATCCTAAACATCAGGTGAAAGAAAACATGTACAGGTTTTCGTTGTACAGCACCAACAAAAACTAATGTCAAAAAAAGAAAACAAAAAAAAATGATTGCCATGGCAACATTTTTACAAACTGTTGCCCATAACCTACTCAGCTCAAGTTCCTCCTCAGAAAAAGCATATCTTAAAAAAAAAGTTGGAAGTATCTTTGGCGTGTAAAGCACCCACAAGTTTTATGCCTCCCACTGCCGCCGAGACTATGCAGGGGACAACCATAACCTCAGCCTGTATGGCCTGGTTAAATATTCAGAAAAAATATGAACTTTCCATTTTTTTTTCAAAAAACACTCTGAACAGATATACACAAACATATAAGTACTCAAGTTTTTTAAATAATTACAACACTGTTAAAACACCAGTAATAACCTCGCAAATGAACTACTAAAACACATCAATGAGCTGGTAACACAAATAATTCTGATTGCTCTTTCATATTTATGTATATTGCACTATTGCTTGCAAAATATGGTGTACCATTATACTACCATATCAATGCTACTTATATTATCACAGTCAAAATTCACAGAAAATCTTTCCACAACAAAGACACGGGATATATAAGTTATTGTTATATCTCAAAACAGTTGAGATGGGTTGGTTGCCCCAGTATCTCAGCTGAGATGGATTGGTGGTCCCAATATATCTCCTAAGATGGGTTGGTGCTTGGTGGTCCCAGTATCTCAGCTGAGATGGGTTGGTGATCCCAGAATCTCAGCTGAGATGGGTTGGTGATCCCAGAATCTCAGCTGAGATGGGTTGGTGGTCCCAATATATCTCCTAAGATGGATTGATGGCAAAAGAATCTCAGCTGAGATGGGTTGGTGGGCCCATTATCTCAGCTGAGATGGGTTGGTGATCCCAGAATCTCAGCTGAGATGGGTTGGTGGTCCCAGAATCTCAGCTGAGATGGGTTGGTGGTCCCAGAATCTCAGCTGAGATGGGTTGGTGGTCCCAGAATCTCAGCTGAGATGGGTTGGTGGTCCCAGAATCTCAGCTGAGATGGGTTGGCGGTCCCAATATATCTCCTAAGATTGGTTGGTGGCCCCAGTATCGAGAGCATTTTACCGAAACACCATGGTGACACTTTACAACTGCCACCTCAATTGTCAACATATATAATTTAACAAAAATTTAAAATATTTAAAAAAACCCTAAATCTGAATATGTTATAAACATATAGTTTTGTACATGTGGAGATTTTTATAGTGATTTCATCATTCAGAAGAAACTGCCATGTTTTGGTTTCAGGAGTTTAAATTCCTGTCAGTCACCTATTCTATTGGAGGGAAAGGGGGCCGGGCTGTAATAAAATGAATCTTTTTTTCAAAAATCATCATAAGATTATTAATTAGAAGTACTTTTTGGTTCCTTTATGCAGGTGTTCCAATGGAGCCGACCCTGTAACCGACCCTACAACTCTAGGTTTGGTTGAGAAAGTCGTAGGGTCATGGGAAAAAGGGTGTAAAAATGGGGAGCCGGTTAAGAAATCCCCAACAGGATAGTACACTTACAGACAGGACGTGGTGACTAACCACACAAAACACAGGGTCGGGGACGTTTTTTGCACCGCCAGTCATAGAAGTACTACAACAAGCCCTAAACGCCTAACAGACAAGCCGTAGCAGGTCCCGACAAGCTGTCCAGACAAAACAGACAGGACTGGAGAAATATACAGAATCACCATGACCAGATGTGCAGTCGACATTGCCAGTACAGTTTTTGATGATTTTCTGGGGGAAAAAAAAAAGAGGATCAAGTGTCGACCAATAAAAAATTCTTAAACTAGGTCAAGGCTGAATATTTGGATCCCATCACGTGACCAAAATGTCCAAATTTATTTTTTGTTATTTAATTATAGTTTCCATGTTTTTGCCTTAATATTATGTAAGAAATAAATCAATGATGAACGAAAAAGCAACTTAAAACATGAAATTTTTATTTAAAATGTTATATCCTGTTCAAACAAGCAGAGAGTGACGTGCTTCTGACAATATTTCATGTGACAATGAAACCCTCTTGCTTATTGCTGCCTTTTATAGTCCAATTTCGAGCTTCTAGGAAGGACCCCTTCAAAATTCCGTCCCTCTGAGCACTTTTTCTACACATTCATACCAAATAATTTCGAGCCTCTGAGAAAGCACATTTTTCTGGACGTGAAGGTAAATACCCTGTAGTGATGGGATCCAAATATTTACTAGTGACCTAGTTTTAGATTTGTTGATTCCTGAAATAAGCTTGGATTTTATTTTTATTTAACCAAATAAAATTGCAAATTTTAATTAGTAAATTAAATTTTTATTAGTTAATACCTTACCTACCAGACGATAGCTATAGCCCGGCGCCAGCCGGTCCCGCCAAACGAAAGAAAAGACGTCCTGGGTTTCACCCCCGGCAGGACCGGTACACTACACTCCACTCGCCAGGTGGCCTAGTTCCTGCTTCACTCGCCAGAGGGACGTGACGTCATAGCATCTTTTTTGTCCCTAAGGTTGAATTGTAAGGCTGAAAGCGGGGAAGGTTGGGTGGGAATTTCCCGTCTGGTAGGTAAGGTATTAACTAATAAAAATTTAATTTACTAATTAAAATTTGCAATTTCATTGCGTTAATACATCTTACCTACCAGACGATAGCTAGAATAACTACCCAGTGGAAGGAGGGCAGCCTTCTGAGGATTAGAGAGAGAACTCTTATATTGTGCTTAGGTGCGAGGTTCTAGCCCCTTTTGCGGAGACATGTTAGTCTCGAGGGTAACTAGACCCACCTGCTCCCCCCCCCCCCCCCTTTTGACTGCTCTGAGGGGAGGAAGAGAGTAAGAGTTCAAGGCAAAGAAATTCCACGGTTAACCTGGAAGAGTGGGGAAAGTCCTATACCCAGAGGATTATTCTGAAGTAAACGACTTTGAGGAGCCAAGGTCAAGGCTAAAGGTGAGCCTATACCTAAAACTAACTAGTATGTACACTATATAAAATTATATACAAAGAAGCTTAGGGGACTAGTGGTGGATCTGCTGGGCAGCCACCACAGGACCCAAGTGAAAAAGCTCCTTATCTGCCCAGGCAACATCCTTAAGGTAAAACTGTGTAAAGGTGTTGTGGGACTTCCAGTGGCATGCTGCTAGAATCTGGTCCAGAGATATGCCACCTTGAAAGGCTTTGGAGGCCGCAAAGGCCCTAACATCATGGGCCTTAACCTGATGTAAGGTCAAGGAATCTTGGTCAGAGAGATCATAACACAACACTACTGTTTGTTTGATCCAGGATGAGATAGTGGCAGGAGAGATGTCCTTGTTAAAACCTTGTTTGAATGAAACAAAAACTAACTCCTTTCCCGTTCTTAGGTCCTGCGTTTTGTCCAGGTAGTAGCGAAGAGCCCGAACGGGGCAAAGGGATCTGTCTTCCTTTAAAGACTTATCCAGAGTGGGGGCTAAGGCCGGGATGACCACAGGGGCCACGCACTCTGGTCCCTCTTTTGCCAAGTGATTTTTCGCCAAGAAGCTTGGTGAAGGGTAGAGGGAAACTTTGGACCAATCAGCTTGGTGTCTGATATTTTTGTTTAACCAAGCATGAATCTCACTCCTGCGTTTTCCCGAAGCCAGGGCTAGGAGAAAAACAGTTTTGAAAGTAAGGTGCTTCAGAGAAGCCTTTCTGAGTGGTTCAAAAGGCGCTTTTGTAAGCTGGTGTAAAACCAGGGAGAGGTTCCAAGCAGGAACCCCCCGGCGCCCTTTGGGTCTATCTCTGTGAAAACTGTCTAACAGTCTAGTCAAATTGTCATCCTTGCCAACATTAACCGAGGCATTTCCCAGTTTGTCTGAAATGGCTGACCTGTAACCATCAATAGTGCTGGGCTGGAGATTCTTCTCCTGGAAAAGATGCAGGAGGAAATCTGCTATTTGTTTTATAGATGGGTTCCTGAAGTCCACCTGACTTGTTTCGCACCATCTAACAAAAAGGGCCCACTTTGCCTCGTAGACTGCTCTGGTTGAACGTCTTTGAGGCGCCTCAATTCTTGCCGCCACTGGGCTAGAAAACCCTTGCTCCTTGATGGTCTGGGCTCTAGGAGCCAGGCATGGAGGTTTAAGCTTGTCAGATCCCTGTGACGTGCCTTGTTGAAAGGTTGGGTCACTAGATCTGGATGGTGTGGAAGACAAAGAGGAACCATGGCCGACAGCTCCACTAGGTCCCAAAACCAAGGCATGTTTGGCCATCCCGGAGCAATCAGGATTGCTCTGTGATACCAATGGTCTGACAGCTTGCTGACCACCTTCCCCATCAGAGACACTGGGGGAAAGAGGTACATGTCCAGGTTTTCCCAGGACAGCGTCAGAGCGTCCACTGACCAGGCCTTCGGGTCTGGAATTGGGGACACAAACCGGACTAGTTTGCAGTTGTACCTTGTTGCAAACATGTCCACTTGGGGATAATGCCAAGTTCGGCAAAGGGTGTCGAAGATCTCCTGATGGAGGGACCACTCTGTCTGAATGACCTGTCCCTGGCGAGACAACTTGTCTGCAATTACATTCAGACGGCCCGGAATATGTCTGGCCTTCAGTACTGTTTGTCTGAGATTGCACCAACATAGGAGCCGCCAAAGAAGGGCACACAGTGAACCTGACCTCATACCTCCCTCCTTGTTGATGTATGCCACAACTGTGGTGTTGTCTGTGGCAATCAGGACGACCTTTCCTTGCACTAAGTGTTGGAATCTTTTTAGTGCTAACAACACGGCCTTTAGCTCTAAGAAGTTTATGTGTAATTTGCTTTCGGGTACTGACCAAGTCCCGCTTGCTGTGAAGTCGCCTAAGTGAGCACCCCAGCCTTCTTTTGAGGCGTCTGTAAAGATTTGTATTGCGTGTTGTAGGGGGTGTAAGGGTTGACCCTTTAGGACCTTTGACTCCTGGGTCCACCACTGCAGGTGCTGATGGAGAGACCTCGGAATTGGGATCTCTTTTTCCAGAGATTCCGGGACTCTCCAGTGCTTCTTGAGGTGCCACTGAATAGGTCTCATGTGCAGTCTGCCTAGGGTCACCTGTTTTTCTGTCGCAGTGAGAAGGCCTATAAGAGACATGAAAGTTCTCACTTGGCAAGATCTCCTCTGCAATAGCCCTGTTATTTTTTGTTGAAGGGCTTCCCAACGGTTTTGAGTCGGTCTGACCAGTCCGTTGAGCAGGTCGTACTGGTAGCCTACAAAGTCGAAGACTTGTTGGGGTTCCAGTTCTGATTTTTGCATGTTTACCATCCAGCCCAACTCCTGGCAAAGGGCTAGGAGGGACTGGGTTCCCTGGTGGCAAGATTCTTTGGTAGGGGCTCGAATCAACCAGTCGTCTAGGTACTGGTGGATTCTTATACCCCGTGACTGAGCCATTAACTTGACCTCTTTGACCACAGCAGTGAACTCCATGGGAGCTGTTGAGAGGCCAAAGGGAAGAGCCCGAAACTGGTACGACTGGTTCTGGAAGTGGAACCTGAGGAATTTTCGGGATGTGAAGTGGATTGGAATGTGGAAGTAGGCGTCGCTGAAATCTATTGATGACACCCACTCGCCTTGTTGTAGAGAGGTCCGGATTGTCTCTGGAGTCTCCATTTTGAATGTTTTTACGCATAAAAACTGATTTAGAGTACTGAGATCCAAGATTGGCCGCCACTTTTGGTTCGGCTTTGGGACAATGAACAATCTGTTGAAAAAGGCTAGTGAGGTTCGAACCCTGACCCTCTCTACTGCCTTTTTCTTGATCAGAGCTTGCACTGCTTCTTGTAAGTGGGAGTCTCTGGTGGGGTTTGCATAGCCGCTTACTATCAGGGGTTCCCTTATTAAGGGAGGTCTGACCTTGAAGGGAAGCACATAGCCCTTTTTCAAAATGGATACTACCTTCGGGTTTGCACCCTTGAGAGCCCATATTTTCCAAAAATTTTGTAGGCGTCCCCCTACTGATTGGACATTTGCAACACTGAGGACATTTGACACACTTGGGGCAAAGACACAGTGATTTACAAAAGAAGCACTTTTCACATACTTTATTGTATTTTGTGAGTTTAAGATTGGACTTATGCCTTTCTTTTGTGGCTGCCTGATGTTTTTTACAGAAAGTACATGATGAACAACATTGTGACAATTTACAGAGTCTTTCACAAGAACAGGAAGACTTGTCTTTGTTACATTTACAACACCAAACTCCGGACAGGATGTTACTTCCGGAGGAACTTTGCAGTGATTGTCATTTATACGCCTTAGCATCTCTGGCAGGGCGCGAACCGCGACCGGGTTGACCACCCCTGCCTCTGCCACGGGCTCTCCCGCGATTGCCAAATGTTTTCCATGCAGGCATTTCTTTGCCGGGAGCCCCGGAGTTTCCAGAATCGTCCTGTTTCCATGTTGAATATGGCTGGTAACGGTGTTGCTTTTTCTGAGTGCCGGCGAACCCACCACGGCCCGGACCGGGCTGGTTGGTACGCTTATGTGACTCAAATGCTGCTATTTCATCTTCCGCCCTCCGGATAATGTCGTCCGGAAACAAAGCCCTGGTTTGCAGAGGACAGTTCCTGAGAGAGGAAAAGGTATCTGGCTTGACGCCAGCTTTTAGGTGCTCAAGATAAGAATCCCTCCTGACCAGAGTTAAATTAGCCATTTGTATAAAAGTGAAATCTGAGAGGTGTTGGAGGGATTTGCCAACCGCAAAACTCACATTTTGGTTGAATGCAGACAGGAAATGTAATTCATCAAGTGCACCTTGAGCTTTTGTGGAAGATTTTCCTTTTCCCAACTCTGTCTGAAGAATTTGTAACTGTTCTTGAAACGAGTCCTGTATCTTGGTGATGCACCTATTGAAACCAGCGGACTGGTTACAAATATAACTGGTCTCTTTTGCTGCTTTCTCCCACTTCCGGAGCGTATCCTGAGCAATAGGGCGGGAGGCGGGTTGGGATGAAGCAAGAGCAGGTTTACCAATTCGGGCAAAGGAACTGTTCAACTTCGCCGCGTCATTGGGCCAAGTAGTAACATATTTTCCCGGCCTAGTGATGTCTTTGTTTTCAGCGGGATGAATACCGTACCACCTTGCCTGAGATTTGGGGGGGCGGAGATACTGATCAACATGAAGTCCACCCGGTTCCGTAGACTTGGACGGGTAACCTTCTATGAGGACGAGATTTAAATTTTCAAGCTTCTTACAAAGCCAGTCCTCTGGTGGTAAGTCGATAGAGACCTTGCCTACAGGTTGTGCCCGGTGGCCAATCCAGGGATTGTCTGACTTGGAACTTGGAGTATACTCAAGATCTGGGATATGCGACCAGCCCATGAAAGCACGTACTCCCCTAACAGTCTCTCTGTAATTTTGATCTTCGCTCAATGTCTTATCCAAATCTGGAGATTCTTGATCAGGATGGTCAGTGACGTCTTCTTGGTCAGATACCTCACCTTCTTCAAAGTGCTCCGGAGCTGACTTGAACAAGCTGGATTGCGGAGGAGGTTGAGGCAAAGCAGAGGCCACCGGGCCGGAAGAACTCTGTTGAGAGAATACCGGTTCCGGGTCCTGTTCAGAGTAAAGGCCTTCTAGAGGAGACGTCCTAGATATTGAGCTGGTAGTGACAGTGGCACTAGGTTTTATCCTATCCGGGCCAAAAGCCGGGGCGGCTTGGCCGGAAGGGACAGATGATAAGAGAAAAGGTGCCTGAGAAAGAGCTCCCGCGGGAGCTTGGTGCGGTACCGGTGCCTTGACCGGTGAGAAGGAAGGTTGAGGTGAAGGACGCTGCCCCAAAGTAATGAGTGCTTCCAGACGGGCCATACGTACTGACCACTTTTCGTCCAAGTCTTTTAACTCTTGGCGGAACATAGGTGGAGGTAAAGAGAGATCTTGTTCAGCAACATGGGGTGGAGAAGTTGAAGCAACTTCCTGAGATTCCACCTGCGACACGATAGTGACAGTGGACGGATCCACAAGGGCTTCTTTGGATTTAGATTTCTCCTTCCGCAGTTTGTACGTAGGGGTTGAAAGCTGGAGCAATTGTTCAGGGGTTAAAGTGTCACAAAACTCACACTGCAACTTTAAAACACACGGGTCTTGGCCCAACCCTTTATCTCTGCATCTGGCACAACGAGAATGAGGGTCAAAATTAGCCATGATATGCCCGCAGGCTCCTTTCCTTTGTCCTGGAGATGCCATGGTAGTTTATCCAACTAACTGACAAATCGTAACACAAAACACACTGTATAAATTAAGAACTACTCAAAATAAAAAGAGTTTCCAAAAATTCAAACTATGAATATCGCGCCAAACGAAAAAGATGCTATGACGTCACGTCCCTCTGGCGAGTGAAGCAGGAACTAGGCCACCTGGCGAGTGGAGTGTAGTGTACCGGTCCTGCCGGGGGTGAAACCCAGGACGTCTTTTCTTTCGTTTGGCGGGACCGGCTGGCGCCGGGCTATAGCTATCGTCTGGTAGGTAAGATGTATTAACGCAATGAAAACACTTTTTCAGGTTTCTTAATTAATTATAGCATATATGTGGAACTTCACTTGAAAGTTATGATCACTTGCACTGTTTCTTTGTCATTCTTGACATAATTTTTGATCATATTTTTACCTCACATCATTTTGGAAATGGACTGCAAATGAGCAGTACTTAAGTTACAAAAGACAAGCTGGCTTCATGTTTGGACAGGCCTGCAAGTGATAAGGACAAGCCTGGAAGGCTTACAGACAAGCCTGGAAGTGTAACCGACAGGCCGTTAAGTTAACCGACAGGCCTGTTGCTAGGTGGATGAATTTAGGATCTGTTACAAGGGTTGGCAACAGTCATAGAAATATCAAACATGTTTGAAATTTCACCGACTCTCCCCGACAGGCCGGGAAGCTACAACTGACCCTAACCGACCTTGTAAACATTGGTCCCGACTCTCCAAAAATACATAGTTACCGACCGGTCGGCTCCAGTGGAACACCTGCATTAGATTCAACTCAGCAGGGTTCAACTCCATTCCTTTTGGTTAATCTCACTTCACTTTGATAAACTTAATGACAAGCACTTGTGGCGATAAGATAAACCCATTCACAAAAGTAAAATGTGCTATTTCATTTAAAGCTGTGTAAACATAAAACATATCAAAAATTTAAACAAAAAAAAAACAAAGTGGGAATGAGTCAGTGGCCTCAGTATTAGTATTCCTGTGAGTTGTCACAGTACTGACTCCAGTTTCATAATTAACCAAGGAGTCAACTCTAGTTCATTCAATTACAATTTTTTAAAACACCAAACCTTAAACAAACATGCATTGGTATGCTTCCTTTCATTATAAAATCTATATTTTTAACCATTTTCCAATAAATCTTGTCATATTTACATGCAAATGAAGAGCTTGGGGACCGCCATGTTGATGTATAAACAAACGTTTTGATTGGTTGAGCAGAACTTCTTTGTTTTGGTTTCACAACTTTCACTTCCCGCAGTAGGCCTATTCGACTGGGGGGTGTATTAATACACATTTTCTTTTCAGAATCAGAGTTTTGGAACAGTTGTTTATTGGCAGGATACCAGTACAAAAAGTATGCCTCTGACCCATTCCTACTTACAGTTAGACTGAATTATGCATAAAATGATCAACACTGTACACTCTGTATGTAGAGTTAGAATTTGGTGTAATTAATAAGCATTAACTGACAATAACTAACAAGTCACCACAGGTTAGCCAAATCAAGTGTCTATTCGTGACTGGCTGAATATTACATTTTACATGGCGTCATTGTTTCAGCAGTTTCATGCCACTATTATGCTCTCTCTCCCTATTCTATTCTATTTTAGGATGTTTAGAGCATTCAAGCAGACTCTAGGGTGGATTTTAGCCTATTATTATATCCCTGTTTTAGCCCATCCCAATTTCCTTATCATCATCCCTCCCCCCCTAACCTAAAATAAGTTTACCTCGAGTCTCAAGGCTTGAAATGCAGGACCCTTATTTCATCTCACTGTCATTCTCTCTATTATCACCCAACCCTTTTCTTACCTTAAAACCAGTTGACCTGCAGATACTTTTTAAAAGCTTTACCTTCAGTCATACTATTTTCCCTTTTGTCACCTGCGAAGCTGAAACCATTGGCATAATTTGCTAGTCGAGTAGTTGTTTGCATTAATCGTTAAGACACTATCATTAAGACTTACCGATTTTTTTCAACGTTTAGCATGTTTCAAAATGTCACAAGGACATGTGTCTCGAATGTAAACAAACAAGTTTGCGGATTGTGATATGCGAAAAAAAGTAAATCATTTCACCCAAATTGTAGAGTAATTAGCTTATAATGTTATAATTTTATATTTTTAACATAGTACACATATAAAATACTTTAACTTGATATCTTTTTAGGTCTTAACTCAAAATATCAAAAATTCTAATAATCCCTTAAAATCCTGATGAGGTGATATACAAAAGAAAACAGTTAACCAGTTCAACAATATTGGGACTGATTAGTGCTTCGGTTACCGAATAACAAGTTAGTACAGTTAATTGTTCCAGCTTTAGTCACATGACCCCCCCATCTCCTCTCCCTCAGTTCAACAATATTGGCACTGATTCGTGCATCGGTTCCCTAATAACCAGTTAGTACAGTTAATTGAAATCTGTTCCAGCTTTGGTCACATGACCCCCCTCCCTCCTCCTCTCCCTCCCCATTTAACTTAAAACCAGTTGACCTTGAGATACAAAACCCTACTTTTAAGTAGCTTTATCTCACTGTCGTACTCTTTGACCTTGTTATCATGGAGTAACAACTTCATCAACTTGGTCCTGTAAATCAGACCTTTGTACAGCTGGTCTGCACCTGCAGCCGAGATCATATTTTTCTGTAAGTCAACTTCTATGATGTTTGTGTTTGCTGCTAAAACCTTCGAAAACTCAATCATATGCAAATCGTCTAGTCCTAGGTTATTTAAGGCAATATGCTGCAGAGAGTTACTGGCTCTCAGTCCGTTGAAAAGCTGTGAGATATTGGGTGGTATCAAACCATTACTACTGAGCGACAACGACTGAAGACTCTGATGACTAGAGAGGGCGCCACTGAACAATGCTATGCCAGCCTCAGTAAAAGATGCCTTGGCCAAAACAAGATGAGTCAGCGTTTTGTTGGCCTTGAGACCCTTGGCTATGGGAGGTATGGCACCGCTGTTAAACACACTCAGGACTAGAGTGACTAACTTGGAGTTCTGACTGAGGAACTCGGACAACAAGAGCATGCTTTCTATGGACAGTTCTGTCTCTTTGAAGTTGAGTTCTTGGAGACGACGATTTCCTAGTACATTCCTCAGCAGTGCCTCGAAGGCTGGATTTGACAAGACGTTACAGTGACTTAACTGAAGAACTTCTAAGACAGAATTTCCTGACAACAGGTTCTTGATCACTTCCAGGGTATCTTCCCCAAGGTTCGTATGAGAAATCGCCAGTGTGTGCAGATGGTTGTGAGTGATAATATGGCATAATGCTGGCGTAAACAAGTGAGAGGAACATTCTTCCTCCTGAGCCGGCTCTGCAGCATTCCTTAACTTGAAACTGATCAACTTCTCTGTAATTGGCAGATGAGAGATGGCAAACTCAGAAATGAACCTGTGGTTTTCTAAAGCTTTGAAAATAGACAGAATCCCTGTACATCCCTGTGTCGTGAGGGTGTTGTTGATAAACTCGAACCTTTTCAGTGTTTTCATATGTTCAATGATGCCATTGAGCAGATTTAGCGTCTCTTCATCAAAAGAGCAGTAGACGAAACTCAGGTAGCGTATCGAGTTGACTTTGGGGATGGCAGAAAGAATCAGGTGCATCACCTTGGGACTCGAGCAGTCCATCAGACCCAGTGACTGAACCCAGTGGAAAAACACGGGATCCAAACGTACCACATTATTATTCTCGGCATCCGTCAATCCACCTGTGAACTTTAGCTTCAAAGCCGTCATCCTAGGGCGACCGCAGGAACCCAGGGTTTTTAACAGAGATTGAACTTCAGCCACTGCTGAAATATTGTGCATCCCAAATGCGGAAACGTGTCGTTTGGTGATCAAATTGGAGACCAGCTTGTGAAACATGGTGTGTCTTTCAGTGGCAAACTGTCCTGGCACTGTGACTCCGATCTTATTGCACATTTTCCTCCGACTGACTTGCTGTTCATGTACCGCCTCTCCTGTGTCCAGTCTGGAATGACCATGTCTCTCTTTGCTGCTTGCTGTCTTGTCGACTTTTACGGGATGATGGGTAGGTAATGGTATGTCATGGACATTTGGTTTCTTCAATTCGTGTGATTGGGTACGTCGACGACTGTCTGATAAAAATAATCCAGGCTCACCATCATTTTCTTCATCTGTAAAAGTAAAGGTAATCATTCCATGTAATTTTATATGTGCCAAACTGGCCTAGTGGGTAACACAATTGCCTAGGAGTACACAGGATGTGGGTCCAATTCCAGGTACAGACAGATACATAGTGCCTTCTGTGGCTCTGTCACTGGTCACTGTCCCCAGGGGCAGGCTAAAGAATGTCATACATGTATAATATAATGAGTGCTTTTATAGAGCTTAATCTCAATCATATAACAGATTCTAAGGCACTAGAACCATAAAGTGAGAAGGAAAAAATCAGAATCAAGTGACACAGAACCCAGTGACTTTGATGACTGGTCATCCCTGAGACTCCAGAATCACAGGGAATGTCAGTGACTAGAGAGATTGGGCTGTATGTGTGTAGTTAGATCAAACAGCGCTTTGAGTCCTGCAGTAAAGGAAATATTGCACTGAGTACCAATATTCAATAAAACAATACTAAATCATTTGATTTACAGTACAATCTCTATAATCCAATCTTATATTATGTGAATATTTATTTCTTTTAACTCGTATCCATTCTCCTAAATTTGTACTTCCCCTTCTATTTTATAAATACACTACTATCCAATTGACAATTGGACAATTACACAATTGATTAATGACCCATATCGGAAATCATACAAAACCCTCTCCGTACCAAAACTCCCCATTTCATCCAGTGTGTCCATGGACTTCATCTTGCCACTCTTACTCGTCTGGATCCAACTCGGGCTCGACTGACGCCTCAGGATATTTGCCGAGTCTTTCATGGCAAGTAACGACACGGGACTGAGGGCTGAAGTATTTGTTTTCTCTCCATCTTCTGTGGTATTTTCATCTTCCCAGGCTTGTTTGATATTGTTCTTGTCTAAAAATTGTGAGAAAATGTTGAAATTTGAAAATAAATACTTGAAAATGTTGCAGCTGAAACTATAAAGATGAATTTCAAGATACTGAAAAAAGTAGAAATTTTAGCTGGAAGAAAATTTCACTTATTCTTCACTTTTTGAAGAAATTCACTGGAATTGATTTTCACAGATGGCTAGTTTCTACTTGAGATATTAATACAGATTTAAAATTTCACTAGGAATTAATTTTCACTATTCAAGTTCATTAGCTGAATAAGCTAAAATTAATGCCTGGTGAAACTTTCAATTTACATAGTACTTGTGACCAGGGCTGTGACAGGATGCATGGGTACCCGAAAATGAGACATGCATGTTAAGAAACTGAGTGCAAACCAGCAAATCAGGTATTTTAGGAACCTTTGTCGATAACAGGCTATAGTTCCTTTCCACTATTTTCGCTTAGGCTTAAGATTGGGAGGAGCAGCTCTCCTAAGCCTGGTTTTTCTGAGATGATATGTTACACCCCTAACCGTGCTCATTGCGATGTCACCTATGCAAGTGTTAAATGTGACGATTAACTCAAGTACAATTGATACCCATTCAAGTTTTAACGTTTCTGTGATAACTGATGTTGGTCCTTTATTCTCACCTTTATGGCTCTCCAAGGATACTTTGGTAGCTTGACTGTCCACAGTTCCTTTGAGGGATGCTGGTCTTGGCTTAGGCTTGAGTTTTGGAGGACCTGTCCTCCTCGGCTTTGTTTTACTCAGAGGGTATGAACTCAGTATATCACCCTCTCCATTCTCTTTCCCACTGTTGGGTTTTGAGATGCTTGTACTTTGAAGCGACGTCTTGAGTTCAGATAACATATTACACCACTTACAGTGGGTATCGGTAAGATCACAAAATTTCAGCAAGCCATCCAGACATTCTTCCGAACACCACGGATATGACATGGACACCTGGTCAACCAGCAGTGTCATTAGCCGGGGACCAAGCTTTTTGGGCAATGGTGTGACCTCATTTAAACAGTGGAAGATCATGTGACCTCGATGGTTTTCGTTCACATCGTGTATACCAATTTCATCACAGGGTACAGTGGGAAGAAAAGTCTCCAGTTTGACGATTTCGAAAATATCTAGAACAGCCTCGTTTTGGTCTTTGAGCAGTCCACAAAGAAAAACAACAACAAGACCACTTTGACCGCTAGTCAGCATTTCATAAGCCATGTCTTTGCGTTCCTGTCGGGTACGCTTTTGTTTGGCCAAGAACTTGGCGGCAAAGAATTCCATGAAGCTTTTGTGGGTGAAGGTGTAAACTGTGTCCAGCTTGAATCGGCTGATATTGACTTCCTTACAGAAGAAACCCAGGTGTTGAAGTATTTTTACGTCGCAGTATTTGGACACTTCAGACTCCTTCACCTGTGAAGATAAGGAGATAAAAGAGTAGAATGGAAATATGTATGAATTAATCGTTTATTATCAATATTTCTGTGTTTGTATGTTTGAAATATGCAGATCTGGAAAAATTTTTGTGAAGTATGATTTCGAAGTTAATATTTAAATGAATAATAACTTCCTCATTTTTAACTCGACAGCACACTTTAATGTTTTGCTTTTCTGTTTCTTTTAGTTCTTTCAGGCCTGTCAAGAACTGTTATGATTAAAAAGTTGAATATAACTGATTACATTTAATTTTGATTATATAATTCCATAGACTAAATTATGATCCGCTGTGTCAGTTTTATGCTATCACCAAGTAAAGGTTGGGTATTTGTTTTATTACTGTTTTTCTTGTATGAAATGTGATCTCACTGTGCTACATTTTACGTGTTTATACACAATATTTTGTTGTTGTTGTTGGGGTGGGTTGGTGGTGGTGGTGGGGGGTGTGTGTGTTTATTTTACAAACCTGGTGTTCTCCACGTTTCAGCCCCTCATAAGCAATCCTCTCCAGAGCTCTTGCTTTTTCCGCTAACATCTCCTTGTCCATTCCCAAAGTGAGGCTTGCTCGGTGAACAATGAACTGCTGCATCTGTTTGTGCAGATGAAAAAATTACACAAGAAAACGATCAGGTGACAAGATACTTCACTCGAAATTAATGCTTTAAAAACATACTCAAAATTAAAAACTTACTTTGCACTTCTAAAGCTGGGACTGAAAATGAATGGCAAAATCACTATTCAGATACTTTATCACAGTATTTCACAAGTACTCAAATACTTAGTATCTTAAATTTTACAAACCTCAGATGATGCGGAGGTGAGTGCGTTAACACTGTGGCCCCTAAGTTGGTTTCTTGTACAAAACCATAAACTTTCTTCCATTACCAGTAAAGGTTAGAAAATTATGTATAATATATAAAATTTCATCTGGATGTACATCTTCATATCTACATGAAAGGGAGTTTAAGAGACCTCCATTTCACTTGTACATGTAACTGATAGTTTAGTCTAAAAGTGAAAAAATAAACTATAACCACATTATTTTTGTAAAAACCAAAAGAATAAAATTATTATTGTCACATACAAAACTCATTCATAACATTTTGTAAATTCAACAAAAGTTAATGATCTTATTACCAGATACAACTAGACCTACGCATCGGAGAACAGATGCAAATCTGTATCCACCAGAAAGACAACTCACCAAAGCCAGTGAACCATTGTTTGACCTTGAAGGAGGGGCCAAAGGTCAAATCTGACATCAGAAGATTCCCAGCCCACAATATGCTGCAAGTTGGCTTCACATTGCAAACCTCTAGGATCAATAATAAACGAGTTATAAACCCTTTTAAGTTTGGCTGTCCTTGTTTGACCTTGAAGGAGGGGTCCAAGGTCAAATCTGACTACATCAAAAGATTCCCAGCCGATAATTTCCTATAAGTTACTTTACCATCTCAAACCTCTAGGACCAATAATAAGCGAGTTATACGCACTTTTAAGTTTGGCTATCTTCGTTTGACCTTGAAGGAGGGGTCCAAGGTCAAATCTGACCACATAAAAAGATTCCCAGCCCATGATTTCCTATAAGTTGCTTTGCCATCCCAAACCTCTGGGACCAATAATAAGCAAGTTATAAGCACTTTTAAGTTTGGCTATCCTCGTTTGGCCTTGAAGGAGGGGCCCAAGATCAAATCCGACCACACCAGAAGATTCCCAGCCCATGATTTCCTATAGGTTGGTTTACCATCCCAAACCTCTAGAACCAATAATAAGCGAGTTATAAGCACTTTTAAGTTTGGCTATCTTCGTTTGACCTTGAAGGAGGGATCCAAGGTCAAATCTGACCACATCAAAAGATTCCCAGTCCATGATTTCCTATAAGTTTCTTTGCCATCCCAAACCTCTAGGACCAATAATAAGTGAGTTATAAGCACTTTTAAGTTTAGCTATCCTTGTTTGACCTTGAAGGAGAGGTCCAAGGTCAAATCTTACCACATCAAAAGATTAGCAGCACATGATTTCCTATAGGTTGGTTTCACATTGCAAACCTCTAGGACCAATAATAAGGGAGATATAACCACTTTTAAAGTCCACTATGTGGGTTACTTTGGCACTCCGTGGATGACCTTGAATTACGAGCTTCAAGGTCAAATGTCTGCAAGGTTGTAGAGGACATATATATCTGTTATACATACCACCTATGAAGACATTCAACCTTCTACCTATGAGAAACAGCCAGTAGAAAAAGTAGATAATTTTCAAAGAAATGTCCGCAGCGGCCATCTTGTTTTTCAGAATGAGGCTTATTTCCTTCCCAGAGAAGCTTAACCCCCAATGAAGATATCCTGCAAACTTGGTGAACCTAGCTCATGTAGTTTTCCTCTTAGAGCGTTGACGCCGAAAATCTCTGTACGTGCGGCGGTGGCGGCGTACCGAATGCTAAACCAAAGTATCCACCGGATGCCTCCAGTGGATACAATAATCCTAATCAATGAGCACCAAGGTATTTGATAGAAAGTGCAGAATAGTGGTTGACCATATATATTAAGGCTGGTACCACTTAAAATTTCCCTAACTAATCAGTGAACAAAACAGAACGAAAAACAGAAATTTCTGGTTGTGGTCCGCGTTGATGTACATATGTTAAATAATTTCTTTTTAACCTTTTTGTCACTACAAAAGTGCTGATTCAAATAAGATTAAATGAAATTTTGATACATTTAGTCATAAAATTGCCAGAACTAACTGTTGATGCAAAAATATAAAGTAAACAGAAAAACCTTGGGGTTTTCCCACATTTTTGTCAAGGTAATTATAAAACCAGCCAATCACAAACATATAAACATAATGTACAGTATGGAGTGAGGGACAAAATTGTAAAAAGCTTTTGGTTTATAGTTTGGTCATATTTGTGTAGATTTGTGTTGATTTGCATTGTTTAAATGTAATAATTGATTTAAATTTGTTGAAATTGACAACCAAATGAAGCATTACTCTACCCATTGTTGTAACTCATAACATGTAACTCATAACCAAATGACAACTGACAATCTAGTTTTTCATTTACACCCGTAATATACATTAGTGTTACGATCGAATGTAAATATGAAAACCGGGTCCCGAAAACAAAAATTCGGCGGAAACCCGATTCGTTCGAATTAGTATACACCAAGCTGTAAAACTTTCTGTGATTGTGTACATGAACAATAATTTCAACTAAAATGTGGTTTATTTGATGATAAAACAGACGTTTTGGATATTATTTCAGTGTATATTGGCAAAATATTACAGAAGTTAATATTTTTAAACGTTTCTGTGCAATATTTTATACGTTTTGATTTGAAATATGTGACATTTCGGGAACTGGTTCTTGGAATTTGTCACCGGATTTCGTTTACTCTTTTATAAATCGAATAGAAACCAACTATCCGGTTTGCCGTCTTTATCACTAATATACATCCTCAATATATATGCATACTAGCATAAATTCATGGGTTTTCTGTCACGCAAACCACCAACAACAGGTACTAAAATTAAGAGGATAGTCTAATTTTTTTTTAAAAAAAGGCAGAGATGGTCTTTAAGGCTTCCAAATATCTTATTTACTCCTTGTTTTTATTGGGAAGCTAAAACAAAACATCCATTGCTTACACTGGAAGCAAGTTTATTTCAAATATTCTAAAGGCTTTACATGGCCAGGACACATAAATCTGCTGTACTCTGTTGATTTACAGTGATGGAGTTCTGTGGATCATCATCAACAATGAAACAGGCTTAAAGAAACTTGAAAAACTATTTTCCATATGCACACATTTAAATTGGAATGTTTTATGCAATATCTTTGAAAGATTCTAAGGTTTTTATCTATCACAAATCACTTGAAAACATTTGAATCCCCTTGGAAACAATGATAAATGGGAGTATAAAAACAAGCAATGCACTAAAGGTAGTAAATGCACTGAAGTTATATAAAAATAAACAATCCCCACCTCTTCATACAAGGCAGTCCTTGTCTTTGGCAAATCCAGATTAGTTTCCCCTACCAACATGCAGAGTATTGACAGGTTCAGTGGGTTTCTACAAAGTTCACTCAACACTCCATCTGCCTCAATCCGAGCTTTAAAACTCTGGAAGTAAGACTCGGATTCCTCACAGGCCGTCTCCGCAGCAAACTTGTCAATGAATTCCAGGCGTCGCTTTATGTCATAGCCAATGTTGATAAATACTGAGTCGAAGTACTTCATGAGGTTGACAGCATAACCAGGACGAGAAGTGAGCAACAGCGCCACCTAGGAACAGGAGTGAGAATCAGGGACCACTGAACAATAAAATTTTGAATCGCAAATGTTTTAGTTAAAGGTGGAGGATGAGTCTAAAATAAAAAAAATCTCAACAATCTGAAGAAATATGTGATAAAAAATTGCAATTTCTTCAAGTTTTTTTATCATTTCTATTCCTTAAAATCTTTTGTGCCATTTTATCTGCTTCAATACCATTGCTGATGACTCATCTCAACTTAAAGATGTTCAACTGTACATTTAAAAAATAAGTATTTCATTGGGTCGACTGCATAACAAGAACAAGATGTGAACAGAGGTGCCACCTATCAATAAGAATTGTGTGAATTATACATATTTACAATTAAAAGGTCATTAAGTACTGCAGATAAACCACTATTATTGAACACTCAAAACTGCCGAAAATCTCCAGTTTGGGTACTGCATTCTCACCACCAGCTTCTTGGGTTGCTATGCATGTGGACCATGCCAAGATACTCATGGATTAAAGCTTAAAAGCAAAGTTACCTGAGAAAGAATTTTTGCCTGTAAGAGTTTATTCAGGTCAGAATGCTGTTCCAAGATCTCGTCGTAACCGTCTACAATAATCAGCACTTTCCTGGCACTCTTGGTGACGCACTCTTTGAACTCTGCTTTGGTGACTGTGAAATCCTCCGGAAATAGGGTGGCATAGATGGAGTCAATGACAGACATCCTGTATCATATAACCACAAACACAAGGTTCATTTCAGAAAAAAAAATTATATAATATACATCCGGTATAAATCATTGAGTGTAGTGAGACATACAAGTATATTAGAATATTTGCAAACCACCTATTTAAATTACAGGAACACAAAAGGCGTATAGTAAGAAATCTAAAATTCGCCAGGAATTTAAAATTCGCCACCTTAAAAACCTTTATTAATTTTATGAAGAAAATGAAATTTTTGTCTCAATATTGGTATGTTTCAGTTCAAAACGCTTTAACTTACTATACATTAAACAAATCTCACCACATTTCATTTATTTCATTAGTATTTTCACATGTGGCGAATTTCAGATATGTGGCGAATTTTAAATTTCTTATTCTACTTTAGAATATTTGTGTACATCCTGTGTAAATTACTGGTAAAAGTAAAGCATATTTTAGTAAATTCATGTACATCCCAGATAAATCAAAGGGAAATATGGGGGTGTATTTTCAAAGAATTTTCATAGCAAGAACTAAAATCAAGAAATTTGCTGCAATGTGTAAAATTCATCATTGTGAAAACCCCTTAAGTTGCTTGCAATTTCAAGAAATTGTATAATGGCAATAAAAATATTAATAAATTGTTTGAAAAAATGCACCAATAACACTGAAATTATTCATGTCAATTACAGTTTTGAAGAGATTTTTCATACAGTTTCAAAACCAGTTATCACCTGTATCTGGAAACCAACAACACGTTTTGCTAACTTAAAATCAACTGCAACTCCAATAATAATATTCATAAATAGGGCTGGGACGGGTGCTAAAAAACGGCCCCGAGTACTCACCCTCTGACAACCTGCCCAAATTCGAGTAACCGCAAGATTTAGTACCTACTATTAGAAGTTTTCTGTAAACAAATAGTCGATTCCGGAAATGAAACTTTTAAAGAAAAATGTCTTCTATTTAACCAGATATTATAGAATATGGCGTAAATTATACATTTTTTTAGCCCAAATCACAACTTTAATTGATATTATGTGGCGGAAATGCAAAATGTAGCATATTTTACACAAATGTTTTACTTCGCGGGTGATAATACAATACGCTGTGAGTAGTCGAGTAGTTAAAATGGACTCGAGTCCCAACAATGACCGACTCGTCTATCGAAGCTCGGGTAACCGTTCACAGCCCTATTCATAAGTTGTTTGGAAGAATGTACACATGACTTCAAAATCCTTGTATTAAGGGTCAACGGCCAAACTTGGATTTTGATGTCCCTTTCACTGGCTGAAGTCATATTAGAGCAGCCCACATGTTATCATAAGCAGGATTACAATACACAGCCACAGGCATGAAACCCAAGAAATTAAAGGACAATCTTGTCAAGCAGCAAGAACTCGGAGATATTTATAGAATAACCATCGGAGATATGATTCAGGGTGAAGAACTGGGCTGGCTATCTGCTGTGTAATGACTGAACCCAGTCTGGATACTGGTGTTAATGATGCAACCAATTGTATGTACTAGTGAAAGCAAGTATGGTGCCTGATGAAAGCAAATTCATTGAAGAAAATAAAATCTTGAAATATACATGCAAATAAGAAAGCTTATAATTAGGGCTGTGAACAAGTACTTGAGCCTCGATAGACGTGTCGATCTTTGCTAGTACTCGAGTCCATTTTAAATCCTCGGTTACTCACGAGGTATTGTATTATCGCACACGTAATGTTTATTTGTTTGTTTATTTGGGGTTTAACGTCGCTTTCAACACTGTACAGGTCATATCACGACGGGTAGTTGGAAGGGCAGAGGAAACCAGTACATAGAGTTCGCTAGGGTTGTGTACTGTAAACTGCCGACCAACGGCAAGCAACTACCAGCTTTCCCACTTACAGCCATGACGGGGATCGAACCCCGGCCGCAGAGGTGGGAGGCGAGAGTGTTACCACTCTGCCACCGTGGCCCCCGCACACGTAATGAAACGCTCGTGTAAAATATGCCACATTTCAGCATTTCTGTCACATAATATCAATTAAAGTTGTTATTTTCGCTTGAAAACATATAATTTACCCCATATACTATAATATCCAGTCAAATAGAAGACATTTTTCTTCAAAAGTTTCATTTCCGGAACCGACTATCTGATTACAGAAGACTTCTAATAGTAGATACTAAATCTCGCAGTTACTCGAATTCGAGCTGGATATGAGAGGGCGAGTACTCGATGCCGTTTTTCAGCACCCGTCCCAGCCCTACTTATAACTAGATTGGGCCAACTCGGCGCCAACATATCCCCAGACAGGTCATCACTCACGCCACAGGTTTTGATCGGGAATTTTTTAAAACATAATTACCCATTATTATATGAACTTCAGCACATCAATCTACTCTGTTTATATCTTCCCAAGGAAGATGGTGTATCCCCAGACGCCGAATACATAACTCAAATTATATTTTCAATCTTCCTGCAATGATAACTCTAAACCTATTTTCAAAGTATTTAAATGATTGATGATTGAATGTCCATTCTAAAATAATAATCCCAAAAGAGCATATCTGTTTCTATATTTGTTGACAAATAAAATATTATTTTTAACTCAACTCATCATACTTTTCAATCTTCCTTCAAAGTATTTAAATGATTGATGATTCAATGTCCATTCTAAAATTCATAATCCCAAAAGCGCATATCTGTTTCTATATTTGTTCACAAATAAAATATTATTTAAAAAAAAATTATTTATATTATTATTTTATTATATTATTTTTAGAATTTGCAAATTGTTTTCAGTTATTCATTTCCTCTATACCTATATATATGTGGTCCATATATATGCAACCTAAATATGTGACACAATCTCAGTTCTGACTCCTCTTTGTGTTATATGTAATGAAGCCCACCACCTCCCACCCCCACCCCTCTCCCCTTCTCCACACCTCTCTCACTATTACACAAGATCTGCAACCCCATTGAGTTCTTTGTTTCTCATCTGATATCATTAAATACCTTTGTTTATTTAGTGTCACTCAATATAGCTGGAGGTCCCAGAGGTGGGTGGGGGGAATCCGGGTGGGGGATGTGGGTTGGGACTACAAGGAAATGGAGTAATATAAAAGGGGTACTCAAATACAAAAAGAATTGAGAATTTTAAGTATGTGATTATCAACTGAAATGAGTTCATAACTGTAGGAGCTGTGTCAAAATTAACTGAGGCAAGTTGAATAAAACTGGGCTAGTTGAGGGTTAAAAATCCCCTAGTTTTACTACATAAGGATATAATTTCATTAATATTGGGACTTAAAGCTCACTTAAAGTGTCCATTTTGTCTACTTGAATATGTTTAACCGGCGTTTAACCAGTTTCATTTTAAAAAGTTAAAAACTCAGCAAGCAGAGGTATAACACACAAAAATAAGTTCTTAAAAGACTAAGATAGCCATAACATTATTAATATTCAAAATTTAAATAGACAGGCATTTCCTTTTAAAAATTCAAAGATTTCAGCTCTATAACCCACATAGTTTGACAGTTACTGGGCTTTAAAGTGGCATAATGTCCATAAATTGGGTTTCTGTGGGCATTTTACAATTGTTAAAGAGACCTTAGCAATTAAACTACAGATCTGAAACTTTTTGGGGGACATACATAACAAACAAAAATTATATATAATACAGTTTAAGACTTGTCACACTAAGCATTTCCAAATAACAGGGCAAAATATGGAAAAAATGTCAAAAAAGGCACTTGGGCGAGTGTCTATGGCCCTCATACACAGGTTAAATGTCTACTAAAAACCTTGATTTTCGGCATATGTAAAAAGGACATAATAATGCATTCCCAGATGGGATTTCAGCTCCATCAATCACATAGTTTAACAGTCACAGGGCTTAAAGGTGGTAAAAAGTCCAAATATTGGGTCTCTGTGGGCCTTTTAGAGATCTCGATGTGGCTTTCAAATTAAAGCTTCAGACTAAAAATTTGTTACATACTAAGATTACACATAGAATATGTATCTAATAAAGTTTGAAACTTCTCAGACTTACCATTTCCAAGTTACAGAGCAAAATATGTGAAAAATGTCTTAAAAGGGTCACTCAGGTGGGTGTTTAAGGTCCTCATACACAGGTTAAATGTCTACTTGAAGCCTTGATTTTTCGCACATGTAAAAAGAACATAATAATGTATTCCCAGATGAGATTTCAGCTCTATCAGTCACATAGTTTAACAGTCACAGGCCTTAAAATTGGCAAAAAGTCCAAATACTGGGTCTTTATGGGGCCTTCTAGAGACCTAAATGTGGCCTTCAAATTAAAGCTTCAGACTTAAAATTTGTCACATACTAAGATTACACATAGAATATGCATCTAATACAGTTTGAAACTTCTTAGACTTACCATTTCCAAGTTACAGAGCAAAATATGTAAAAAATGTCTAAAAATGGTCACTCAGGTGGGGATTTATGATCCTCATACACAGGTTAAATGTCTTCTTAAAGCCTTAATTTTTGGCACATATATAAATAACATACTAATACCTTCCCAGATAGGATTTGAGCTCTATCAGTCACATAGTTTGACAGTCACAGGGCTTAAAAGTAGCAAAAAGTCCAAATATTGGGTCTTTGGGAGCCTTTTAGAGACCTCAATTTGACCTTCAAAATTAAAGCTTCAGACTTAAAATCTGTTACATACTAAGATTACACACAGAATATATATCTAATACAGTTTGAAACTTCTCAGACTTACCATTTCCAAGTTACAGGGAAAAAGATGTGAAAAATGTCTTATAAGGGTCACTCGGGTGGGTGTTTATGGTCCTGATACACAGGTTAACTGTCTATTAAAGGCCTAAATGTTGGGGCACATATAAGAAAACACATAGATATATTCCCAGATGATATTTAACTTAGATGAGAGACATAGTTTGAAAGCTACAGTGCTTGAAAGTGGCAAAAAGTGCATAAATTGGGTCTCTGTGGGCACTTTTGAGACCTTAAGTCGACCCCTTTGGGTAAACCTACAGCCCTAAAATTTTCTACAGACAAGGATTACATATCAAAGTTATACCTAGCGCAGTTTGAGACTCATCAGAATTACCACTTCCAAATTATAGGGCAAAATATGTGAAAAGTATAGCAAAAAATCCCTAAGTGGGGGTATTTATGGGCCTCAAACACAATTTTCTCCTCAACTTAAAGTCGTGATTTTCGGCACATGTACTAAAAACATATTAATGTGTTGTCAGGTAAAATTTCAGCCAGCTGAGCATCATAGTTTGTGACCTACAGGGCTCTAAGTGGCCAAAAGTCCAATTTCTGACCTTAAGGTGGCCATAAGTTCTTTTTTACTGGGAGTTTAAGGTCACCTTAAAATAGGGATCTTCCTTTGGGCACCCTTAACATGTGTACCAAGTTTGAAAAAAAAATATTAATTTGTTTTTGAGTTATCGCGTCCACAAGGAAATTTCTACGGCGGCGGCGGCGGCGCGACGGACCTGAATCCAATATATCCCCAACTTTCGTCTGGGGATATAATAAAACTTAACATTAAGTAAACAAATTTACTCCAATATCTGGTTTCATCTCTGTTACTTATTGAAATAAGTAATATTTTAATATTTCTAGGAGTCCTCTGTTGGTTAGTTTGCACCCAATTGGCCAGTTTTTTTTGTTTAACAATGAGAGTAACCTTCTATAATGTTTATTATAATCCCCTATGTTTACCTGAGGTTTAGCTCCCTGGCTTTCAAAATGAAGATCAGTTCAAACTGGTGAATGCTATGCTCTGTGGAGGATCCTTCTGCAAAAACAAAGTCATGCAAATGTAAAACAAAGAAAGACAACATGTAGAACAGATCATGCATAGTCAATAAAAATATAAAAGAGAGTTAACTACAAATTTTTTGGGCGTTTTTGACTCCACAGTGCATAATTTTGACTCCTGGGGTTACAATAGCTGTTAATCGCTTGATTTTGACCCGAGGCCTCGAAAAAAGATACGGTGGCAAGACATCATACCCACCAATTCATGCACTAAATATAATAAAAATCTGAAAGAAACTGTGCCTATAGCTTGAACACATAATCCATAGTATCCCCGATATTTGTGGATACAATTACAATATGACTAGCTCAACTAAAAAGTTATAAATTACACACATAACTGCAGCTGACATGTCTTCATTTAAGTATTTATAGGTACATGGCAAGAATCATACTTCGAAAAAATTTTCTTTTCTAAAGTTATGCAAAATACGTTTTCTGTACTCTTTCAACTGAATATTGTCTTATCATTGTATTATGTTTCAACAAGGAATAAAACATCAACTTATCAACAAGAGGAGAGTGCCCGTGAACGGGCACTGTGTCAGCTGACTGAATGTTTTTGATTTGTGATGGTGATAATGAGAGGAAAGCATAATTATCAGGAAAAGGGCTGTACAGAAATACAGTAAATGGTAACTGAACAGCATGTTCGAAAGATATTCCGAAGCTGACAGAAGAAAAGGACAAAAAAGTTGTGCCCTGCAAATGGTATTATGAAATAAAGTAACAAGGTAATTGTTTAAGTGTAAAAAGTAGGTTAAAAATATTTAAAGAAATACTATAAATGCAATATCCTCGTTCGACCATGAAGAAGGGATCCAAAGGTCAAATCTGACCATACCAAAAGATTCCCAGCCAAAGAATTTAGGATGGTTTACCATCCCAAACCTGTCGGACCAATAATAAGTGAGTCATAGGCACTTTTTAAGTTTGGCTATCCTTGTTTGACCTTGACGGAGGGGTCTAAGGTCAAATCCGACCACACAAAAACATTCCCAGCCCATGATTTCCTGTAGCTTGTTTACCATCCCAAACCTGTAGGACCAATAATAAGCGAGTTATAAGCAATTGTAAGTTTGGCTATCCTCAATTGACCTTGAAGGAGGGGTCCCAGGTCAAATCTGACCACACCAAAAGAATCCCAGCCCATGATTTTCTATATGTTGGTTTACCATCCCAAACCTCCAAGACCAATAATACGCGAGTTATAAGCACTTTAAGTTTGGCTATCTTCGTTTGACCTGGAAGGAGGGGTCTAAGGTGAAATCCGACCACACCAAAAGATTCCCAGCCCATGATTTTCTATAGGATTCGTTTTCCATTCCAAACCTCTAGGACCAATAATAAGCGAGTTATAAGCACTTTTAAGTTTGGCTATCCTCATTTGACCTTGAAGGAGGGGGTCCAAGGTGAAATCCGACCACACCAAAAAATTCCCAGCTCATGATTTTCTATAGGTTGGTTTTCATTCCAAACCTCTAGGACCAATAATAAGCGAGTTATAAGCACTTTTATGTTTGGCTATCCTCATTTGACCTTGAAGGAGGGTTCCAAGGTCAAATCGGACCATATTAACAGATTCCCAGCCCATGATTTCCTACAGGTTGGATACAATGATTTACTCAACAGTGAGAACCTGAAAGAAGCTTTGCTCAGCTATGCCATGACATAGAGGTCTGCAATTTCACTATGTTATAGCTGACCAAAACGTCTGTGAATAACATATTTAACAAAATACTCTAAATGTAATAGTTTTCAAGTTACAACTGATTTACTCAAGAGGGAGAACCTCAAAGTAACTATTACTCAGCTATGCAATGAGCTACATGTCTGAATTTTTGCTCTGTTATAGCTGACCTAAAAGTAGGTGAACAACATATTTAAGCAAAATACTGTAAATGCAATCGTTTTCAAGTTACAACTGATTTACTCAATAGTGAGAACCTGAAAATAGCTATTGCTCCGCTATGCCACGAGCTATAGGTCTGTAATTTCACTATGTTATAGCTAACCCAAAAGTAGGTGAACAATATATTTTAACAAGATACTCCAAATGCAATATTTTCAAGTTATAGCCGATTTACTCAACAGTCAGTGCCTGAGAATAGCTATTGCTCAGTTGTGCCATGAGCTACAGGTCTGTAATTTCACTATGTTATAGCTGACCCAAAAGTAGCTGAATAACATATTTGCACAAATTTCTGTAAAGGCAATAGTTTTCCAATTACAACTGATTTACTCAACAGTGAGAACTTCAAAGTAGCTATTACTCAGCTATGCAATGAGCCACAGGTCTGGAACTTCACTATGTTATAGCTGACCCCAAAATAGGTGAATAACATATTGCAACAAAATACTCTAAATGCAATAGTTTGCAAGTTATAAGTGATTTACTCAACAGTGATAACCTCAAAGTAGCTATTACTCAGCTATGCCATGAGCTACAGGTCTGAAATTTTACTATGTTATAGCTGACCCAAAAGTAGCTGAATAACATATTTATACTAAATTCTCTAAATGCAATAGTTTTCAAATTATAAGTGATTTACTCAACATTGAGAACTTCAAAGTAGCTATTACTCAGCTATGCAATGAGTCACAGGTCTGGAACTTCACTATGTTATAGCTGACCCCAAAATAGGTGAATAACATATTGAAACAAAATACTCTAAATGCAATAATTTCCAAGTTATAAGCAATTTACTCAACAGTGATAACCTCAAAGTAGCTATTACTCAGCTATGCCATGAGCTACAGGTCTGAAATTTGGAAAATTTAATAGTAATTTAAATTTTTATTAGAAATACTTACCATTTCCTAACAGTAGCTATTTGTTGGAGCCATCCAACCCAATGGCCAACGCAGAGATGCGATTTTTTAAGGTTATATAACAACCTTAATCAAGCCATTGGGTTACAGTAGTCCGTCCTCCCGCCAATTAGGTCACATGACCACATTGTTTACTTCATTATTTTTGTTGCAAGTAAAAGAATGACTTGCGGGGAGGCGGGAGGGAAATATGAGTGTTAGGAAATGGTAAGTATTTCTAATAAAAATTTAAATTACTATTAAATTTTCCAATTTTATAGCGAAATACCCTTACCATTTCCTAACAGTAGCTGAATTCAGCCTTGTAGGATGGAGGGAATTCTTTTAAGAAAAACCACTACCCAACCTACAACTAAACAACATGAGAACTTCACAATGGAATTTACAGGCATTAATAACATATAAACTTCCAACAATCACAACATACAACTCCCAAAAAACTGAAAGTATGTAGTTGTAGTTCTCACAACTGCTGACAATGTTGGTGTTGCAAAAGGATGTCCTACATAGATATCCCATCTACATTGTAACATCCGACCTCAAGACAAGGTCAAACCAACCAGAAAGTGTCACCAGCATAATGCCTAATCCTTCCCAAGAAAGATTTAGGCAACATTAATACCTACTGCAATACAATATCCAGAGACTGAAGATATCATATTATGAAGTAACAAACTATAACTGCAACCGTAGGACCCAATTTCAAATCTGACCCTAAGACAACAGAGGTTTTTCAGACAGAAATTGGTGAAAACTAAAAATGCAATCAAAACATACATCAATAGCTTCTGTGACTCAATCTTGACTCAATCAAGATAAAATAGCTGCCAAGAGATAAGTCTGTAAGAAAACTTTCAATGGCAGTAAAAACAAAAGATTTGTCCCATCCCAAACCTTTTGATCACCAAACCCCTAACAAGAACAGAGAGACCCATATTGAGTTGAACTGTTGTCCCAAGAGGCTAAAAGCTGGCATGACCACAAGCTTAATTGCAGTAGACCCATCCAAAGCCAACTGGTTCTGGCAATTGAAGGGACCAGAGTTACTTGTGACTCATTCTCCTTAACTAAAGGAAGAATATGTCCAAGCATTAATGTCATTCCTTTATCATGATTCTGTAATCCACAGAGACAAAGATCACTGACTCAATTGCAGTAATCGCAGTAGGCCCATCTGAAGCCAACTGGTTCATGACCAAAAGGCAGTTAATGGGCCAAAGTTACCTGTGACCAATCCTCCCTATAACTAAGGGGAGGGTACACTACTTTACCTGAAGTCAAAACCAAAGACCATCTTGAAAGGTAATAACTTCAAGAAATCCTTCCTCACAAGCTCAAAGGTTGTTTGATAAGAGCATGAAGGACCAATGACAAAATCCAAAACTATTGGTTTGTCTCTTACTAAAAGTTGCCAATCTATTATTTATCTCAACTTTTAGATACTTCTTGACCCTTTAGGCCTTTAGGTATGTCTCCTTGAACTAGTATTTCAGGAAATTTGCTAATGTGGAATAGTGGGGTCTGAGATGTATATACGACTCTCTACACCCCACTGCCCAGAAAACAACCATTGATTCTCAGATTCTCCTAGAGGAGTGCTCCTTCATGATTCACCACTTCCTCTGGAAATCTTCCATAATATTCATGCCTGACTTCAGATGCCAAACATGAAGATTCAAATGAAGTCTATTACTAAATGGTTGAGTCAATAGATTCACCCATTTAGAAGGGGTTTTGTGGACAGATCCACCAGACCCAAAACCAAAACATCCCTGGCCACCCTGGTACAATATGATGATTCTATACCTGTAGGTGGTCATATGTTGAATCACATGAGGGATGAGGGCCACTGGACATAACTGACCAGACCCTCCCCAAAGACATTCCATGCATCTGTTCCTCAAGCCCGACTGTCTGGGACATGAGACATGAGGACCAAGACCCTGGGCAAAATACACGTCTGTCCAGACTATCACAAGAGGTGTTCAAGCACCTTTTTCCCAAGCCTGACAGCAGACCTACCTAGGAAACTTGTGAGTCATCTTGTTGCAAACACATCAACCACTGATTGATGACAGCAATGTCTAATTTGATTGAAAAACCTGGCGATTCATAACCGCTTTGGTCTTTTTTACTTTTATCTTCCTCGACAAGGAATCTGCCAGAACATGTAGATTCCCTGGAATGAATTTCCCTGAATCTGAATCATTCTGGCATTGGACTAACCCATGACTCTACAGATTAAGGTACAAATTCCCTGAGTGGATGCCTCCCTGGCTGTTCATATAGGCAACCACTAAAGAATTGTCTGTGAAAATCAACTGATTTCAACTCAAAACTGATTTCTGAATCATTTAAAGCTAACAACATTGCTTTCAGGTGTATAATGTTATGTTATGAGGAGTCTTGACTCTTCCTGATGCCACAGACCAATGGCTGTGGATGACTCGAGAGAGCACCCCAACCCATTAGGGAAGCTTCTGTGAACGGAGAGAAACTGTGCTCCTGAAGGAGTGGTGAATCCTCCTTCAAAATTAAACTATTGGTCCACCACTGAAGATGATCCCTGAACCAAAAAACCCAAGAATGGGATATCCAGAGACTGAAGATATCAGCAGTGTTTCCAGATACCATTGGAGTGCCTTCATGTTCAGATAACCCGATGGTATGGTATTCTCCATTGAAGCCATGCTTTCAAAGTGACATGAGCTTCCCTGGAGATAAATGAGAAGCTTCCAACATGGTAACTGTCCTTGCAAGAAGACAATTCGATTACTGGAGTTGGAAACAAATCTGATTTTTAGAAATTGTGATCCAACCCAGGCTTTTGATAAGATGCACCAACCAGTAGGTGTTTTCTTGGCATTGCTGTCTTGAGTTTGTTTTCATTAGCCAACTGTCTATATACTGGCGAATACTGAAGCCTTCTGTGAGCCATCAGCTTCAACCCTTCTGCTACCTAGTGAACTCGAGAACAAACTGTAGCAATACTGAAGGGTAAGGCAGTGAACTGGTAGAATTTGTAGCCTCCAATGAAATGAAGTTACGGTTATTAGCTGAGTCTGTGATGAATGTGTACCCATAAGGTTGAGTGACGTCATCCACTCACCTTGTATAGACGAATTGCAAATATTAAACAATTCCATATTAAGTAAAGTACATGCAAGCTCGTTTACCTGACCTTAACAATTACTGGCTGCCATTTCCCTTGCTTGTCACAAGAAGAAACTGTAAAACTCAAGCGATGTGACACTGGTGACTGGTGTTATCGCCCTTTTGTCGATCATTTCATAAACAGCCTTTATCAACACTGCTGTTTTCTCGGGATTTTTTTTTTTTTTTTTTTTTAACTTCTGCCAACCTCACTTGTAAAAGGTCTGGCTGAACATTCTCCTTTTCCAAGACTTGTATACTACCAACAATTGGGCAAAGGTTCCATGAAACCACAGGAAGCCAACTATCATCCCTGCTTCCATAGGCCTGTAACAGTACATCCTCTCCCCTTTTAACTGAGGAGTAGGAGGCACTTGTAACTCTATTCCAGGGTAACTGTCATGGTAAGGACAAAAATCCCCTCTGAGGCCTGGTGTTCCTTATTAGTCAAGACTAGGAGCCTGCTCACTTCTAGACTTATTCATCATCCTTACTTCCATGAAAACACTAGATGAAAATGCTCTGAACATCTGATAAGTCCAGCAAGAGAACCTCATTAGGAGAGAAAAATGCATTGAATGTTGCTAAAGGCATTCTAGGCTACATCCCTCCTTTTGAGTCACATGTTGTTAGACATGGTCAAACTCAGAAGATTTGAACACACACTAGTCGACTATGGACAGGAAATGCAAACACATTGCACACTGTCCAAGGCATTATTGAAGTCTATAGTATATCATGCTGATCTCTTAGATCCTATAAATTAGACCTGAACTGAGAAAGTGAGTCAAAACAGGTTTGCTCTCACCTACAATCTCCTACAGTAAATCTCCTGCAACTAAGGAGATGACAAGAAATTGATAGAAGTAAAGAAGTCCAAGCAAAGACCTCCTGCATAACTGTTCTTTAGAAGCTCTTGAAACTATTGGGCACATTCAGAACTGGTTGTAAACCCAAGCATGTGGAGACTTCTTGATGTAGGTAAATGTGACAAAACAATGGGAGCATTCACAGAGTCTGTGCCTGTTGAATCACTCCCTAGCCACTCAATCACAATCAATCAATTTACTGAAAATAAGTACTAGGTTCCCTGTATTCTTGAGATGAAACCCTATGCATCTCCTGACAACCTGAATTCTAAACCTTTTGAGAGGTATAGAAACCTGATTGTACTAAATTCTTGTGGAAACCATATAATCAAAAGCCTCTCCTTGTAGATATGAATGACACTCCCGGACATCCGACAACCCGAATTCTGACCTTCTGAGAGGTATAGAATACTCGATTGTACATGAATGACCTCACACAGGTATTCCCTGGTGAATGTTTTGAGTGGACCTCGACGGAAGAGTTTTCCGAAGAAGTAAACTTCCCTGCATTCAAAACTCCTCCACGATGCCGTGTCCATGGCAACGTAAATGGCTGCCTCCAAGGGAGATTCCTTCTACTGACGCGTCGACAATCTATTCGACTGGGATGTACAATGTGATCAAAAAATTGCTTTCAACGCCTGGCTATTAGAACCCGACGTGAACAGCAATAACGGCCACTCGAATTGACATTCTCCTCCAAGATGGCGTCGTCCATATCGCTTCTGTTATTGAACAGTACATTCTTTCTAACATGTATGCTGCAAAATTATAGCTTCCAACGTCCAGCAAACTGAACCGAACGACTGGCAAGCTATATACAGATATTATTGCATAATGACCTTCTTTATGTTGATTTATTTCCTCGAGGTTGAAAAACGATGAAACCTCGAAGTCGCCATTCAAAAGTCCTTTATTTCATAATAGAATGCATACCTTCGAAGATTTAACAAAGGTATAAGTTCTGTATGATATACATGTGAAATAAGAAGTGAGATTGACTGTAAAATCTCAAAAAAATAAATAAAACCTTGACAAAACTTCTCCTAATTTCCAAAGACGTCCTTACTGATGATGGCCAACAAAAATAATGAAGTAAACAATGTGGTCATGTGACCTAATTGGCGGGAGGACGGACTACTGTAACCCAATGGCTTGATTAAGGTTGTTATATAACCTTAAAAAATCGCATCTCTGCGTTGGCCATTGGGTTGGATGGCTCCAACAAATAGCTACTGTTAGGAAATGGTAAGGGTATTTCGCTATAAAATTTACTATGTTATAGCTGACCCAAAAGTAGGTGAACAACATATTTAAGCAAAATACTGTACATGCAATAGTTTTCAAGTTACAACTGATTTACTCAATAGTGATGACCTAAAAGTAGCTATTACTCAGCTATGCCATGAGCTACAGGTCTGAAATTTTACTATGTTATAGCTGACCCAAAAGTAGCTGAATAACATATTTATACTAAATTCTCTAAATGCAATAGTTTTCCAATTACAACTGATTTACTCAATAGTGAGAACCTCAAAGTAGTTATTACTCAGCTATGCAATGAGCTACAGGTCTGAAATTTCACTATGTTATAGCTGACCCAAAAGTAGGTGAACAACATATTTAAGCAAAATACTGTAAATGCAATAGTTTTGAAGTTACAACTGATTTACTCAATAGTGATGACCTAAAAGTAGCTATTACTCAGCTATGCCATGAGCTACAGGTCTGAAATTTTACTATGTTATAGCTGACCCAAAAGTAGCTGAATAACATATTTATACGAAATTCTCTAAATGCAATAGTTTTCCAATTACAACTGATTTACTCAATAGTGAGAACTTTAAAGTAGCTATTACTCAGCTATGCCATGACCTACAGATCTGAAATTTCACTATGTTATAGCTGGCCCAAAAGTAGCTGAATAACATATTTATACAAAATTCTCTAAATGCAATAGGTTTTAAGTTACAAGTGATTTACTCAATAGTGAGAACTTCAAAGTAGCTATTACTCAGCTATGCAATGAGCCACAGATCTGAAACTTCACTATGTTATAGCTGATCCCAAAATAGGTGAATAATATATTGCAACAAAATACTGTAATAAAACGTTTAGTATGCACCGATAGCGTGGCTTTGAGAAAAATGAGAATCAAAAGTTTAAAATTTATGGTTATCAACCGAAATATGAGAATTCCAAAGTACACAGAGGAAAGGAACTTAATAATAGACATGTAAATGCTTTTTGATCCAGCAGAGTCTTGAGGAAAGACTCCCTATAAACACATCTGTTATTATCGCTCAATTATCGCTCATAAACGGCCCATTGACATTGCCTCAAATAAACTGCAGCATGTAAATATGCACACAATATATGATCCTGGAAACTAAATCAAGTTGTAAAAATCAACTGCACTCCCCAACTCTCAGCTACATAATCATTAGTAGCGTTGTTACACACACTGCACATTTACATCACCAGAGGACTAAATACAGAGAGAGAGAAAACATCGGAAAACAGTGTGTAAAAAAAGAACATAAATAATCAAGACAGAACAGTCACCAGTTAATGTGAAAAACTGTTTATCTAGACTGATCAATGTACAGCACACCAATTCCTGATGTATAAAGTAAAAAGAACTGTATCAGAAAGAAGCCCTGATAGCACATCAAATAAAAAAGTAAATATTAGTGTAACTCCTCAAAAACTTGAACTGATTTTAGAACCCGCAATGGAGGAAGACAGTGCAAAAAAAACGGACCTCCAAGCTAGGGATGAAGCATTCAAAACAAGAGGAGAGTGCCCGTGAACGGGCACTGTGTCAGCTGACTGAATGTTTTTGATTTGTGATGGTGATAATGAGAGGAAAGCATAATTATCAGGAAAAGGGCTGTACAGAAATACAGTAAATGGTAACTGAACAGCATGTTCGAAAGATATTCCGAAGCTGACAGAAAAAAAGGACAAAAAAGTTGTGCCCTGCAAATGGTATTATGAAATAAAGTAACAAGGTAATTGTTTAAGTGTAAAAAGTAGGTTAAAAATATTTAAAGAAATACTATAAATGCAATATCCTCGTTCGACCATGAAGAAGGGGTCCAAAGGACAAATCTGACCATACCAAAAGATTCCCAGCCAAAGAATTTAGGATGGTTTACCATCCCAAACCTCTCGGACCAATAATAAGTGAGTCATAGGCACTTTTTAAGTTTGGCTATCCTTGTTTGACCTTGACGGAGGGGTCCAAGGTCAAATCCGACCACACAAAAAAATTCCCAGCCCATGATTTCCTGTAGCTTGTTTACCATCCCAAACCTGTAGGACCAATAATAAGCGAGTTCTAAGCAATTGTAAGTTTGGCTATCCTCAATTGACCTTGAAGGAGGGGTCCCAGGTCAAATCTGACCACACCAAAAGAATCCCAGCCCATGATTTCCTATATGTTGGTTTACCATCCCAAACCTCCAAGACCAATAATACGCGAGTTATAAGCACTTTAAGTTTGGCTATCTTCGTTTGACCTGGAAGGAGGGGTCTAAGGTGAAATCTGACCACACCAAAAGATTCCCAGCCCATGATTTTCTATAGGTTGGTTTTCCATTCCAAACCTCTAGGACCAATAATAAGCGAGTTATAAGCACTTTTAAGTTTGGCTATCCTCATTTGACCTTGAAGGAGGGGTCCAAGGTGAAATCCGACCACACCAAAAAATTCCCAGCTCTTGATTTTCTATAGGTTGGTTTTCATTCCAAACCTCTAGGACCAATAATAAGCGAGTTATAAGCACTTTTATGTTTGGCTATCCTCATTTGACCTTGAAGGAGGGTTCCAAGGTCAAATCGGACCATATTAACAGATTCCCAGCCCATGATTTCCTACAGGTTGGATACAATGATTTACTCAACAGTGAGAACCTGAAAGAAGCTATTGCTCAGCTATGCCATGACATAGAGGTCTGCAATTTCACTATGTTATAGCTGACCAAAACGTCTGTGAAAAACATATTTAACAAAATACTCTAAATGTAATAGTTTTCAAGTTACTACTGATTTACTCAAGAGTGAGAACCTCAAAGTAACTATTACTCAGCTATGCAATGAGCTACATGTCTGAATTTTTGCTCTGTTATAGCTGACCTAAAAGTAGGTGAACAACATATTTAAGCAAAATACTGTAAATGCAATAGTTTTCAAGTTACAACTGATTTACTCAATAGTGAGAACCTGAAAATAGCTATTGCTCCGCTATGCCACGAGCTATAGGTCTGTAATTTCACTATGTTATAGCTAACCCAAAAGTAGGTGAACAATATATTTTAACAAGATACTCCAAATGCAATATTTTCAAGTTATAGCCGATTTACTCAACAGTCAGTGCCTGAGAATAGCTATTGCTCAGTTGTGCCATGAGCTACAGGTCTGTAATTTCACTATGTTATAGCTGACCCAAAAGTAGCTGAATAACATATTTGCACAAATTTCTGTAAAGGCAATAGTTTTCCAATTACAACTGATTTACTCAACAGTGAGAACTTCAAAGTAGCTATTACTCAGCTATGCAATGAGCCACAGGTCTGGAACTTCACTATGTTATAGCTGACCCCAAAATAGGTGAATAACATATTGCAACAAAATACTCTAAATGCAATAGTTTGCAAGTTATAAGTGATTTACTCAACAGTGATAACCTCAAAGTAGCTATTACTCAGCTATGCCATGAGCTACAGGTCTGAAATTTTACTATGTTATAGCTGACCCAAAAGTAGCTGAATAACATATTTATACTAAATTCTCTAAATGCAATAGTTTTCAAATTATAAGTGATTTACTCAACATTGAGAACTTCAAAGTAGCTATTACTCAGCTATGCAATGAGTCACAGGTCTGGAACTTCACTATGTTATAGCTGACCCCAAAATAGGTGAATAACATATTGAAACAAAATACTCTAAATGCAATAATTTCCAAGTTATAAGCAATTTACTCAACAGTGATAACCTCAAAGTAGCTATTACTCAGCTATGCCATGAGCTACAGGTCTGAAATTTTACTATGTTATAGCTGACCCAAAAGTAGGTGAACAACATATTTAAGCAAAATACTGTACATGCAATAGTTTTCAAGTTACAACTGATTTACTCAATAGTGATGACCTAAAAGTAGCTATTACTCAGCTATGCCATGAGCTACAGGTCTGAAATTTTACTATGTTATAGCTGACCCAAAAGTAGCTGAATAACATATTTATACTAAATTCTCTAAATGCAATAGTTTTCCAATTACAACTGATTTACTCAATAGTGAGAACCTCAAAGTAGTTATTACTCAGCTATGCAATGAGCTACAGGTCTGAAATTTCACTATGTTATAGCTGACCCAAAAGTAGGTGAACAACATATTTAAGCAAAATACTGTAAATGCAATAGTTTTGAAGTTACAACTGATTTACTCAATAGTGATGACCTAAAAGTAGCTATTACTCAGCTATGCCATGAGCTACAGGTCTGAAATTTTACTATGTTATAGCTGACCCAAAAGTAGCTGAATAACATATTTATACGAAATTCTCTAAATGCAATAGTTTTCCAATTACAACTGATTTACTCAATAGTGAGAACTTTAAAGTAGCTATTACTCAGCTATGCCATGACCTACAGATCTGAAATTTCACTATGTTATAGCTGGCCCAAAAGTAGCTGAATAACATATTTATACGAAATTCTCTAAATGCAATAGGTTTTAAGTTACAAGTGATTTACTCAATAGTGAGAACTTCAAAGTAGCTATTACTCAGCTATGCAATGAGCCACAGATCTGAAACTTCACTATGTTATAGCTGATCCCAAAATAGGTGAATAATATATTGCAACAAAATACTGTAATAAAACGTTTAGTATGCACCGATAGCGTGGCTTTGAGAAAAATGAGAATCAAAAGTTTAAAATTTATGGTTATCAACCGAAATATGAGAATTCCAAAGTACACAGAGGAAAGGAACTTAATAATAGACATGTAAATGCTTTTTGATCCAGCAGAGTCTTGAGGAAAGACTCCCTATAAACACATCTGTTATTATCGCTCAATTATCGCTCATAAATGGCCCATTGACATTGCCTCAAATAAACTGCAGCATGTAAATATGCACACAATATATGATCCTGGAAACTAAATCAAGTTGTAAAAATCAACTGCACTCCCCAACTCTCAGCTACATAATCATTAGTAGCGTTGTTACACACACTGCACATTTACATCACCAGAGGACTAAATACAGAGAGAGAGAAAACATCGGAAAACAGTGTGTAAAAAAAGAACATAAATAATCAAGACAGAACAGTCACCAGTTAATGTGAAAAACTGTTTATCTAGACTGATCAATGTACAGCACACCAATTCCTGATGTATAAAGTAAAAAGAACTGTATCAGAAAGAAGCCCTGATAGCACATCAAATAAAAAAGTAAATATTAGTGTAACTCCTCAAAAACTTGAACTGATTTTAGAACCCGCAATGGAGGAAGACAGTGCAAAACAAGAGGAGAGTGCCCGTGAACGGGCACTGTGTCAGCTGACTGAATGTTTTTGATTTGTGATGGTGATAATGAGAGGAAAGCATAATTATCAGGGAAAGGGCAGTACAGAAATACAGTAAATGGTAACTGAACAGTATGTTCGAAAGATATTCCGAAGCTGACAGAAGAAAAGGACAAAAAAGTTGTGCCCTGCAAATGATATTATGAAATAAAGTAACAAGGTAATTGTTTAAGTGTAAAAAGTAGGTTAAAAATATTTAAAGAAATACTATAAATGCAATATCCTCGTTCGACCATAAAGAAGGGGTCCAAAGGTCAAATCTGACCATAGCAAAAGATTCCCAGCCAAAGAATTTAGGATGGTTTACCATCCCAAACCTCTCGGACCAATAATAAGTGAGTCATAGGCACTTTTTAAGTTTGGCTATCCTTGTTTGACCTTGACGGAGGGGGTCCAAGGTGAAATCCGACCACACAAAAAAATTCCCAGCCCATGATTTCCTGTAGCTTGTTTACCATCCCAAACCTGTAGGACCAATAATAAGCGAGTTCTAAGCAATTGTAAGTTTGGCTATCCTCAATTGACCTTGAAGGAGGGGTCCCAGGTCAAATCTGACCACACCAAAAGAATCCCAGCCCATGATTTCCTATATGTTGGTTTACCATCCCAAACCTCCAAGACCAATAATACGCGAGTTATAAGCACTTTAAGTTTGGCTATCTTCGTTTGACCTGGAAAGAGGAGTCTAAGGTGAAATCTGACCACACCAAAAGATTCCCAGCCCATGATTTTCTATAGGTTGGTTTTCCATTCCAAACCTCTAGGACCAATAATAGCGAGTTATAAGCACTTTTAAGTTTGGCTATCCTCATTTGACCTTGAAGGAGGGGTCCAAGGTGAAATCCGACCACACCAAAAAATTCCCAGCTCATGATTTTCTATAGGTTGGTTTTCATTCCAAACCTCTAGGACCAATAATAAGCGAGTTATAAGCACTTTTATGTTTGGCTATCCTCATTTGACCTTGAAGGAGGGTTCCAAGGTCAAATCGGACCATATTAACAGATTCCCAGCCCATGATTTCCTACAGGTTGGATACAATGATTTACTCAACAGTGAGAGCCTGAAAGAAGCTATTGCTCAGCTATGCCATGACATAGAGGTCTGCAATTTCACTATGTTATAGCTGACCAAAACGTCTGTGAATAACATATTTAACAAAATACTCTAAATGTAATAGTTTTCAAGTTACTACTGATTTACTCAAGAGTGAGAACCTCAAAGTAACTATTACTCAGCTATGCAATGAGCTACATGTCTGAATTTTTGCTCTGTTATAGCTGACCTAAAAGTAGGTGAACAACATATTTAAGCAAAATACTGTAAATGCCATAGTTTCCAAGTTACAACTGATTTACTCAATAGTGAGAACCTGAAAATAGCTATTGCTCCGCTATGCCATGAGCTATAGGTCTGTAATTTCACTATGTTATAGCTAACCCAAAAGTAGGTCAACAATATATTTTAACAAAATACTCCAAATGCAATATTTTTCAAGTTATAGCCGATTTACTCAACAGTCAGTGCCTGAGAATAGCTATTGCTCAGTTGTGCCATGAGCTACAGGTCTGTAATTTCACTATGTTATAGCTGACCCAAAAGTAGCTGAATAACATATTTAAACAAAATTCTGTAAAGGCAATAGTTTTCCAATTACAACTGATTTACTCAACAGTGAGAACTTCAAAGTAGCTATTACTCAGCTATGCAATGAGCCACAGGTCTGGAACTTCACTATGTTATAGCTGACCCCAAAATAGGTGAATAACATATTGCAACAAAATACTCTAAATGCAATAGTTTCCAAGTTATAAGTGATTTACTCAACAGTGATAACCTAAAAGTAGCTATTACTCAGGTATGCCATGAGCTACAGGTGTGAAATTTTACTATGTTATAGCTGACCCAAAAGTAGCTGAATAACATATTTATACTAAATTCTCTAAATGCAATAGTTTTCAAATTATAAGTGATTTGCTCAACATTGAGAACTTCAAAGTAGCTATTACTCAGCTATGCAATGAGTCACAGGTCTGGAACTTCACTATGTTATAGCTGACCCCAAAATAGGTGAATAACATATTGAAACAAAATACTCTAAATGCAATAATTTCCAAGTTATAAGCGATTTACTCAACAGTGATAACCTCAAAGTAGCTATTACTCAGCTATGCCATGAGCTACAGGTCTGAAATTTTACTATGTTATAGCTGACCCAAAAGTAGTTGAACAACATATTAAGCAAAATACTGTACATGCAATAGTTTTCAAGTTACAACTGATTTACTCAATAGTGATGACCTAAAAGTAGCTATTACTCAGCTATGCCATGAGCTACAGGTCTGAAATTTTACTATGTTATAGCTGACCCAAAAGTAGCTGAATAACATATTTATACTAAATTCTCTAAATGCAATAGTTTTGCAATTACAACTGATTTACTCAATAGTGAGAACCTCAAAGTAGTTATTACTCAGCTATGCAATGAGCTACAGGTCTGAAATTTTACTATGTTATAGCTGACCCAAAAGTAGGTGAACAACATATTTAAGCAAAATACTGTAAATGCAATAGTTTTCAAGTTACAACCGATTTACTCAATAGTGATGACCTAAAAGTAGCTATTACTCAGCTATGCCATGAGCTACAGGTCTGAAATTTTACTATGTTATAGCTGACCCAAAAGTAGCTGAATAACATATTTATACTAAATTCTCTAAATGCAATAGTTTTCCAATTACAACTGATTTACTCAATAGTGAGAACTTCAAAGTAGCTATTACTCAGCTGTGCCATGACCTACAGATCTGAAATTTCACTATGTTATAGCTGGCCCAAAAGTAGCTGAATAACATATTTATACGAAATTCTCTAAATGCAATAGTTTTGCAATTACAACTGATTTACTCAATAGTGAGAACCTCAAAGTAGTTATTACTCAGCTATGCAATGAGCTACAGGTCTGAAATTTTACTATGTTATAGCTGACCCAAAAGTAGGTGAACAACATATTTAAGCAAAATACTGTAAATGCAATAGTTTTCAAGTTACAACCGATTTACTCAATAGTGATGACCTAAAAGTAGCTATTACTCAGCTATGCCATGAGCTACAGGTCTGAAATTTTACTATGTTATAGCTGACCCAAAAGTAGCTGAATAACATATTTATACGAAATTCTGTAAATGCAATAGTTTTCCAATTACAACTGATTTACTCAATAGTGAGAACTTCAAAGTAGCTATTACTCAGCTGTGCCATGACCTACAGGTCTGAAATTTCACTATGTTATAGCTGGCCCAAAAGTAGCTGAATAACATATTTATACGAAATTCTCTAAATGCAATACTTTTGCAATTACAACTGATTTACTCAATAGTGAGAACCTCAAAGTAGTTATTACTCAGCTATGCAATGAGCTACAGGTCTGAAATTTTACTATGTTATAGCTGACCCAAAAGTAGGTGAACAACATATTTAAGCAAAATACTGTAAATGCAATAGTTTTCAAGTTACAACCGATTTACTCAATAGTGATGACCTAAAAGTAGCTATTACTCAGCTATGCCATGAGCTACAGGTCTGAAATTTTACTATGTTATAGCTGACCCAAAAGTAGCTGAATAACATATTTATATGAAATTCTGTAAATGCAATAGTTTTCCAATTACAACTGATTTACTCAATAGTGAGAACTTCAAAGTAGCTATTACTCGGCTATGCCATGACCTACAGATCTGAAATTTCACTATGTTATAGCTGGCCCAAAAGTAGCTGAATAACATATTTATACGAAATTCTCTAAATGCAATAGGTTTTAAGTTACAAGTAATTTACTCAATAGTGAGAACTTCAAAGTAGCTATTACTCAGCTATGCAATGAGCCACAGATCTGAAACTTCACTATGTTATAGCTGATCCCAAAATAGGTGAATAACATATTGAAACAAAATACTCTAAATGCAATAGTTTCCAAGTTATAAGCGATTTACTCAACAGTGATAACCTAAAAGTAGCTATTACTCAGCTATGCCATGAGCTACAGGTCTGAAATTTTACTATGTTATAGCTGACCCAAAAGTAGCTGAATAACATATTTATACGAAATTCTCTAAATGCAATAGTTTTCAAGTTATAAGCGATTTACTCAACAGTGATAACCTAAAAGTAGCTATTACTCAGCTATGCCATGAGCTACAGGTCTGAAATTTCACTATGTTATAGCTGACCCAAAAGTAGCTGAATAACATATTTATACGAAATTCTCTAAATGCAATAGTTTTTAAGTTACAAGTGATTTTACTCATGATGGAAGTTACTGAAAAGCCCAAAAGTAGCTATTACTCACTTAGCTATTGAGACAGGCACCCAACTTACTCACCATATTGTAGCTATGCAAAAAGTAGCTGAATAACATATTTTAACAAAATGCTCTAAATGCAACACTTTTCAAGTTATAAATGATTTTGTGCATGATTTCATGAATTTTAATGCATTAAAAATTATTAAAAAAATTTATTAAAAAAAAGTAAGACAGATCCAGGTCTCATACTCACACAAGAGAATCTACCTGTGGCCTAGTACATATATGCAAGATATGAGAGAAATCCCTGCAATAGTCACTGAGAAAATTGTGATTAAGTGTTGAAATTTTTACACTTTTGGTGGGGGTACCCCCCTTGTAATGTCTCTAGCAAACAGACGAACAGACAGATTTGCATGCCTTGAACAATTTTTCATCCTCGATAGATAAGGTATCTTTTAAAAAAAACAGTACGTCTCTAGGCCTTGAAGTTTTGGAGGAGAAGTTGTTCACGCGGACGCGTACGCGGACGCGTACGCGTACGCCCACGCCGCAGAGTGACGACATAATGTCAGCTGACTGACATAAAAAACGGACCTCCAAGCTAGGGATGAAGCATTCAAAACAAGAGGAGAGTGCCCGTGAACGGGCACTGTGTCAGCTGACTGAATGTTTTTGATTTGTGATGGTGATAATGAGAGGAAAGCATAATTATCAGGAAAAGGGCTGTACAGAAATACAGTAAATGGTAACTGAACAGCATGTTCGAAAGATATTCCGAAGCTGACAGAAAAAAAGGACAAAAAAGTTGTGCCCTGCAAATGGTATTATGAAATAAAGTAACAAGGTAATTGTTTAAGTGTAAAAAGTAGGTTAAAAATATTTAAAGAAATACTATAAATGCAATATCCTCGTTCGACCATGAAGAAGGGGTCCAAAGGTCAAATCTGACCATACCAAAAGATTCCCAGCCAAAGAATTTAGGATGGTTTACCATCCCAAACCTCTCGGACCAATAATAAGTGAGTCATAGGCACTTTTTAAGTTTGGCTATCCTTGTTTGACCTTGACGGAGGGGTCCAAGGTCAAATCCGACCACACAAAAAAATTCCCAGCCCATGATTTCCTGTAGCTTGTTTACCATCCCAAACCTGTAGGACCAATAATAAGCGAGTTCTAAGCAATTGTAAGTTTGGCTATCCTCAATTGACCTTGAAGGAGGGGTCCCAGGTCAAATCTGACCACACCAAAAGAATCCCAGCCCATGATTTCCTATATGTTGGTTTACCATCCCAAACCTCCAAGACCAATAATACGCGAGTTATAAGCACTTTAAGTTTGGCTATCTTCGTTTGACCTGGAAGGAGGGGTCTAAGGTGAAATCTGACCACACCAAAAGATTCCCAGCCCATGATTTTCTATAGGTTGGTTTTCCATTCCAAACCTCTAGGACCAATAATAAGCGAGTTATAAGCACTTTTAAGTTTGGCTATCCTCATTTGACCTTGAAGGAGGGGTCCAAGGTGAAATCCGACCACACCAAAAAATTCCCAGCTCTTGATTTTCTATAGGTTGGTTTTCATTCCAAACCTCTAGGACCAATAATAAGCGAGTTATAAGCACTTTTATGTTTGGCTATCCTCATTTGACCTTGAAGGAGGGTTCCAAGGTCAAATCGGACCATATTAACAGATTCCCAGCCCATGATTTCCTACAGGTTGGATACAATGATTTACTCAACAGTGAGAACCTGAAAGAAGCTATTGCTCAGCTATGCCATGACATAGAGGTCTGCAATTTCACTATGTTATAGCTGACCAAAACGTCTGTGAAAAACATATTTAACAAAATACTCTAAATGTAATAGTTTTCAAGTTACTACTGATTTACTCAAGAGTGAGAACCTCAAAGTAACTATTACTCAGCTACGCAATGAGCTACATGTCTGAATTTTTGCTCTGTTATAGCTGACCTAAAAGTAGGTGAACAACATATTTAAGCAAAATACTGTAAATGCAATAGTTTTCAAGTTACAACTGATTTACTCAATAGTGAGAACCTGAAAATAGCTATTGCTCCGCTATGCCATGAGCTATAGGTCTGTAATTTCACTATGTTATAGCTAACCCAAAAGTAGGTGAACAATATATTTTAACAAAATACTCCAAATGCAATATTTTTCAAGTTATAGCCGATTTACTCAACAGTCAGTGCCTGAGAATAGCTATTGCTCAGTTGTGCCATGAGCTACAGGTCTGTAATTTCACTATGTTATAGCTGACCCAAAAGTAGCTGAATAACATATTTGCACAAATTTCTGTAAAGGCAATAGTTTTCCAATTACAACTGATTTACTCAACAGTGAGAACTTAAAAGTAGCTATTACTCAGCTATGCAATGAGCCACAGGTCTGGAACTTCACTATGTTATAGCTGACCCCAAAATAGGTGAATAACATATTGCAACAAAATACTCTAAATGCAATAGTTTCCAAGTTATAAGTGATTTACTCAACAGTGATAACCTCAAAGTAGCTATTACTCAGCTATGCCATGAGCTACAGGTCTGAAATTTTACTATGTTATAGCTGACCCAAAAGTAGGTGAACAACATATTTAAGCAAAATACTGTACATGCAATAGTTTTCAAGTTACAACTGATTTACTCAATAGTGATGACCTAAAAGTAGCTATTACTCAGCTATGCCATGAGCTACAGGTCTGAAATTTTACTATGTTATAGCTGACCCAAAAGTAGCTGAATAACATATTTATACTAAATTCTCAAAATGCAATAGTTTTGCAATTACAACTGATTTACTCAATAGTGAGAACCTCAAAGTAATTATTACTCAGCTATGCAATGAGCTACAGGTCTGAAATTTTACTATGTTATAGCTGACCCAAAAGTAGGTGAACAACATATTTAAGCAAAATACTGTAAATGCAATAGTTTTCAAGTTACAACTGATTTACTCAATAGTGATGACCTAAAAGTAGCTATTACTCAGCTATGCCATGAGCTACAGGTCTGAAATTTTACTATGTTATAGCTGACCCAAAAGTAGCTGAATAACATATTTATACGAAATTCTGTAAATGCAATAGTTTTCCAATTACAACTGATTTACTCAATAGTGAGAACTTCAAAGTAGCTATTACTCAGCTGTGCCATGACCTACAGATCTGAAATTTCACTATGTTATAGCTGACCCAAAAGTAGGTGAACAACTTATTTAAGCAAAATACTGTAAATGCAATAGTTTTCAAGTTACAACTGATTTACTCAATAGTGATGACCTAAAAGTAGCTATTACTCAGCTATGCCATGAGCTACAGGTCTGAAATTTTACTATGTTATAGCTGACCCAAAAGTAGCTGAATAACATATTTATACGAAATACTCTAAATGCAATAGTTTTCCAATTACAACTGATTTACTCAATAGTGAGAACTTTAAAGTAGCTATTACTCAGCTATGCCATGACCTACAGATCTGAAATTTCACTATGTTATAGCTGGCCCAAAAGTAGCTGAATAACATATTTATACGAAATTCTCTAAATGCAATAGGTTTTAAGTTACAAGTGATTTACTCAATAGTGAGAACTTCAAAGTAGCTATTACTCAGCTATGCAATGAGCCACAGATCTGAAACTTCACTATGTTATAGCTGATCCCAAAATAGGTGAATAACATATTGAAACAAAATACTGTAAATGCAATAGTTTCCAAGTTATAAGCGATTTACTCAACAGTGATAACCTAAAAGTAGCTATTACTCAGCTATGCCATGAGCTACAGGTCTGAAATTTTACTATGTTATAGCTGACCCAAAAGTAGCTGAATAACATATTTATATGAAATTCTCTAAATGCAATAGTTTTGAAGTTATAAGCGATTTACTCAACAGTGATAACCTAAAAGTAGCTATTACTCAGCTATGCCATGAGCTACAGGTCTAAAATTTTACTATGTTATAGCTGACCCAAAAGTAGCTGAATAACATATTTATACGAAATTCTCTAAATGCAATAGTTTTTAAGTTACAAGTGATTTTACTCATGATGGAAGTTACTGAAAAGCCCAAAAGTACCTATTACTCACTTAGCTATTGAGACAGGCACCCAACTTACTCACCATATTGTAGCTATGAAAAAAGTAGCTGAATAACATATTTTAACAAAATGCTCTAAATGCAACACTTTTCAAGTTATAAATGATTTTGTGCATGATTTCATGAATTTTAATGCATTAAAAATTATTAAAAAAATTTATTAAAAAAAAAGTAAGACAGATCCAGGTCTCATACTCACACAAGAGAATCTACCTGTGGCCTAGTACATATTTGCAAGATATGAGAGAAATCCCTGCAATAGTCACTGAGAAAATTGTGATTAAGTGTTGAAATTTTCACACTTTTGGTGGGGGTACCCCCCTTGTAATGTCTCTAGCAAACAGACGAACAGACAGATTTGCATGCCTTGAACAATTTTTCATCCTCGATAGATAAGGTATCTTTTAAAACAAACAGCACGTCTCTAGGCCTTGTAGTTTTGGAGGAGAAGTTGTTCACGCGGACGCGTACGCCCACGCCGCAGAGTGACGACATAATGTCAGCTGACTGACAAGTCAGCTGACATAAAAATGGGTGAAGTTGAGGCACCTATTTGGTTTAAAGAAGCCTTTTCATTGATATGGCAAGATCTTAGTGACATTAGGCAGAATATAAAAGCAGTAAAACAGTGTGAAGTCGAGTGTAAAAAAAACAGTTCTGAGATTATACAGTTGAAAGTTAACATTTCAAAATTGGAGGAACAAAATCAAGACTTACAAAAACAAATAACAAGACTAGATCTACAAGATCGCAAGAACAATTTGTTAATACATGGCATACCTGAAACCGGCCCAAATGAAAATACAGAAGGCACGGCTCAAAGATTCTTGAAAGACAATTTAAAAATTTCAAATCCAGAAGGCGTCAGTTATGAAGCCGTGTATCGTATTGGTAAACCGCCACATCTCATACCAACAACGGTTAAACAGCCAAGAGTGTTGATGGTAAAATTTAAACACTTCGAAGATAAACAAAAGTCATGGCAAGCAAGGCATAATTTACGTGGAACAAAATTCTCTTTGAGTGAAGATCTACCTACATCTATGCAGCAGAGAAGACGAATCATGCTACCTTATTATCTGCTAGCTCGTAAAAGGACACATCTTGGCAAGTGCTCCTTAGTACAAGATTACCTTCTTCTAAATGGCAAAAAATATACACAGAACGACATTGATCAATTGCCATCGGAATTGCAAAAAAAGAAGCTTTACCAGAAACACTTTACAACGACTGACGGTGTTGCATTCTATGGAAAAGAATGTTTCCTAAGTAATTTTCATATGTGTAGATTCAAAGAAGGTGGAAAGGTGTTTGACAGTGTGGAAAAGTATTTCCAATTTAAGAAAGCATTGTATTTCAAAGATGAACCCTCTGCACAAGCTATATTGGAAGCCAAGAGTCCAGCCAAAGCTTTAGCGCTTAGCTATCAAATTAAAGATTTTGACAGGGAATCATGGGACATGGTGGCCAAACAGTTCATGTATAATGGGTGTGCTCTAAAATTTACCCAGAATCCACTTTTAGCTGAACAGCTTAAGAATATGAAGGGAACACTAGTCGAAGCCAACCCTAACGAAACCCTTTTCTCATGTGGTTTGTCACTAACTGATGCTAAATTAGAAGATAAATCTCAATGGAGGGGAAAGAACTTGCTCGGAGACATTTTGAGTGAGATAAGAGACACTTTATAAATGATGATAAACTCTATATCCTCGTATTGTGTACAAAATCTTTTTGAGTCACTATTTGACAGTAAATATCAATGAAAACTCTATACTTTTGTAGTATGTACAAAATCTACCTGAGTCACTATTTGATAGTAAATATCAATGAAATTCTAGAAATAACCTACAAACAATGGTAACAGTAAATATCATTGAAAACTCTATATTTTTGTAGTATGTACAAAATCTTCCTGAGTCACTATCTGATAGTAAATATCAATGAAATTCTAGAAATACCCTACAAACACTGGTAATCCCTAACTCTATGCAATCATGACACTATTGCTGTTAGGTGTTAGACATTGGTGTGAAATCAGATAATATTGACTACAATATGTTAAATTTAAAGCCCAAACAATTATGCAGCTATGATTATTTGCTACTAGACCTTGGTGATGGTCTATCTTACATCTCCTACTGAGTGAATTTGTTTTTGATAACTTATGGTAAAACCTTATGGTAAATATAAAAAAAGGTAAGATAGACTGTAAACGGCATTAGAATCTGTGTGGATAGCATTTGAATGGAGTACGAAATTTCATTCATATTAAAGGGTCATGTTAAAAAGTACAAAAGTATGTGTATATAGTGCAAAAGAATATGTTACATTAAAGGGTCGTGTTTTAAAAAAAATGGAAAAAAGTTGTGATTTGAGTGCAGAGCATACGTATGCAGTACACAGCTTTTATCTAAAACTCTGATAGACAATATCTGAGAGTCTTGAAAAGACTAATAAACAAAATACAGTAAAAAGGTACAATAAAAGGTTGTGGTTAAAGTACAAAGCATATGTATGCAGCACACAGTACTCTCCAACAGACAATATCTGTGAGCTGTGACAAGACAAGTAAATATATGTAAATATAAAAACTCAAAAAGTGTAATATAGATTATGTAAATGGCAATAAAACCTGTGGGTATGCATGTAATGGAGTGTAAAATAATATCTATATTAAAGGGTATGCATGTAATGGAGTGTAAAATAATATCTATATTAAAGGGTTATGTCTAAATCAAAAGAGCAACAAAAGGCAGTTGTTACAGTGTTAAAGTGTAAAGCACATGTATACAGAACACAGTACTCTTTAAAAGACAATATCTGTAAGCTGTGAAATGACGAGTAAACGTAAGTAAATATAAAGAGCGTAATATAGACAATGTAAACAGCATTAAATCCTGCGGACATGCATATAATGGAGTGCAAAATAACATCTATATTAAAGGGTTAAGACTAAATCAAAAGCACAACAAAATGTTGTTGTTAAAGTGCAAAGCATGTATATGTAGTGTACATCTCTCATGGAAAAACTCTGGTAGACAATATCTGCAAGTTGTGAAAAAGACAAGTAAATCTTTACATAGACAGTGTAAACTGTTTTAAATTTTGGGTATACATTTACAGATAACATGCTCATAAACTTTTGCCAAATCAAATAATGCAAATTAGTTCAGAACTTTTTGGACTAGTCCTCATATAAAATTCTGCAAAACAACATCAGTGACCCTTATGAGCTGTGGAAAATGTGTGTATGTAAATATTCACAAATATAGATAATGTAAAACCCATTAAAAACGTAGATACACATGTATAGATACTTTTCCTCAATACAGGTAACTTGCGATTAGCTCAGAAGTCGTTACCAACTTAAGTAACATAAAATAACTCAGCAGCCTTGTAGTGAGTATTGTATGGTAACAACATTTTGTAATTAACTGTCTGTATTTATAAAATATATAAAAAAAAGCAATTATAAAAAATTGCTTATAACTAGTAATGGGTATTGTATGGTATCAACGCTTTACGATTAACCATCTATGATGTGATGGAAATCAAACATAGTAATGTAAAGGCATACTTTATAATTAAATTTTACACTGAAAACTTCATGAATTGGGAATATACTACACCACATTTAAGATTTAAAAAAGGGGAAAAACAGTTGTCCTAAAGAACATGTTTTTTTTTTTCCAAGTACATTTTTGCATCATAAATGGTGTACAAGTTGTTGTGTGAAAACATAATTCCCCCCCCCCCCCCCCCCCCCCCCCCCCCCCCAAGTACATTTTTGCATCATAAATGGTGTACAAGTTGTTGTGTGAAGTTGTGCTCAACTCTGAATGTATACTACACTTAAGAATAAATATTGTCAAACAAAACAAATAGTTGTACAGGCACAGAGTATATTAATGTGGCATAAAACTATGTTGCAGTAGGAAACACTATTTATGTTTTGTGGAAAAAAGGTTTATGAAAAGACTAAATCCCAATGGTCATGCATACAGATCTTTATATATTCATTTAGGAATATTTAATGAACTCTGAGTACTGTAAAAAAGAAAATATGTGGAAAAATTAGCCACAGTAAATAGTATTTTGCTAACTTTATATATAAGCTGTAATAAGTAACAGGTACCTGCTTTGATAAGTAAGTGATAATATAGTAGCAAAGCAGTTAGTTAACAGTTAGATTAATAATCGACTGTAATACCCAACAAAGATTCATGGAAAAGCATTGTCCTAAAAAGTAACAATTCTCTGGTTGGAGGTAATTAGTTGTCATTAAATATAACACAATTCTATCAGCGACTAGTAAATAAAGTAGCTGCTGTAATCTTTGTAAAGTTAATTGATGTCTATTGGTTTGAAAAAAGAAAATAGCAAAAATATTTAAAAAAAAAAAAAAAAAAAAATTCTGAACTCTTGAGTACTGTTAAAAAAACTAGTACAAAAAATTAGTTACAGTAAACCGTATTTTTGTAAACCTCAGGTATAAGCTATAAGAAGGAACAGGTACCTTTTTCGATAAGTGACAATATAGTAGCAAAGCAGTTAGTTAACAGATTAATAATTGACGGCAATACTCAACAAAGATTCATGGAAAAGCACTGTTCTAAACAGTAACAGCTCTCTGGTTCGAGGCAATTAGTTGTCATTAAATATAGCACAATGCTATCAGCGACTAGAAAATAAATATAAAGTACCTGCTACAATCTCTGTAAAGTTAATTGATGTATATTGGCTTGAAAAAAAAAGAAAATAGTGAAAATGTAAAAATTGCTGAGAAAATTGGGAGTTTGGGAGTACTGACAATGACACACTTTGTTGTCTAATACATTAAAGTAATTTAAACGGTAGAATTTTAGTAAAACTGTAGTCGTGTATACCAGTTTAAAATATATGATTCAGTAACTCACAAATTAGTAAAACATTATGTCCTTGCAGGTACTATACTCTTATATGCAAGAATTTGCAAAGAATATGCCACTAATAAGGTACTGCAAATGCTTATTCACATCGTATGTTTATAGCCATATTGTTACGGTTCCAACTGACTAGCAAAAATTTCAGAATGTTAGTCCAATACATTAGAGTAATTGAAATGGTAGAATTTTAGTAAAAGTGTAGTTGTGTATACTAGTTTAAAATATCATTTTCAGCAACGCACAGATTAGTAATAAGCTATGTCTAAGTAGGTTCCATATTCTAGCATGTACTTGCAAAGAATTTGCCACTAATAAAGCGTGTAACGGTTATTTACATACTATATTTGTTGTCATATTGTTACGGCTCCAACTGAGCAGAAAAAGTTTCAGAATTAGAGTTAACATGTTAGTCACGTACTTAGAAATCTTTATAGTAAACAGGTATGTAGGAAAAAATGTACTCGTTTGATCGATTTACTTTAAAATAATCTGTGCAAATTAAATAGTTAAGGTTGGTCCATATATTAGTTAAACTGATGGACTTTACAAGTGCTAAACAGCAATTTTTATTATTGATTCAAGTTTCTCATTCGAAATGAGACAGTGGTGCATCTACTATTTGTATTTCAATAGTAATGAAAGTATGTTTAATTATTTGTTTTAGCCTCGTATCTGTTATACATAGCAACTTATTAGACCACAACATGGGCAAAATACAGTTAAGAAAAATCATAGCTGTAACAAGGAGTTCGTATGTTGTTAAATATATATTTGATAGGTTACACCCATGAAGACCAATTTGGATCTATGCTCCCTTAATTGCAGAGGATTGTGAAGTAAACAAAAAAGAAACACACTCTTTAAATGGTTAAATGATCAAAAAAGAGGTCTGATAATGTTACAAGAAACGCATTCAGATGCGTCAGTTGAAGAATCATGGGAAAAAGAATATGAAGGGAAAATTTATTTCTCACATGGTTCTAGCAGTGGTAGGGGTGTTGCTCTTTTAATTCCTAAATATATGAATGAACAAGTACCAATTAAAGCAATTGAGACTGACAAAGAAGGTAGAATTTTACTAGTACATACCGAACTGTGCAATAGAGATGTAATTGTAGTAAACATTTATGCACCAACTAAGGACAATACAACTCTACAAAATAATTTTTTAGAAAATTTAAGAATAATTCTTGAAAATTTTACTGATAAACCTTTGATAATTGGCGGTGATTTTAACACCTACTTAGACTCTGAACTTGATAAAAGAGGAGGGATAAGTCCTCAGACTTCATCGTATAAAGATAATCTTATACAGTTTATGGAAGAATTTCTATTAGTCGATATATGGAGATTGAGAAATCAAGACAAACGCCAATTCACATGGAGAGGAAAAGGTCGTGGAGGAATAGTTCAAAGTAGGTTGGATTACTTTTTAGTATCAGTCTCTTTAGAGTCTGAAATAGACAATACAACAATTAAACCAGGTTTCGGTACAGACCACAGCCTAATTAACCTCAATATAAAATTATTAGAAGGCCAGAAAAGAGGTAGAGGTTACTGGAAATTTAATAACAGTTTATTAAAAGACAAGGATTATATAAAAATAGTTAAAGAAACCATTGTCGAAGCTTTATCTAATAACCAATTTAATAATAAAAGAGTGCTTTGGGACTTTATTAAATGTAAAATTAGAACAACTACTATGATTTACTCTAGTGAAAAAGCAAAATCCAGAAATAAGAGAGAGAAAGAAATATGGAACATGCTACTACAACTAGAAGAGAACTGTAATCGAACGAACAACCAAAACACGTTTACAGAATATGAGAATTGTAAAACAGAATGGGAGACCATTCAATTAGAAAAAAATAATGGCGCAATACTAAGATCAAAAGTACGCTTTGCCGAAGAAGGGGAAAAAAACTCAAAATATTTCCTGAATTTGGAAAAACGAAACTATGATAATAAACATATGAAATCAGTGATTAATTCTAAAGATATATTGATAGACAAGCCTGATCAAATCTTAGAAGAGCAAGCCATTTTTTTCGAAAAACTTTATACATCAAATAAATGCGATGAAGAAAGCCAAATTCTGACAAGTGAATTTCTTGAAAAAATTGATATACCAATGTTAAATGAAGACCAAAAGGAATTTTTAGACTGTGAATTAAGCGTTTCGGAGTTGTCTATGGCCTTAAAAGAAATGTCAAACGACAAGTCACCAGGACTAGATGGTTTCACTACCAATTTTTATAAGTTTTTTTGGGCTGATTATCAGATATAAAACTTGTCATTCTTGAAAGTTTTAATTACTCTTTAAAATATGGCGAATTAAGTGAAACCCAAAAAAGAGATGTGCTCTCCCTTATACCAAAAAATGGTAAAGATACGCGGTATCTAAAATCATGGAGGCCAGTCTCACTGCTAGCCACAGATTATAAGATCCTTGCAAAAACATTGGCAACAAGGCTACAAAAAGTAATCTCAAACTTAATTAATCCTGATCAAGTAGGATATATAAAAGGACGACACATTGGACAAAACATAAGGTCCATAGAGGACATTTTATTACTGAGCAAAAAACACAATATTAGTGGCTTATTGGTTTTAATAGATTTTGAAAAAGCATTTGATACTGTTGAATGGGACTTTTTATTTGAATCTTTAAAATCATTTAATTTTGGCCAGACGTTTAGAGCTTGGATAAAACTTCTATATACTAATATAAGTTCCTGCACAATAAATAATGGTTATTTTTCAAGAAATTTCACACTAGGGAGAGGAATTCGCCAAGGGTGCCCCCTGTCAGCTCTGTTATTTATTTTAGTAGCAGAAATATTATCAATCACTTAAGAGCCAACAAGGAAGCAAAAGATATTACCATTGACAATTGGGAATACAAGATTTTTCAATTAGCTGATGATACCACTATTTTAGCCAAAGATCTAGAATCCCTGAAACTAATTATAACAGTTTTTTTTAAATTTCAAAAAATATCTGGCTTAAAACTGAATCTTGATAAATGCGAAATTGTTCAACTTGGGCCAATGATGTTGACAAGAGCAGGATTACCAAATGAGCTTTCAAATCTTAAAATTAATAAGGGCCCTTTCAAAACATTAGGGGTGTGGTTTTCGCCGGATTCAAATGAAAGCAGTAAACTGAATTATGATGAGCGTCTTAATAAAATAAACAAAATCTTGCAAATTTGGAGCCAAAGAAGCCTATCTTGGAAAGGACGCATCATGATAATCAAAACATTAGTACTGTCCCAGGTCGTTCACTTATTCGAAACAACTTTTACACCAAGAGAATTTTTAGTCCAGCTAGACAAAATACTTTTTAACTTTTTATGGAACAAAAAACCTGTAAGGGTCAAGAGAGAAACTATAATTGCTCCTGTAGAAAGTGGAGGTTTAAAAATGCCCGAAGTGTGTGCCTTTCAAGAGGCACAAAAAATAGCCTTCATGAAAAACTTACTTGTAGAAGATGGTAAATGCCTTAACCTCTTCTTAAAAGTCTGTAACTTTAAAAAAGTCATGTTAGACCATAAGCTATCCAGCAGTGTTATAGAAAACTATACAAATTCTAAGTTCCATCTCCAGACTTTACAGGTTTGGTTCAAAGTTAAAAATAATCCCCCTGAAGACTTACAAAGTATTTTAAATGAATATATCTTCCTAAACAGTCATGTAAATATAGATGATTCACCTATTTACCCTAAAGACTTAGGATTAGATAATGATTTACTTGATCTAAAGATTGTAGACCTTTTAAATAAAGAGAAAAAATTCACTACAGCTGAGGAGTTAAGGGTTAGGCCGGGATGGTGTATTAATATTATAAATATATACTCATTGCTGGATGCTATCCCGAAACAGTGGAAATTTATTATAAATAATGAAGTATACAGATACACTCCATACCCAAAATTTAGTACATCATTAAACCACAGAATAACAGAAATAAGGAAGGTCACAAGCAAGAAAGCATATTTAGAATTAATCAGACATGTAGTTAAAACACCAACAGCTGTAGAAACCTGGTTGAATTTATTTCCCTTTCTAGAACAAATAGAATGGAACTCAGTGTTCACACTAGTATACAAAATAACCAAAGAACCGTATCTACAATCATTCCAGTATAAAATTCTGAATAGAACTCTTAATTGTCGCTATAATCTCTACAAATGGAAGATATCTTCCTCCCCTACCTGTATTTATTGCACAGAGAATGACACTATAGAGCATCACCTTTACCACTGCAATGTGACAATTAATTTCTGGAGGGAAGTTAGCACATGGCTTTATAAGATAAATCTGATAAAGCTCTCTTTTACAGTGTGTGAAGTAATTTTTGGACTTTGTGAAGCTTCACACACTGATGGGTGTATAGAATTTGTGTTTAACTACATTATATTATTAGGAAAATGGTACATTAATAAAAGTCGTTCTAACAATCAGCGAATAACATTTTCCAACTTTCCTTCTCTAGTAAAAGAAAAGTTGGAAATTTTGAGAATGAGTTATATTCTAAAGGAAAATTTAGATATCTTTAACAAGTTCTTTGGCACTTTGTATAGGTATTTTGACTAATGAACATTCAGTCAAATGTAGACTTAACAATGATTTACCATGCTATGATCCTGTAAAACAATAAACCTAAACGGTATTTCAGGACTTTTAAGAAGATCTAGTATTGTTCTCTGCAACTAAAGGCAGTGTAAATATAATGTAATGGGTAGACAAAATGAAAAGTGAAACTTTTATATTAAATTACATAACTTCTTGCTATAGTACTAGAAAATGTATTTAAGTTGTATTCAGACAATTTTGATATTGTATGTTACAGTTTTGCTTTATGTAATGATACAAGAGAGGCAATAAAATATTAAAAAAAAAAAAAAAATATTGCAATAAAATACTGTAAATGTAATAGTTTCCAAGTTATAAGCGATTTACTCAACAGTGATAACCTAAAAGTAGCTATTACTCAGCTATGCCATGAGCTACAGGTCTGAAATTTTACTATGTTATAGCTGACCCAAAAGTAGCTGAATAACATATTTATACGAAATTCTCTAAATGCAATGTTTTTGAAGTTATAAGCGATTTACTCAACAGTGATAACCTAAAGTAGCTATTACTCAGCTATGCCATGAGCTACAGGTCTAAAATTTTACTATGTTATAGCTGACCCAAAAGTAGCTGAATAACATATTTATACGAAATTCTCTAAATGCAATAGTTTTTAAGTTACAAGTGATTTTACTCATGATGGAAGTTACTGAAAAGCCCAAAAGTAGCTATTACTCACTTAGCTATTGAGACAGGCACCCAACTTACTCACCATATTGTAGCTATGAAAAAAGTAGCTGAATAACATATTTTAACAAAATGCTCTAAATGCAACACTTTTCAAGTTATAAATGATTTTGTGCATGATTTCATGAATTTTAATGCATTAAAAATTATTAAAAAAATTTATTTAAAAAAAAGTAAGACAGATCCAGGTCTCATACTCATACAAGAGAATCTACCTCTGGCCTAGTACATTTATGCAAGATATGAAAGAAATTCCTGCAATAGTCACTGAGAAAATTGTGATTAAGTGTTGAAATTTTCACACTTTTGGTGGGGTACCCCCCTTGTAATGTCTCTAGCAAACAGACGAACAGACAGATTTGCATGCCTTGAACAATTTTTCATCCTCGATAGATAAGGTATCTTTTAAAAAAAACAGCATGTCTCTAGGCCTTGTAGTTTTGGAGGAGAAGTTGTTCACGCGGACGCGTACGCCCACGCCGCAGAGTGACGACATAATGTCAGCTGACTGACAAGTCAGCTGACATAATAAAACTAAGTTTCATAAACCAGTGACGAAACTTGCATTGGTTGATTACACTCCAGTTCACAAATTAATCTGTTGATAAGAATGACTCCCACAATCATTGATGTACAAACTTAACCTGTTAAAAGGATTTATCTCACAATCACTGGTGTTCCAACTTCATCTGTCAACAGAAAATGAATCTTACAATCATTAAAACCACTGACATTGTGGTGCAAATACCATAGTTACAAATCTTGATTTCTGGGACTTTCAATCAATAACATCTCAGTTCAAATGTTACACTAACCAATAACATTCCAGGTTACAAATGAAGTACCTACCTCTTGCCCAATCATAGCAGAGCTTACAACACATGGTGGATTTGCCTATGCCTGGTTCCCCCTCCACTAACACTCTGCGTGGGTTTGCACATTCTTCATTGGCCTTAAAGATATCCCGAGTGCCAACTGTGTAGTCATAGCTACAAACAAAACAGTGGACCAGTAAAGTGATGCAACTATTAAGTGGATGGATGGAGTCAATTGTGTTATCATACCTGAATGCAAGCTGAAACAATAACGTGTGTTCCCATTATGGACATCAGCAAATAAGACACTATTCTAAATCTAAAATCTAAATCTACTGCTTTGCAGGCGCAATATCTTCCCCGAAGGGGAACTCAGTGCGCTAAACTAATCATATATAATATCCGAGTCATAGTGGGGGGCGTGTCCAGGTCTGTATTCCGATGGTTGTGGGTGTGAACGTGGGGAAGAAAACTAGGTCGGAAAAGCAGATTTGAAAAGGTGGGTTTTCAGGTGCTTCCTGAAGGATGTGACAGATGGACTGGTTCTTACATGGACAGGAAGTGAGTTCCAGAAAACAGGTGCATGATGGCTGAAAGATTTGGTAAGATACTTATGAGACTTATGTATTTTAGAGTCAAAAGAAGGAACTTGAAGGAATTTGTATTTTGGACTGCTACGTCTGGTGTTCCTTGATGAGGTATATGGATGAAGTTTATCCTTGAGGTACACAGGTTGACCATACTTAAGGACCTTATATGTGATCAACCCAATTTTGAAAAGAACCCTGTATTTGACTGGTAGCCAATGTAGTTTTTCCAGATTTGGAGTTGCATGAGTGTACCTCGAGGTTCTAGTGACTACTCGACAGAGGGAGTTCTGAACACCCTGCAACCTCTTGAGCTCAGAAAGAGTGAGTGAGGCAAAGAGGGAATTACAGTAGTCAATTCGGCTACTGACGAGAGCATTTGCAAGGAGTATTGCTGTGTTAAGGTCAAGGAGATGGCGAATCCTATATAAATCTCTTATATGGAACCGAGTTGACTTGATGACTTGGGAAATGTGATCTGTGAGGGTCAGGTTGGGGTCGAACACCACTCCTAGGTTTTTGACATTTGAGGCAGGTGAGACTTTATTCCCAAGAATATCAGTGGGAAAAAGCGAAGTTGTTTACGACTGTGTTTTGAACCAATAAGGATGAATTCTGTTTTGTCTGGGTTTAATTTGAGTTTATTTGCAGCCATGAAATTTTGTATATCATTTAGGCAGTCCGTTAGAGCTGTCATTGACTGACTGAAATTTGATGGTGAAAGAGTAATGTATAACTGAGTGTCGTCTGCATAAAAATGGTGTTTGATACCCCTATGAGATTGAATAATTGAACTGAGTGGATTTGTGTACATGGAAAAGAGGAGTGGCCCCAGGACAGAGCCTTGAGGGACACCAAATTTCAAGTCCATGGGATGTGACAGTACAGAGCCTACCTTGACTGATTGAGTCCTGTCCGACAAGTAAGACTCGAACCAACTCAGAGCCAGTCCATTGATGCCATAGCAGTCATGTAACCTATGGAACAGGATCAAGTGGTCAATCGTGTCGAAAGCTGCAGAGAGATCAAGGAGGGTTAAGGCTGTTGTACTGCCTTCAGACATATTGAGGAAAAGATCATCCTGTATATTTAGGAGGGCACTTTCCGTAGAATGGAACCTTCTATAGGCAGATTGGAAACCAGTCAAAAGACAGGACTCGTCCAGGTGAGACAGGAGTTTGGACGACACCACTCTCTCTAAGATCTTTGAAACAAAGTTTAAATTAGAGACCTGCCTATAGTTTTTAAGGACTTCTCTATCCAGGGTTGATTTTTTTAGGAGTGGAGTTACATGGGCCTGTTTGAAAAATTTAGGGCAGCTTCCTTCACGGAGTGATGCATTAATTACTGATGTAATAGGGGTGATGAGGATATCTAAAAACTCAATTACAAGAAATGTTGGCCAAGGATCAAGCGAGCAAGATTTGCTAGGGGAGTTTTTGATGATTTTAGCTACCTGATCTTCTGAAACTGAGGAAAAAGCTGAGAAAGCAGGCGGTGTGAGATCAGAGTCAGTGTATTTAGGGGGATTAGAGTTGGCGAAGGATTGACGAATGTTTGTGATTTTTTCTGTGAAAAATTCAACAAATTTGTTAGCTAAAAGTTGAGGAGAATTTACTGAGGGAAGTACCTTTGCAGCGGATCTGTGGAGTACGTCGTTTAAAGTTTGCCAAAGTTTCTGAGGATTATCTTGGTTGTCATGAATTCTGGATTTGAGGAAGTCGGATTTCGCTTTCATGCAGATTTTATTATACATATGAACCTTTTTGATATATTGTGATCTGTTGAAACTGGATTTGTTTTTGCGCCAAAGGCGTTCAAAGAGACGTTTTGTTTCTTTTGCCGCAATAACACTGTCATTTACCCACCCAGGGATATATTTGGACCTGACGTGTTTAGTGATGGAAGCAGCATGTTTGTCAATGAGAGTTGTTAGAGTGGAGTGGTACTGTGAGTACAAAGCATCAGAATTATTTTTGGGATCAACAATAAGTTCAGATGAGGGGAGATCCTTTCTCATGGCTTCCATATTGATTTTATGGTATTTTCTGAAAGTGACGGTGTCTCCAGAGATTCGTCTTTGGGGGGTGATATTGACCTTGAATGTTATGGAGAAGTGATCGGAGAAGGCCTCGGTGGCATGGACGTGTGAAATGTTGTCGTTACTAGATTTGGTGAGAACTAAGTCAATGGTGTGTCCGAGGATGTGGGTAGGAAAATTTACCTTTTGAAGGAGGTCAAAGGACCCCAAAAGAGCACGAAATTTTTTTGAGTCGTTGGAATTTGTGTCCATGTGAATGTTAAAGTCACCGATGATTACCAAATTGTCTGTAGTAGGGTAGATATTTTCAAGAAGTGCGTTAAACTGTTCATAGAAGTTTGCAGGGCTAGTTGATGGGGGTTTGTATATATTGAGAAAAAGGCAGGATTCATTTTGTAAGGAGATTTTAATAAGGAGGTTTTCAAAAGAGGAATAAGTATCTGTAGGTATGCGGCTGGTTTGCAGTTCATTTTTCACCAGGAAAGCTACTCCGCCACCCCGTCATGACTCCCTAGGTCGGTGAAAAAGGGTATGACCGTGTGGGGAGATATCGCTGAGATACGCCTGTGAAGCGTCTGGGCGAATCCAGGTTTCTGACATGGCAAACACGTCTGTATCATTGTCCAAGATAAACTTTTGTATGGATGAGTATTTGTTTGAGAGGGATCTAACATTGGCAAAAGAGAAATTTATGCAATCAGGAGGACCAGGGTTTGGATTAATGTCACCAGCTAGTAGTAGAAGTGTAAGGAGGCTGAGAGGTGGAAGTTTCGATGGAATATGGATGTTCTTTTTGAACAAAAAATGTAGGCAGGAGGCGGTTGGTGTACGTTGAGGTTGAAAAAAACTGACAACTGGGGGGCAGACAATCTGAGTGCTGCCATAGTGGCGAAAAACAGATAAAGCAGGCAAGAAAAACAACAGAAATTGTACAAATAACATCATATGTAGGAAAGAGTACTTTATAAGTTGTTTTAAGTAGGAAAATAGAATGGGGAAGTGTTTAAAATTAGAAGGAAATGTGTAAGCAGGTAGTATATTATTGGGCCGATAACGGGGAATGTGGGCGAAATTGGGGGATTTAGTGATAATTAAGTAAAATGTGTAGATATAAAAAGATCTGGTTGAAGAATTAAAGTATATGACGAAAGTTTAACTGTTGTTAGGGAATGATGATAGTTTGGAGAGGCAGAATGTTGTATATATAGTCAGGTTTACAACGAAAAACGGTTAATTTTCAAAAACGCTACTTCCCTCGACGGACACACACCACTTTACGCTCACTATTCTTAGCAATTTGGTGCTTATTATGATACAAACTTTGACAAAGAGTTCAAAGTGTATTGAATCAAAATGAATCAATCTCCTTGTAACAATAAATCTAATCTTTCACATAAGGGAGAAGTTGGTGCTATTTAGAACACTGAAACATATATCTGATCTAGCAATAACTAGTGTTAGGAATCAGTCTAAAAAATCAGAATCGATTAATCGGTAACTCTGAGCAATCGATTATCGATTATAATCGTTTTTCTGCTTGCTTTGTAAGAAAGACAGAATATTCTTTTTTACCAAATATAATAACAGTAGTCTTCCGATAGGTCAGTGGTGAAAAAAATCTAGGTTATTTGTTTACATTTTGGGGTAGGGAAGGGGGTATGTTAGGAAACCAGTAGGTTGAAGAGTCAACAAGTATGTGTATCAGCAATAATATAATAATCTATTAAGGTGGCCTTAACAGTTACAAAATAATATTTATTTTCATTCTCCCTTTTCATCAGCTAAATCATTTACAGTGTTTGAATGTAACATCAGCAGATTAGCAACCAATCATGCTTAAAATAAACAATATTTCAACCCTAGACTTTCTTCATGTCCTTTTTTCTAAGGTATTATATGAGGACTGTATGACTTTATACTAGAATGTGGGGCTGACAAAAGTACTGTTTCAGCATAGAGAAGGATTTTTCCCTCCTTAAGTGGATGTATAATGTTTTCATCTATGTCAGATTTAGTGGGATGAGAAATACAAAGACTTGGTGCAAGTCTATTTCAACCCCTTTTGTTCAACATCACCATGTGGTACACCCATGTTGTGAACTCAGGACACTTTGTATATATGCAACAAAGAAGAATAGAATATCTGCTCATCATATGTCAAGAACAGTGACTGCCAAGCAGCTTCTGAAAATTATCCTGAATAAAATACTTCTTTGGGAACTAAACAATACATAGACATGTGTTCATGGAATTTTCCTTCCATTTTTAACTCAGAACACTTTTCAAAGACATGCTATTTTCATTAATCAAATGGAAGAGTGACTTTTATTGTTTCTGGTCAATATTGATGTTTTGTAATATATACTAGGTTATATGAAACAGTTTGGCACAAGTGAACATGTATTTCAGCATTGTCACTCAAGTTTATGTGTATTGGATGGGGTCTGGAAAATCTGACTCTTATCTCAGGAATAATATGATGAAAATTTCTCAAACAGCATATATATGACATAAATAGTTGTGTATCATTGATAAATGGATGGTGCAGTTATTTTATCAAGTGTATTTAGCACTTGTATGTGTTTCAGTGCATGGGTGTCCTGAGTTAAAACCTTCCCCAGTTGGCAACACAGTTGTGGTTCAAACTGAAAGTATCTCCTAGCCTGGCCTTCCAGGCTGTCTGAACCATAATGCAAACGTGAAATATTTTTGCCATAATGCACACTGTATCAAAGGCCTTTCTAGTCTCGAAGTCTCCTCAGCAAGCTAGGCTAAGTAAGTGTATGAGAACATTATGAAAAATCCTTATAATGCAGTCAAACAGTTGTGCCTTCTTTATACATATAAATGCCTGTGGCAAGGCTAAGATCTCCCACCAGCTTCAACGAAGTCAGATCCTCCTCACTCTCTCTCTCTGCCTGTTTATGTTACTGTAAAGCATTTGTCTATTATTCTGTTAAATTTCTCTCATCCTGAAAACAATATTCCATGAATTTCCTTTTTTAAGCAGATCTTCATGACCTATTCATTTCATATAATTATAATTTCTTAGATACTGTAAAATTCTAAGTATGGCAATGTAGTAAACATTTTAGTTTTCTTGTTCAACAAAATTTGTCAAAAATATTCATGGCGGACTGCTGAAGTATTACAGTAGTGTGATCTCTCTCCACTTGATTTATGGCCAAGGTTGTTATTCCCCATTTATAGGGAGTATACATGTTGTGTGTGAAGCAGTGAAAGTTAAATTTAATTTAGGTTGAACTTAGTTTATTGTATTAAAAGATATTCTAAATACCTACAGAAATTTTGAGTTTTAGTTGTAACCAACAGGAAGTAGATACCAGTGAAAGAAACATGGCAGATAATGTAAACAAATGTTACGAAACTAAAATGTTAAACATCTGTAGAAAAAGGGAAAATTAGGTGGTTTATAAGTCTTACTTTCGATTCACAATCGATTCTTAAAATGAGAATCGATTTTCTACATCGAAAGTTTTAAATAGACGATGAATCGATTTTCCGTCTAATCGTAGGACCACTAGCAATAACACATCATACTATTAATTTCCTCCTTAAACAATGAAAAAAAAACACTGGCATAAAGGAATTGTATTTTTCTGCCTACCCTTTTTCTTGGAAAACAGCTCTGTGGAAGGTTTTCCTATTGACTCCACGGACAATCTGCAGGGCCGTGTAGACTTTCTCCAGATCCACCTGAAAACACTCTAACCAGGGTACAGGCACCAGACAGCTCAGTTCATTTAGATACTGTGTCCTCAGCTCTTCTTGTATTAACTTTAGGAAGCTTCCTGTAAAACAAGCTGGGATTAATGAAAATCTTCTTTAAAATAGGGGAGTCATTAAAGCTCTGGTATTAACTTCAGAAAGCCACCTGTAAAACTAGATTGGGCCAACTCGGCGCCAACATATCCCCAGACAGGTCATCACTCACGCCACAGGTTTTGATCGGGAATTTTTAAAAACATAATTACCCATTATTATATGAACTTCAGCACATCAATCTACTCTGTTTATATCTTCCAAGGAAGATGGTGTATCCCCAGACGCCGAATACATAACTCAAATTATATTTTCAATCTTCCTGCAATGATAACTCTAAACCTATTTTCAAAGTATTTAAATGATTGATGATTGAATGTCCATTCTAAAATAATAATCCCAAAAGAGCATATCTGTTTCTATATTTGTTGACAAATAAAATATTATTTTTAACTCAACTCATCATACTTTTCAATCTTCCTTCAAAGTATTTAAATGATTGATGATTCAATGTCCATTCTAAAATTCATAATCCCAAAAGCGCATATCTGTTTCTATATTTGTTCACAAATAAAATATTATTTAAAAAAAAATTATTTATATTATTATTTTATTATATTATTTTTAGAATTTGCAAATTGTTTTCAGTTATTCATTTCCTCTATACCTATATATGTGGTCCATATATATGCAACCTAAATATGTGACACAATCTCAGTTCTGACTCCCCTTTGTGTTATATGTAATGAAGCCCACCACCTCCCACCCCCACCCCTCTCCCCTTCTCCACACCTCTCTCACTATTACACAAGATCTGCAACCCCATTGAGGTCTTTGTTTCTCATCTGATATCATTAAATACCTTTGTTTATTTAGTGTCACTCAATATAGCTGGAGGTCCCAGAGGTGGGTGGGGGGAATCCGGGTGGGGGATGTGGGTTGGGACTTAGTTTAGTTTATTAGTTTATTATAGTGACATGTATTATGTTGACAAGGATTATACAAAAACTATTGAATACCCAGCCCTATATGGGCTTATAAGTCACTTTAAATAGAGAGTTAATAACAAACAGAGCCAACATATTTTGAGGTAAGATACAGTAAATAAAGACAGCAATTCAATACATAAAAATTAACAATATAATTTACTTTTTCTTTCTTGCCACAAATCAAAAATAAAATTAATAACCATATTGACATTCATATGAGTTAATACCCTTGATAATTGATCTATTAATAATTCAGATTTATCTATATTTAAAATTTTGAAATATTTCATACGAATCAGCTCTAAAGCTGGACAAACACAAACAAAATGTATCTCATCTTCTACATCTTTTTTACACAGTTTACATGTTCTCTCAAAGAGATGGAGTGCTACAGCATAAATGGTAAACAAACAATCTATATAAAAGGGGTACTCAAATACAAAAAGAATTGAGAATTTTAAGTATGTGATTATCAACTGAAATGAGTTCATAACTGTAGGAGCTGTGTCAAAATTAACTGAGGCAAGTTGAATAAAACTGGGCTAGTTGTGGGGTAAAAATCCCCTAGTTTTACTACATACGGATATAATTTCATTAATATTGGGACTTAAAGCTCACTTAAAGTGTCCATTTTGTCTACTTGAATATGTTTAACTGGCGTTTAACCAGTTTCATTTTAAAAAGTTAAAAACTCAGCAAGCAGAGGTATAACACACAAAAATAAGTTCTTAAAAGACTAAGATAGCCATAACATTATTAATATTCAAAATTTAAATAGACAGGCATTTCCTTTTAAAAATTCAAAGATTTCAGCTCTATAACCCACATAGTTTGACAGTTACTGGGCTTTAAAGTGGCATAATGTCCATAAATTGGGTTTCTGTGGGCATTTTACAATTGTTAAAGAGACCTTAGCAATTAAACTACAGATCTGAAACTTTTTGGGGGACATACATAACAAACAAAAATTATATATAATACAGTTTAAGACTTGTCACACTAAGCATTTCCAAATAACAGGGCAAAATACGGAAAAAATGTCCAAAAAGGCACTTGGGCGAGTGTCTATGGCCCTCATACACAGGTTAAATGTCTACTAAAAACCTTGATTTTCGCCATATGTAAAAAGGACATAATAATGCATTCCCAGATGGGATTTCAGCTCCATCAATCACATAGTTTAACAGTCACAGGGCTTAAAGGTGGCAAAAAGTCCAAATATTGGGTCTCTGTGGGCCTTTTAGAGATCTCGATGTGGCTTTCAAATTAAAGCTTCAGACTTAAAATTTGTTACATACTAAGATTACACATAGAATATGTATCTAATAAAGTTTGAAACTTCTCAGACTTACCATTTCCAAGTTACAGAGCAAAATATGTGAAAAATGTCTTAAAAGGGTCACTCAGGTGGGTGTTTAAGGTCCTCATACACAGGTTAAATGTCTACTTGAAGCCTTGATTTTTGGCACATGTAAAAAGAACATAATAATGTATTCCCAGATGAGATTTCAGCTCTATCAGTCACATAGTTTAACAGTCACAGGCCTTAAAATTGGCAAAAAGTCCAAATACTGGGTCTTTATGGGGCCTTCTAGAGACCTAAATGTGGCCTTCAAATTAAAGCTTCAGACTTAAAATTTGTCACATACTAAGATTACACATAGAATATGCATCTAATACAGTTTGAAACTTCTTAGACTTACCATTTCCAAGTTACAGGGCAAAATATGTGAAAAATGTCTAAAAATGGTCACTCGGGTGGGGATTTATGGTCCTCATACACAGGTTAAATGTCTTCTTAAAGCCTTAATTTTTGGCACATATATAAATAACATACTAATATCTTCCCAGATAGGATTTGAGCTCTATCAGTCACATAGTTTGACAGTCACAGGGCTTAAAAGTAGCAAAAAGTCCAAATATTGGGTCTTTGGGAGCCTTTTAGAGACCTCAATTTGACCTTCAAAATTAAAGCTTCAGACTTAAAATCTGTTACATACTAAGATTACACACAGAATATATATCTAATACAGTTTGAAACTTCTCAGACTTACCATTTCCAAGTTACAGGGAAAAAGATGTGAAAAATGTCTTATAAGGGTCACTCGGGTGGGTGTTTATGGTCCTGATACACAGGTTAACTGTCCATTAAAGGCCTAAATGTTGGGGCACATATAAGAAAACACATAGATATATTCCCAGATGATATTTAACTTAGATGAGAGACATAGTTTGAAAGCTACAGTGTTGAAAGTGGCAAAAAGTGCATAAATTGGGTCTCTGTGGGCACTTTTGAGACCTTAAGTCGACCCCTTTGGGTAAACCTACAGCCCTAAAATTTTCTACAGACAAGGATTACATATCAAAGTTATACCTAGCACAGTTTGAGACTCATCAGAATTACCACTTCCAAATTATAGGGCAAAATATGTGAAAAGTATAGCAAAAAATCCCTAAGTGGGGGTATTTATGGGCCTCAAGGACAATTTTCTCCTCAACTTAAAGTCGTGATTTTCGGCACATGTACTAAGAACATATTAATGTGTTGTCAGGTAAAATTTCAGCCAGCTGAGCATCATAGTTTGTGACCTACAGGGCTCTAAGTGGCCAAAAGTGCAATTTCTGACCTTAAGGTGGCCATAAGTTCTTTTTTACTGGGAGTTTAAGGTCACCTTAAAATAGGGATCTTCCTTTGGGCACCCTTAACATGTGTACCAAGTTTGAAAAAAAAATATTAATTTGTTTTTGAGTTATCGCGTCCACAAGGAAATTTCTACGGCGGCGGCGGCGGCGGCGGCGGCGCGACGGACCTGAATCCAATATATCCCCGACTTTCGTCTGGGGATATAATAAGGGGCCACAAATTAAAGCCTGTTAATATCTGGATACCACCCGGTAATCTAACACTGCTAATTAAACTCTCTAGTATTAATTTCAGGAAGCCCATTAAGAAAAAGGATCATCTACTAAAACCCCCATTGACTGAAGTGTCCTACACAATAGGAAACCATAAGAGGAAATGTACAAATTGTCGATTTATATATAAATATTGATAATAAGTCAATCAGAATCTCATAAACTAGTAGTTTCAAACAAAGGCACCAGTATACACGAGTCATAATTAAAAATGGTAATAATGGTTCCGAGAAATATTCTATAATTTAAACTCCATTTTTATTCCACAGAAAGTCCAAAGGTGAAATACTTAATCAAACTGACAAAAGTTCTGCTGCTTTGATCAAATACTAGCCATAACAAGAATGTAGATGCTTTCAAACACCAGTTCATTACAATGTAAAGTGGTTTTTGGTTTCCTTCTACCAAAGAAAACAGAACAGAGGTATTTTGTGGTGTTTTCTAATGACTGGACACTTATTAATTTCAGCATATCATAACAGTTATCAGAACTCAAATTTGGCTAACCTGGTTGTACCCTGAAGGAGGGGTCAAAAGACAAATTTGACCACATCAAAAGACAATAATTTCTGGTGGTTGGTTTCATACCTGAAAATTCCGAGACTAATAATAACCAGTTTTGGCATCTTTACCCAAATACTACAGTAGTGTTGGTATCGAATAATAATATATATCGATATCAAACCATATTTTTGCCTTCTGTATCGATCGATATTGAAATATCGGGTCATGGATGTTTTTCAAGAGAGACCTTCCAAACTATTTCACGAGATTTAGTGGTTTCCCGAAACGTAAACAAATATGGCATTTCCACTTTAGCGGTAAGTGAAAGTGGACAAAAATAATATAAAAACCAATATATTCTTCAAATATTGTCCTTTATTTGAATGAAAAACACCATAGTTGTACCTGTAAAGTAGTATATTTCAATATTGATATTGTACTCTACATTATTGATATCGGCAAATTTAGTGTGAATCGATAAATATTTCAATATCGATAAACAATACCAGCACTATACTACAGCCATTTAACAAAATTTGTAGTTTTCCCATGATCGTACAATTATCAATTTGAGTATACCATCACTACTGCTCTTCCTAATAGCAATCGACCTCAAATCTTCATTGGACAATTCAGTATTGTCTAATTTTGACACCAGGTGACTGTACAACTCTAGCAGAGACTTCCTGAAGGAATTGTAGGCTCCCAGTCCCCGTCTCATAATGATCTCAATCAGCTTCATGGATTGCTGTCTCTTTGTAATTTCATGTCTGATTATTTCACTGAAAGAAACAAAATAAAAACACATCATTTACACAGTGTTCTTTTAGCCTTTTTTGACCATGTCTTAAACTAGTTGTTCATATAATTATTTTCCCCCATCAGAACCATTTTGTGCTTAGTTATTCCATTTAGCCATGAAAAGTAACTGTTTATATATTGTCCCCATCAGTACGACATGACACCTAAACAATAGATATCTAATGAGGACCAGGGATGGAGGTTAATAGTTGGGTTAATTACATTGAAAAAAGCAGGTGCAAACCAAATGGTGATCCAGATAATTTTCAAAATTTAATGGGATCTAAGTTGGACCATGACCCATCTTGAGATTTTTTTTCAGGAACTCCCAACCAGTGGTATTTCCATAATACTGCTAACAAACAACCAATGCACAGTCATAAAAAATACCTCCCTAGAAGAGGCAACCAGTGAACCTGGTACTTATAGAACTATTAGTATATTGTGTTTTCATAAATAACATGAATAAAACCAAACTATCAGTCATATTTGTTTACCTTATCTTTGTGTTTTTGAATATTATTTTCATAGACATTTGATATTTTATTTTCAATGATCTGCACAATGGATACTCAGTCTTGTTTTTCACCCTGAGTCACACCCTTAGGTACTAGGTAATATTACTACTATGTACACAAATCTGTTTGTGTTGCACCAAGTTTGATGAGTCGGGATGACCTCAATGGAGTGACCTTATATGCACAGATACATTCTTTCATTGAAATTATTTTTCATTTTTTCGTATCTCATCTTAAAAGTATGTTTTTTCTCCATCACAACACTTTAGTAAAGCCCGTGCAGCTCTTGTAGTGAGTTATAAGGCGATACAGGGCTGGGTATTAATTTCATATATTTTTTATAATCTTTGTCAATAGAACATGTTACACTATAATAAACTAATAAATAATAAAGTTACACAAAAATAGCCAGATATGTTTCACAGCTATTGTCAACAATGACAGTAATCTTAACAACCAACAGGATCTTTCCAGGAGTCACAAGAGTTCACTGCCAACTAGCAGGAAGGGTAAAAGGCTTACCAGAAGTTTTAACAAAGAAAACAGATGTGTTTCAAAATCATCTGTCAATTGTGACCAAAGGCAGGCAAAATTTACTGTATAATATGTAGGGGTATTATTTCAAGTTATTCTCAGCTATGCAGTAAGGTATGTTAAATGACATCATGGGGGCTGACACAAAACACTGTGACACCTTGATAGTGTCAGTAGATGTCATGACTCGTGTGTGACTCTTGGCATCTATGAGTTTATGCAAATATGTACATTTCGCTTATGTTCTGTTGCATAAACTTGGGGAAATAAATGACTATCACACCCTACTGTTGCATTATCTAAAATTGCCCTCACCTATCATTCAACGTAACAGTGCCATCTTGTATTAGATTGGGAATAATATCATCAACCTGCAAGTCATCAACTATTGATGTGATATTCTTTTGAATGCGAAGCTTGTCTTTTGGATCCATACTTTATCAACATCCTAAAAAATCAAACAAAATAACCATAAAGCATCCCAAATCAAAATATAAATGATTCTGTTAAAACTTCAGGAATGAGAAACTGCATAAAAATGTCAATATAATTTACCAAACAGAAATTATTTGGCACTACAAAATTAAGCCTGTTGATGTCACATATTTTTGTTGCGATATTTTCAGCACTACAAAAGGACCCCAGTCCACAAGACCTAAACACATATGTTTCTGTTTATTTGAATATATGCAATCATGCAGCTTTCAGTTTTGTAAACTACAGTTAAAATTTTAACACATATACTACCTTTTATTTCAAACTATCAAGTATTGGTCTTAGATATAGGCTTAGATATAGATTGATTCTCTGACTCTAACCAGACATCCAGTTAATAACAATACATAATTAAACAGGGTATACTTAATGATATCAACGAAGGCTTTCAATGTGATGCTATGGCTAAATATTAACAGAAATGATAATGTTCATTAGTTGGCTGCCACTAATGTGTGTTGGCTCAATATGGTTACCTCAGCTCTACTTTACTGGGATGTAGACTATTGACCTATGGCATGACCGGATGATGTAAAAGTAGAACTCATGACCGCAGTATTTAAAAAATAGGCTGTATACATACATGCCAGTTTGATTGGCATTAAATATTAATGAACGGCACATATACATAAGTTAAAGAATTCAAATAACACTTTATACTTTTGGTAATATGTGGTCAAATATGCGGTTAAAAATTAACACAGAAAACAAGTACATGTGAGGTCTGTCCCCTGCCATTGCATACCATCAGTATATCAATAGCAATTGCGACTGGACAGAAACTCGGTCTAATGCTGTGGTGTGTGAATATGCTGTGCACTGATGTGAGCGTTGGGTGTCATTATTGCTGGTAGGATCAGAATAAAGGTTTTAGTCAAGCAAAGTCAAAGTTTACTTGTGTTGACACCTCACTCCCTGAGAGTCTGGACAGCTCAACCCGAGCCACCATAGAGGGTCAGGCTACATAAAAATATTTTTGATCAAATTGCTGCTTGAAGATCAAATACTTCAAATTCACTATAATAATTTATTGGTTTTGAGATGTGGTAGTGAGTTGCTGATAGCGAGATGCAATGGTCATGAGTAAAACATAAATCGCATGTCCTCCTTTAAAACTTGGGATTTGCTTGAAACACATGAATCAAATGTGTACGCTAATGTACTACAATAACCATTAGGATTTTTTTTCACCTATTACTGCACACTATTTGTTCAACACCGTTCCTCTTGTCAAGTCTTCTACCCAAAGAAGTTGGACAGTATCAGGAAGATCAAGATCAAGGACTACGGAAGACTGAGGCACCGCTTGGAAAAGTGGCAGATCTCCCCATCGACCCACATTTTAACTGCGTTTCGACTAAATGCACCTCTCTCTTCACTTCATCTGATTGTTTATTACATTCTCCTCAATCGGCATAACTGAGTCCGAATAAATGCCATGTCCTAACTTCCATTCTTCAAAGGTAGAGGATATTTACCGAACGGCTGTGTACGCTAGATCAGTTTCACTGCTAGCGTACCCAACGGTTGTGTACGCAAGATCTATTTGACTGCTAGCGTACCCAACGGTTGGGTACGCAAGATTGATATCACTGCTAGCGTACCCAACGGTTGGGTACGCTAACAGAGACATCAGTCTAGCGTACCCAACGGCTGTGTACCCAAGATTTATATCAGTGTTAGTGTGCCCAACGGCTGTGTACATACACTACTGGCATACCCAACTACCCTGCACCCCAGGCATTGAACCCTATATGTTCCCAAAGGCTGTGTACACTAGATCAGTTTCACTGCTAGCATAGCCAATGGTTGGGTACGCTAACAGGGATATCGGTCTATCGTACCCAACGGCTGTGTACGCAAGATTTATATCAGTGCTAGTTTGCCCAACAGCTGTGTATATACACTACTGGCATACCCAACTACCCTGCACCCAAGGCACTGAACCCTATGTTCCCAATGGCTGTGTACACTAGATCAGTTTCACTGCTAGTGTAGCCAATGGTTGGGTACGCAAGATGTATTACACTGCTAGCATTCCCAACGGTTCTGTACACTAGCAGGGATATCAGTCTCAGTGTAGTGTACCCAATGGTTGTGTACGTAAGATCTATTTCACTGCTAGTGTACCCAACGGTTGTGAACGCTAGCAGTGATATTGGTCTAGCATACCCAACGGTTGTGTACGCAAGATTTATATTGCAGCTAGCCTACCCAATGGCTGTATACATACACTACTGGCATACCCAACTACCCTGCACTCAAGGCAGTGAACCCTATATTCCCAATGGTTGTGCACCCTAGGTCAATAGCTTTCTTAGCATACCCAACAGTTGTGTATGCAAGATCTATTTCACTGCTAGCCTACCCAACGGTTGTGTACGTCAGCAGTGATATGGGTCTAGCTTACCCAAAGACTGTGTATGGAAGACCCATATCACTGCTAGCATACCCAACAGCTGTGTATGTACACGAACGGAATACCCAACTATCCTGCAATCAAAGCAGTGAACCCTTTGTTCCCAATGATTGTGCACCCTACATCAATAGCATTGTTAGTGTACCCAACTGTTGTGTACACAAGATGTATTTCACTGCTAGTGTACCCAACGGTTGTGTACTCTAACAGTGATATCGGTCTAGCCTACCCAACGGTTGTGTACACAAGATCTATATCACTGCTAGCATACCCAACGGCTGTGTATGTACACTAATGGCATATGCAACTCTCCTGCATCCAGTTAAAGCACTAAGTTCTGTTTTCCCAATGGTTATGTACCCTAGATTAACATCATTGATATTTTCTTTTGTTAGTGTAACCAAAAGCTGTTTAAGGTACTGGCATACCCAACTACCCTGTACCCAAGGCAGTAAACTCTGTGTTCCCAATGGTTTTGCACCCAAGATCAGTATCATTGCTGGCATACCCAGTGGCTGTGTACACACGATCCATATCACTGCTAGCGTACCCAGCAGTTGTGATATTGGTCTAGTGTACCCAGTGGTTGTGCACACAAGATCTATATCGCTGCTAGTGTACCCAACAACTCCAAATTTTTTACAGCCTGCCCAATTTCTCATTACCCAAGGTAGTATGCACTCAATGGTTGTGCACTCGATATCAGTACCCTTCATAGCGTACTCAACAGGTCTGTATCCAAGGCATTGAAGTAATTAGTTTTTAAGGAATTTTTTTGAGTAGTCAGAAATGGGCCAAGGACCACTCTCTGGATTAAACTTATTCAGCTTATTGTTACAGTACATTTTAACAAAGTTAATTTAGGGAAGAAGTGATTAAAATATGGGTACACTAGTGGTGGTGGACCAGTTCACGCCCGGGTACCAATTCACGCCCACCCTCAATTTTCTTGAAGAGTAATAATTTTTCATAGAGAAGATGTTTACCACATCATAGATAATCATCAAATTGATCATATATATTTGTTATTTATTGTTTAACTGTGATTGTTTTGGATAAATTCAGGGGTGGGCGTGAATTGGTACCCGGGCGTGAATTGGTCCACCACCACTAGTACTGATCTTGTGTACATAGCCGTTGGGTACGCTAGCGATGATATAAATCTTGTATACATAGCCGTTGGGTACGCTAGACCAATATCACAACTAGCGTACACAGCCGTTGGGTAAATAAGCCTAATCAGCATTTCGAGTACGCATGCGTGAAGTCATTGTCCCGGCTTCCGTTTCGGGATAAACAAATCTACGTATATCTGAACCAGGAAGTGATTTTTACATGAATAAAAGAGTAAATAATACATAATTTGCTGCATAAAACTCACAAAACTTATTTTTTATAAAAAATATACCTAACGACCTATAAAGTAAAGATTTGTCACCAGGAAAAGATATTTTAAAATATAGTTTTTAGTCTTCTAAGATGGGCGAAAATAGGGTTACTTACATGTACAGATATTTCTGAAGATGATTCTTCATTGATTATTTACTTAAATTTATATGTTAAAATTATTGTTGTTTCAGATATTTTATAATTTGAAATAAACGTTAAAATATTAGCTAATAAATTTGGAAATTGGTTGAGAACACCAGCAATTGGTACGGGTACGTTTATATTAATTAGTTTAAAATACTTGTGTATTTGGTAAAAAAAAATCAGCAAAAATTTAAAGAAAATTTTAGATAAAATAATATGCACACTACATGTGCTGAGCTTAATTTTTTTATAAATATGGAGCTACAGAAGAATATTTTTTGCCAAGAAAAGATACTTTAAAATATTGTTTTTATTCTTCTATTTATTTATTTATTTATTTGTGGTTTTACGTCGCTTTCAACACTGTACAGGTCATATCATGACGGGTAGTTGGAAGGGCAGAGGAAACCAGTACATATAGTTCGCTAGGGTTCTGTACTGTAAACTGCCGACCAACGGCAAGCAACTACCAGCTTTCCCACTTAAGGCCATGACGGGGATCGAACCCCGACCTCAGAGGTGGGAGGCGAGAGTTTTACCACTCTGCCACCGTGGCCCCTTTTTATTCTTCTAAGGTGGGGGAAATGGGGTTTCTTAACCTGTCAGTTATTTTTGGAGATGATTTTTATTGATTATTTCAATTACAAACATATGTTTTTAAATTATTGTGGTTTCAGATATTCTTATGTGAAGTAAAATATTATAACTAATATATTAGGAAAATTATTGAGAACACCAGCAGTTGTACATGTTAACTACTTGAAAATAGTTGTGTACATATTTGCTCAAAATTTTTTGATTAAATGGTGTGCTCACTAGAGATATACAGTTGAAAAAAATTAGTTTCAATAATTCAATAATTTTATTATTTTTTATTTATGGGCAGATTTTAATGGAATGAATATGAGGAGAACCTACGTGGGGGTGTGTGTAAATAAAAATATTAAAAATAACGTGGGCAAAAGATGGGTATCTGTGTACATGCATGATCCATTTTCCTAAAAATTCAACAAAAAATTAAAAATAGGGACTACACTTCCTTAAAAGTGAAATAATTACTATTACTTCGATATTTTTTTATCAGTGCAGCTTGTCATAAATGATCATGTTCTTAATCATAAAATTAAAAAAAAAAAAAACAAGGAAATAAAGGTCACATAATACACTTAAGATTAATGTATAATAAAGCTAATACATGATGCTGAAAAAAGAATAATAGGAAAATACTACAAAATATTCAAAAATATTAGGAAATAAATAAATAAATACATGAAACAATGAGTGCTTTATTTATTATCCACCAGTTTGTTTAAATAATAAGTAAAATAAGTCCATCAATGAAAAAAAATGGAAAAAAATTTAGAATGAAAATACAAAAAAAAAAATTTTTTTTTTTTTAAATTAACTTATGATTCCTTCTCCAGTTCTTCATAGATTTTAATGTAATGAAACGAGCAGAAGCTGTTTAAATTCCTTTCGAATGATGTGTATCACATATTTTTAAGTTACATAATTTTTTTTTGGAAATATCAAAGAAAAAAAAACGAATTGGTAACACCAGTTAGATCTTGGTTGCAACTGGGCGAAAATAGAGGATTTATGTTAAAACTGCCACAAATATCTCACAACAAATCCATATTCTTCTAGTGATAAAGACGGCAAACCGGATAGTTGGTTTCTATTCGATTTATAAAAGAGCAAACGAAATCCGGTGATAAATTCCAATAACCGGTTCCCGAAATGTCACATATTTCACATCAAAACTAGGGATGGGTCGGTACCAAAAATGTGTACATCGGGAGGTCGCCAATGTAAAACCGTACCGATTCCGGGACTCCGCGTTTTAGTGCACCCCAACCAAACATGGACATTTCCTCTTAACGACATCGCAATTAAAGTCCCCAAATGCCCAAAATATGAGAGAAACCTGTATAATTTCTTCAGATTTCTTGTTTGTTCCCAATATTTTAAGTTTTCCTTCCATTTTATGTGTTGTCAAGGGAGATTTAGGTTATAAAGTGTCGTAACCAAAACATGGCAGTTCTCAACGTTTCGCTATGAAAGTCTGCAAATGGACGAAAATATGGGGATAAAAGCTTATAATTTCTTCAGATTTTGGGTATGTTTCTAATATTTTAACTCTTCCTTCCATTATATATGTTGACAAGCGAAGTGGCGGTTTTAAAATCTTGTCACGGTATTTCAGTAAATAGCTCTCGATACCGAGATACCGGAACTACCGACCCATCCCTAATCAAAACGTATAAAATATTGCACAGAAACGTTTAAAAATATTAACTTCTGTAATATTTTGCCAATATACACTGAAATAATATCCAAAACGTCTGTTTTATCACCAAATAAACCACATTTTAGTTGAAATTATTGTTCATGTACACGCAGAGAAAGTTTTACAACTTGACTACAGCTTGGTGTATACTAATTAAAACGAATCCGGTTTCCGCCGAATTTTTGTTTTCGGGACCCGGTTTCCATATTTACATTCGATCGTAACACTACATTCTTCACAGAACTAATTTACATAATTTATTACACTATTTCCATTATATTTTTATAAAGATAAATGCGTATATATAAAGAAATCAAATAAAATAAATATTCGCTACTTCCTGGTTCTTTGTCACAGACGTTTTTTGTTTATCCCGATACCTTCCCGTGATGCTTTGCGAGAATCGAAATGCTGATTAGGCTTATAACCACTCCGTTCTTCAAAACCTCGGCGACCACTTCTAGGAAGTCTCAACAGTTTTCACAGAAATACTATGAATTATTAATACTAATATCACTTAAAAATTATTTAAAATAATTTTACAATCCAAATATTTAACACAGCAAGTGCAGTACATCTAGTTTGTACTTGTCAAGACTTTTGAAACTAGGTGGGCGATATTAGAAGATTTACACGCTTTGGTCCCGTGGTACAGTTGTGATTATTACAGCGAAAGCCTCTGTAAATAAACAAATCATACATGTAAATATAGACAATATATATCAGTTTCTGACAATTAATGAACACTTCTGTATCGAAATAAAATCACAAACCCGGAAAATTTTTTCCCGGAAATGAGGATGGCTATTTCTAAACTTGAACATGTTAGCTGTTGCCATAAGACGCCTATCTGGTTTCCCGGGGAAAAGCGAAACAACACTCAATCTTGAAAGTAAATGATAACAATCATCCACAAAGTGGTGTTCTTACAATTAACTGTATGTTTATATTTGGTATTTGTAGAAAAAAGCTGAAAATAGGTCTATTTAGTTAGCCAGTCCAGTCTAAGACAGAGTGCCAAGCAGATATTTTGTGGCCTTCATAAGTCTAGATCTATTTTTGTTTTAAAAGGGAAATATACCCTTAAAGACCGTTACTTAACAGAGGCAGATACACGATTTTCTGAAAGGGTGTGTGGCTTGTCTGGAGCATTGATATTTTGTATGCGGATATTTTGTATCGAGCAATTTAGTACCAATTGCTAATTAAATGGGGAAAGTCCCAAGTAGAAAAAAGAGAATCCCTGAAAAGTTCCAACCCCAAAAAGTTCTCACACAGAAAGGTTCCCACACAAGAAACCCCTCCCCCCCCCCTTCCCGGAAAAGTTCCCACCCACCAAAGGTAAAGGGGTGGAAAAGTTCCTACCTTTTGAAAAAATTACATATTTTTCATCAATTTTTATATGTTCTCATTTTTAAAGTTCATAGCACTGGTCCCAAACAATACCAGGGAGGATCTTGTGATTTAAGCCTATGATATAACTTACAGTAATACTTGTTTAGTCCTAAGTACTCCTTGACAAAATACTTTGGCTAGTCCAGCTCATTCCAAACTAACTACTTTCTCAGAGGAATTTCCTGTTACAGCAGCTCATTTCAGAGTACCTATTTTCTGTCTGATGTATTTGTATAACTTTTTTATTGGTACTCAACATAAATACAATACACAATATAATACATTTATATTAAAGAACAATTATAGACTGAAAGATATACAAACAAACACACACACATACACCACATACACATTCATAATAGCTACAAGTAACTCCTTTGGATATTATTATTTGAATATATATTACCACTTGTATTGGCATTATAGCTTTTGTAGAAAATTTAGGAAATCTAAATAAATTTCATGGAAGTTCTCTAAGTTTCTTTCCTTTTGATGAACTAGGTATAAGACTAACTTTGTTTTAATAAGGTACAGAGATTTTTTGAAAAAAGATTTGACATTTGGCACTTTTCTTGTCATTCAAGAACCATTTTCCCAATAAAATAAGGTAGTTTATACAATTTTTTTGGATTAGTCTGTAAATGTAGGCCAAGCAAAATTTCTCATACAGTGAAACAGATCTCAAAATTGAGTGCTGTAACAATAGCACATGAAAAATCCTTCTAAAATTCCAAATTTTTTACTCAGTTAAAATGTGATGCTCAATAGTATCAACTAAGGTGCAATAAAAGCAGGTTGGGTTGTCCAAAATTTTCCATCTGAAAGATTATCATTGCAGTTAATTACTCAGATAGTAAATGTGATACTTGTGATATGGTAGAGGATTTTAATATAGTTACTTTCCCTTTCAAAGACAGTTTTCTTTGTGACCATAAGTTTATTAATGTTTCCATTTTTCTGATTTTCTCATCAAAGTTCAAAGATATTATTTCACTTTTATTGTTATAATCCTCTGTTTGTTCAAACATCAGACCTAACTTGGTACAAACACAAAGGAGTGTAATTCCCTATGGGGTTGTGTTAGACAATGACACATGTTTAATAGCTGTCACTTCAAACAGGTATATTATGTCACATTCAGAAGTAGGTGGTGAGCCCGTGTGCACAACCTGTGAGTTGGTACCTACCAGTGGAAAGTTTTGACTGTTCTTAACAATCCACCGCCTGTGTGTTTATGTGTGGATGTGAACAAACACAAATAACAAAGAGAAAGAAATAAAAGAAAACACAATATTTCGCTATCCACTATGCAAAAGATATATATTTCATTTGTTATACGTTTTCTGAGGTTATTTATCAAAATCCGAGTACCGAAACACTTCATTTAACATATTTTTTTATAATGAAAGCACGTGTATTCTGCATCTTGTTTACAGCCGGTAAGAATGCTGCAGTACTCTGATGAGGGAGTATACAGGCAGTGGGGTGGTGGATATGGGGTGGGGGATGGGGGGGCATGGAGGATGAGAAAAGCCCCCATGACAAAGGTTTCATTCTGCCTAAATGGTTCATTAACTGACTGACTTGACTTAAAATGAAACACACTTTACATTCCATTAATGGAAAGTCATTCAGTAGAAATTTGCTGTATCTCTAAAACTGCCACTGTGGTTTATAAGATTCTTGACAGTGGTCATCCCAGCTATTTTTGGTCCTGCTTTGTTGATTCATTGTGGAAGATATGACACAATATACAATTTTCTAGATAAAAAGGTTCCTGGACGTTCCTCAAAATTACCCATCTGCATGTATATAAATATGAAAAAAACACTTTGGCCACAGCTTTGCTTTTGATGCTCTAACAATTAGGAATAATTTGTCTGATGATGTTCATTCTGCTGTAATTCTTGCCTGTTACAGCAAAAAGCTAAAATCTTATATCTTCAAAAAGGCTTTCCCACCTTAGCATTTAAACTATATATCTGGCATCTCCAAGGTACCTACCTAGTTAAGCCTGTTGATTGATGATTGTTTAAATTGGTTTGGTTGTTGCACCAAGTCTGCCTTGTTGAAATTAACTCTATAAAAGTACAGAAGAGAAGAGAATAGAAAGTCAACTATATTTACTAATTTAATGTAAAATTTATTTATTTTAGCAGTGTTAATGTAAAAATAAACAAAAAAAACAATTAACCATTATAAAATTCCATCATCTGCACATAACTATATATAAAAGTTGCATATCAACGTATGAGAGCTAAAGAATGAACATCCTAATTGGAAAGCATACAACATTTACTGGATGGTTCTAATTGAAGGTTCGAGATATAAGTAAATCTTGTAATGGCGTTTTTAAGTTTAGTTGGACTTTCTTCTTCATTTTAATCTAATGTGAACTTTTATAGTGCGTAATCTCTATCAATTGACAGACTATAAGGTGCAACTGAACATAAACAAGGTGTATAATCATTGGCTCAATGACATAGCGAGTACCAAAGTAATTGCTCCTTAGAGTCCCCTTTGAATATGGGAGATTAAGCGCTATAAAAGTCCAATTAGAACTGGACCTATGCATCGGAGAACCAATGCAAATCTGTATCCACCGGAAAGACAACTCACCAAAGCCAGTGAACCAGCGTTTGACCTTGAAGGAGGGGCCAAAGGTCAAATCAGACATCAGAAGATTCCCAGCCCACAATACCCTGCAAGTTGGTTTCACATTGCAAACTTCTAGAATCAATAATAAACGAGTTATAAACCCTTTTAAATTTGGCTATCCTCGTTTGACCTTGAAGGAGGGGCCCAAGGTCAAATCCAACCACACCACAAGATCACCAGTCCATGATTTCCTATAGGTTGGTTTACCATCCCAAATCTCTTGGACCAATAATAAGCGAGTTATAAGCACTTTTAACTTTGGCTATCCTCATTTGACCTTGAAGGAGGGGCCCAAGGTCAAATCCAGCCACACCGCAAGATTCCCAGTCCATGATTTCCTACAGGTTGGTTTACCATCCCAAACCTCTAGGACCAATAATAAGCGAGTTATAAGCACTTTTAACTTTGGCTATCTTCGTTTGACCTTGAAGGAGGGGTCCAAGGTCAAATCTGACCACATCAAAAGATTCCCAGCACATGATTTCCTATATGTTGGTTTCACATTGCAAACCTCTAGGACCAATAACAAGGGAGATATAACCACTTTTAAAGTCCACTTTGTGGGTTACTTTGGCACTCCGTGGATGACCTTGAATTAAGAGCTTCAAGGTCAAATGTCTGCAAGATTGTAGAGGACATATATATCTGTTATACATATCACCTATGAAGACATTCAACCTTCTACCTATGAGAAACAGCCAGTAGAAAAATGTAGATAATTTTCAAAGAAATGCCCACGGCGGCCATCTTGTTTTCCAGAATGAGGCTAATTTCCTTCCCAGAGAAGCTTACCCTCCAATGAAGATGTCCTGCAAATTTGGTGAACCTAGCTGATGTAGTTTTCCTCTTAGAGCGTTAACGCCGAAAATCTCTCTACGCGCGGCGGCAGCAGGGTAGTGAATGCTAAACCAAAGTATCCACCGGATGCCTCCAGTGGATACAATTAGAATTGACAATCAGGGTTACTACATTTGCTACTATAGGGGCAACTGCTCAGTGACATGGATGAACCTAAATAGCAATGAGAACAATTTTGTAAAGCTTTATGAACCAATATGTTAGGTTTGAAAATGCAACTGTAATTGACAAACATACAGGGGGGGGGGGGGGGGGGGGGGTCACTTTAAGATGAATGTAACATGAACATACTTTCTATGTTTTGTGACAATACATGCATGAGTATTCTAAATTCTCTTTAGCATCTGCTGATTGAAACAAGACAAACCTCTTAAAAGAGAGATACAATAGTCCAGACAACCACTAGCCAAGGCATTGCAGCAAGGATAGCCACTTCTTGAGCAAGATGTTGTCTAATTCTACTAAGGTCACACATCTGGAGGAAGCAGGCTTTACAAGTCTTTCGAACTTGTTCTGAGAAAGAAATAGATTTTTGACAATGTCAGCAGGATGAGTAAGACTTCCAAGAATACTGACAGGAAAATGAAAGGTGAGTTTCTGATGTTGAGCCTTAGAACCCAAAACAATAAATTCAGATTTATCAGGGTCGAGTTTCAATTTACTGAAAACCATACGTCACTGTACATCCTGTAGGCAGGTATTCAGCTTGGTAAGAGAGCAGAAGCATTCTTGTGAAATAGATGGACATATAATTGGGTGTCACCTGCCTAGAAATGAAATTTTAAATGTGGATGCATGAAGGCTTATTATGTTGCTTGGTGGAGTTGTATAACGTGAGAACAAAAGTGGACCTAGCACATATCTTTGGGGGACTCCATACAGATGAGGTTGCTTAGTTCAGAACCTATTTCAATGGCCTGACAGTGAATACTGAGGTAGGAGACAAACCACTTTGGGATATTCCACTAAGACCAACAACGATTTGAGATAGCCCAGGAGAGTATTGTGATCAATAGTGTCACAGGCTATTGACAAGTCAAGCAACATTAGAGCAGTGGGTTCACTTCATGCCAGGGAGATGGACTTCATTCTTTATTGAAAGCAGACTGATGAGCATTGTACACATGTCTAGCTTATTACTTTTGACATGGGATGTTAACTTCTGAGCAACAATCATCTCAACTAACTTGGAAAGAAAGCAGAGACCGGTCATGGAGGGTAATTCATAAGTTCGTTAGCAGGTAGTGAAGCCTTCTTTATAAGAAGGGTGACAACAACCTTTTTGAAAGCATCAGAAAAAAGAACCTTCATTGAGGGAATAATTGATCAACTTGGTTATGGATGGCAAAGGGATATCGAGACAATACTTCAGGAGAAATGTGGGTATTGGGTCCAATAAGCACAATTTAGTGGGAGAGCCCTTGATAATCTTGTGGATTTCATTTACAGGCTCAAAGGCATTGAAAACAGGAGGTGCTAAAGTCAATGCATCAGTAGCAGACTCAGAAGTAGGGAATATGTCCCTAATCTTGCCTATTTTTCACAGGAAAAAAAGCAAACTTATCTGCAAGGCTTTTAGCTGAGCTATGAGCAGCCAGATTAGACTAACAGTTTGGTGCAATACCTTCATAAAAGGCTCCCAAAGCTTCTTGGGGTCATCACTGTTTTCTGTGATGGTATTGATATAATAGGAACCTTTGTCTTTATTGGCCAGTCAGTTGCACGACGCAATTTGCTTGCTTGGGAGGCTTGATCTGTTTGAGAGCATTTTGTGTTTTCTCAATAAATTGCTGCCTTAGCCACATCCATTCAAACTGCCACCTTAGAGAGCACAGCATGTGGTATAAATCAGACAACCATTCAACTGACTGCCGTTTTGACATGCATGAGATGATATATGGGTGTGTTTGTCCAGCACATGAGTGAGACCATTCGCAAACTGATGATATAGTTCTGAGGCAATACCCTCTGGAGGCAATACAAATGGGATGTTGTTGAGGTCATTGCAGAACTGATCAATATCAATATTGTGATACCGACAATAAGTTGTTCAAGGTTGGCCGCTGGGTGAAAGAAATCCAGTTGGCCACCCACACCGGAAAAAATGGGAGTCATAAGGAGATATCAATGCATCCAAAGTGTGCCCAAGTATATGAATTGGGCCAGTAACATCTTGAACCATATTCCAACACTGAACAATGGCATTAAACTCGGGCTCCGTCACAAAACTCAACATCCAGATGAACATTTATGTCACCCCAAATAATCAAGTTGGAACCAGTTGAGGACAGGAAACTTTCAATACATGTGCACGTTTTTTGTGTTATTTTAGCAGCATATACAAGTTTAGAGTAGTATGATTGTGTTTATGACTCAAAAACATGCATCCATACGTGTAAAAATTGTCCTTGTTTGGTATGTCCAAATATTTTCTCCATTCATAAACATAATAGTAAATTGTAGATGTTTAGTAATTCTGTAAATTTCAATTTCGGTCAACAGGTTATTCAGCTTGACATAAAGCTTTGCAAAGACAAGAACTACATGGTCACATGTTGTTAAAATTAGGGGAGAATAACTTCTAAATTTATTTATTTGGGTTTTAACAGCACTTTCAACACTGTGTACATATAGGTCATATCATAAGGGGTAGTTTTATGCGCAGAGGAAACCAGTACATACAATTGGTCAAGGTACTGTACTGTAAACTGCCAACCATCACGAAGCAAGTACCAACTTTCCCACATGGGTTCCAAGGTTTGTACCCCATACCTCAGTGGTGGGAGGCAAGTATTTTACCGCTGCACCACAGTGGCCCCTGGAATAATTTCTAAAATTGGAAGTGTAGTGCCTACTTAGTCATGACTCTAGACTGGAATTAATAGGCACAAGTTTGTGCATAACTTTTTAAATTACTCCCACAAATTTTTCTTTTGTTAAAAGTATCCAATATCTTTCACTATTGGCCACTTTCTGATTTTGACCATAGATAGAAGTCTTTTTAGCACATTTCCAAAGAAACCCTTTCACATTTATTTCATCCGAAATGATCATAAAAACCGAAAAAATACACACCAGGAATATAAAAATGAAAAGTAATGATGTTAAACAACATCTCACAAATTATAAATTAAGGAAGAGGTGTAATTTAAATAAGTTAATAGCCTCATAAGTCCATTATTTTACAATATTGGACACTTAATTGTCCATTAACCTATACTTAAATTACACCTGAGAGTTTTTCTTTTGCTAAAAGTGTCCAATATATTTTGCTATTAGCCTGTATGTGATTTTGACCATATATAGAAGTCTTTTCAGCACATTTCCAAAGTAACCCTTTTACATTCATTTCAACTAACATGATCATAAAAACTGAAAAAATACAAACCAGGAATATAGAAATGAAAAGTAATGATGTTAAACAACATCTTAAAAAATATAAATCAAGGAAGAAGTGTAATTTAAATATGTTAATAGCCTTGTAAGTGACCAACATTAAAAAATAATGGACTGTTGACTCAGTCCCTTCAGGACCTGTTAACAGTCCATTATTTTCCAATATTGGACACTAACATTAACCTATACTTACTGTTCAGTTATCTGTGACAATGTACCAGACGTATTGTTTAGTATTTTACAATTTGCAGTTTTGAAATAGTGTGACCTCTCCTTTAATGTCTTATTATTGGATAGCAATTAGATTTTTTGTGAATTTCGTAGCTTTAGGATTTATACTTCATTAAATGTATTCTTCTGAGACTGGTCTAGAGTAAATATAATTTAATTGTTTCATTTCATATCTGAGAAATTTTAATAATTTGTCTAAATTGGTTGCTTTATGTCTTTAAAGATGATGAAAATTGATTGTAGAATCAGAACAGAGGTTTCAGACAATTTTGGGGGGGAAGGAAGAAATTTGGCCAAAGACTGACAAGGCATTTACAGATCTAATGCATGTTTTAGATTCAGCTAGAATTGATTCAAACCCAATACTTTGTAGTTAGAACCCCAATTCATAGACATACTTACAGTCCTGTGCTTTTTTCAAACATTATACAAATATTTAGAAAGATTTAAAAAATAGATATTATGACCTAATATGACGTGACTTGTGAAAGATATCCATACAAATCAAATACAAATATGCACAGATAGGTGAAGTACATAGGCATGTGCACATGTTTAAATCTTATCTTGATGTAATGGAAAAAGGGAAAAAACTTGGTACTCATTTGTAATCCGTTTCTCCAACTCAGGATAAAAACTTTGTGAGCTGACCAAATCTGGATTTTCTTAAGTTATAATTTTAAAAAAAAATGGACCCACAAGTCAATATAGGATATAGTGCCAAAAACACAAAAAAAAAAAACTTTTCCAAGGCTCCCACAGAGTAATGTTTGCTGACTAGCAGTCACCTCAAGACACATAGCCACACAGAAGCTACCTAATTTCTATGTATGAATATCCATTTAGGGTAGCTAGAAATGCCATCACACCATCTATATAACTGAAAACAACCTTACATTTTGTTCTTGTACTTGTACTTTTACACTGAAGGAAATAAACTATTGATAAATTAAATAATTTGTCCAAATGTTAAAGATATGTGTACAGCTATATATTTAAAGAATATGATATATATCTGCACACCATAGTACAAGATTTAGAATGGCTGCAAGTTGCTGATGGTTCCTCCAACGGGGGCATGAACTTTTCTTACTCTGTGGGTACCCTCGATAGTAAGCAATTTTGCAATGTTATAAGCAACCAACAACATGGTTATAAATGAAGCAACTTTACTACAGATTCCAGCAGTCCATGGTAAAATTGAATAATAAGTAGGCTAAAAGGTGTTTCAGTCTACAAGGGTGAGCCACAAAGCCATCAGAAACACGAGTAGTGCTTTGAAGTGCTCACCCATCCCAGTACTAAAAAGTAGCCCTTTGCTGCTTAACTTCTGTGAAGAGATAGGCACTCATCACACTAAGCTACAATTAATTCATGAAAGTTCGGAGGTAAAAAAACGTGATCTCTAGAATTGTGAGCCTCACTAGAGCTCGCACTTAAAAAGCCTAGTTGAGTAACTCCTTAAAAAGTTCCAAAACAGTCATTACCTCTTGTTCAAAATTTTATTTTTGACATGTCTCAGATAATATCTTTCAACACCCAGAGCCCGTTCACAAGTAAAAACAATTCAACACAAATGCATGGCCATTAAAGCATTTGTGCAAACCCTGCCATAAAGTCACAAACAAACAAATCTCTTCACCATTTGAAGCACCCCATCCCTACTCCACATATATACTACTAAAATAAATTTCCCACATAAGAACATGAACATAATGGTACAAACAATGTATTGCAAATCTACCGTAACGCACAAGAAGTGGAAACTCTCATTATTCAATTTTAATACTTTTAAGTGAATGATGTCAGCGCTGCACTTCGAGTTATTACTGTTTACTGGGCTGCAAAATACAAACTGAACCCTTAAATTTGTCTGGTAAACAGACAGGTCATCCATAAACAAAACAAAATTCTAACATGATACGGTTGTGTCCGGCTAAAAACCCCAGTAATATTCTTTGTATACTAGCTGGTCAAAAGTAGGCCATACCTTCTACCCTACGATAAAAAATTTCGTAAATTTATTCCCATGTTTCATGTTTCCCATGTTACTTTGGATGTAAACAAAGAAATATTGATGTAAAACTTTAAAATCATTGCTATAAAAGGAGTAAGTGCTGAAATAAATGTAAATATTCGTACTTTTTAATTTTTATTGGCTGTATCAAAATATGCTACTCTCCATTTTTACCGTATAACTCATAGTGGTGGGAAAATGTAGTAAGGATGGAATGGCTATGTATTTCTTGTCTCTTTTTTCAATTAGAATTTGTTTTACTTTTTACAAAATATAAGTTTTACAATAAATAAATTTATATATCATGTTAGAATAGGAATAATCCCCTCCAAAACCATGGTATACGCCGACTTCACCTTTTGGGTTTATAACCTCAAACCATGGTAAAATTCTGCATGTACTATTGTCAGGGATTATTCCTACATTAATGGATAATGGAAATGAAAGAAGTCTACAAGTATTTAACCAAATGTGATTCTAACATGACACGGCTGTGTCTGCGATTCTGATTGGTCGAGAGCTATGGTAAAACCTCGATATACATGTTGGCTGTTCCATTGTCATCCCATCGCAAGTAACAACAACCAAGTACATGCTTCCAGTTTTTGACAGTTAAGGAACAGAACTTATTATTATTCATAAAGCACTTTTAATTGAATATAATTCTGATAATGAAAAGAAAATATATAGAACCTAAAAAATTTTTTAAAAAAACTTTATTTTTGGCGTATTTAGTGATAAAATGCTACTGCCACAATGTACAATTGGTAGAACAGCCTGATTTTGCAAAATATAAGGAAATTACAAGTATTTTAATTGTTTTGTCATGTTAGAATAGGAATAACGCCCTCCAAACCATGGTATATGCAGAATTTTACCATGGTTTGAGGCAATAAACCCCGCCAGCTTCGCCTTCGGGGTTTATAATCTCAAACCATGGTAAAATTCTGCATATACCATGGTTTGGAGGGCGTTATTCCTATAGCAACAAAGGGGCCACGGTGGCAGAGTGGTAACACTCTCGCCTCCCACCTCTGCGGCCGGGGTTCGATCCCCGTCACGGCCATAAGTGGGAAAGCTGGTAGTTGCTTGCCGTTGGTCGGCAGTTTACAGTACACAACCCTAGCGAACTCTATGTACTGGTTTCCTCTGCCCTTCCAACTACCCGTCGTGATATGACCTGTACAGTGTTGAAAGCGACGTAAAACCCCAAATCAAATCCTATAGCGACGACACCATCTGTAACAAAATTTAGCATTGTGTCTTGTAAATTGGACAGATTTGTAGTCATTTTTACAGAACTAAAATTTTACTATTCTGTCTTACAAATTTATAAAGTAGAAGGTGTAGTAATAATACGAAGATTGTGGTAATCGACTTTGCAGGGCATTGTAATTAAGAAGACTGGTATGGCAAAGTGTACTGAGGACTCAATGAAGCCAGGGTACCAGACAAATAATTATCCGTAACACTCTTCCGTCAATTGTTGTTCCGGATGCACCATGAAAATCCAAATATGAACCCCGTAGCCTGGAAAAGTATAAATACGAGTACGAAAGCCACTAAGCTCAGTCAGCCTTTTTGGGCAAAAATTGAGGCTTTGGGAAAAAGGGAATCAAAGAAGTTGTAGAACGCAAATAGGATACATTTTAAACTGGTGAACGTAAAGTTGCGTGAATCAGTGGATAACTGTCAAAGGACCGCAAGAAACATAGCTTGGCTTCACGGCCAACTGGGATTAAAGTGCATTTAAACCCAGTTTCACCAAGAAAATGGCGGCGATAGCAAGCGACTCGTCCGCACCATTGAAGTTGGTGAAAAGGGTTCAGTTTGGGATCCTCAGTCCAGATGAACTAGTATGTCGCCCGTTCCCATAATATTGTACAAACTAAGCTCAAGAGATAGTGACTAGACAACTACGTAATCCCTATTGTGACATTCTCCAGACCTTTTATTTGCCCACCCATCACTTTTTAATCCATTTTAGTTTCAATATATTCCAAAAGGCGTGGACTTCCCAATATATAACTGTACTGCTTCCCTTCATAAGTTGGCCACAGTCATAAGTTGGCCGCCCTCACCACAGCTTCACAGGGCTTTAACATGAGTGGCCTACTGCACTCTGAAACCTTGTATTATTGTTAAACATATTATATGTAACAGTTTTCATTGGTGTACAATAACCTATTTGTCTTTCTGGAACCTGTAGATGAGCCGCGGCCAACTTATGACTGCGGCCAACTTATGAAGGGAAGCAGTACATAATTATCTACGTAATAGCAAATGTACCAAATGAAAATTGGCAAATCGTCACAAATGATGCTTTTTACGCTTTGATCTGCAAGTGATGTTGGCATGCTGTCAAAAGTGTCAAAAGCACTTTCAGAATTATTATTGGAGCAAGTTGTCTTAATGAATGACCGTTGCTGATGCACAAGAATATACCAAAGTGTCCATTTCCTGAACCCCCTGTCCCAGATCCAAGGTCCTTTAACATCCAGGCATATAAATCTATGATGCAGTTTAACGTTACTTTCATATAACTGCATGTGTCCACCAGTAGTATGTGGCCATGTGTAATTCATTATTATATGCATTATCTTGTTTCAGAAGTTCAGATATGACTGCTACTTCACATTAATTCTTCCACATGATTTTATAAAATTTGCTTCTTAAGTTTGAAACAAAAATTGGTGAATTATATTTGCTTGGCACTTTAAATCATTGTCATTTCAGAGAAATGCCTCTGTCACTGAAGGCGGTATTAAATATCCAGAAACGATGGAGGGTGGAAGACCCAAGATCGGTGGATTGATGGACCCCAGACAGGGAACTGTAGACAGAATGTCAAGGTGTCAGACTTGTGCAGGTAGTTTTATTCAACTATTTTGGTTGGTACTAAAGAGAGTAAAAAAACTAAATCATAGCTTCTGTTTAGAGTTAGACAAAAGCTCCGACGATACAGCTTCAAAATGAAAGGGGTTTACCTATAAACTAATGAGAAATATTTTTTAAAAAGTAAAATATTTTCAAGAAACGGGAGATGTTTTGAATGATAATGGGTCAGCCTACTGCCTTCTTATCCAAATAACTTCAATATTTCTGTGGTTAAATTTCTTGTCCTGATGTGACATATAAACACTATAATTTGAGGGGGCCGGGTGGCATTCAGTGTCATTGCATATCTTAGGCAGAAGCAGCTCCAGAAATTTTAAACAATACTATTACTTATTATTGGTTAGTTGTTACTTGTTGATCAATATGAGTAACCAATTAGTCCGACACTACTATATTTTGCCATTTATGGTAAATGTAAATTCCAGAACACTTTTAAATAGGGCTGTGAATGGTTACCTGAACCTCAATACAAGAGTTGGTCTTTGCTATTATTTTATCTACTTGAGTACTCACAGCATACTGTATTATCGCCCGTGAAACCAAACGTTTGTGTAAAATATGGGTCATTTCTGCATTTTCGCCACGTAATATCACTTAAAGTTGTGCGTTTTGGGCTTAAAAATGTATAATTTACTTGAAGTTGTGTGTTTTGGGCTTTAAAATGTATAATTTACTTCATATTCCATAATACCTGGTTAAATAGAAGGCGTTTTCTTCCAAAGTTTTGCTGCCATTTGTTTACAGAAGACTTCTAATGGTAGATACTAAATCATTGTGGGGTATGCTAAGCATGAAGCCCATTTTGATCTTGTATTCCAGGAAATCAGACTGATTGCCCTGGACATTTTGGTCACATAGAACTCGCCAAACCTGTCTTCCATGTGGGATTCCTGGTGAAAACTATCAAAATGTTAAGATGTGTGTGCTTCTTCTGCTCAAAGCTAAAAGTTGACATAGTAAGTAAATGTTTTAATATGCTCAGTATTTAAACTAGACAAGTCATATACTAGTATCTGGGACCACTAAATATTAATTTAGTTCCACATTGGCAAGCAAATAACCTTATAGTAGTGGAATTTTAAACATTTCATAAAGATACAACAATATCCTGCAGAAGAGAAAGAAGCCTCGTCACAGCCCAACAATAAACTGTGGTTATTTGTTTATAGAATCACGTAAAAGTGAAGGAGATCCTGCAGAAGACCAAGGGTCAGCCGAGGAAGCGGTTTGCTCACTTGTACGACCTGTGCAAAGCCAAGAACATATGTGAGGGTGGAGACGAGATGGAAAATGCACCAGGGGAGGATGACAAAGGCGAAAAGAAGTCGGTGAGGGTGTAAAGAAAGTGTCTTTAAATAAGCAGAATAATTAAATAAATATATTCTTTGTTACACATGCTACAAACAATTTTATTCAGACAGCAGAAGTTTAATCGAATATAAGATGTAATCTATTATGAAATAATAGGAAACTGGAAAATCACTTGGGTTGAGCTGACCTTCTCCAAGACCCAATACCTCCACTATGGGTAATCAGTGCAGTGATAAATAATCCTTTAAAAATTCCCAGATCCATATGGTGAACTGTTTCACAAGCAAAATTTAATCATGTGGTCCTTGGGCCATTGTCAACGTTTCCTGAAAATTTCCTCAATATCCATCCACTACTTTAATGTTATTTTGCAGGCAAAAAAATAAACACATGAAACCAATTATGTATGTTGTATGTAAAGCATAAGAAAGAAATAGTAACTTTGGAAAGTGACCATTGATGGGGCAAAATAGGTATGGTGGTTTTAAGAATTTAAAAAAAAATTACAAAGAAAGTGCACATAAATAAATAAATTAGTTAAAATAGAAAGGATGGGAACAAATGTGAAAAAATTGGTGACTATGCATGTTAATAAGACTGAAAGAGGTTTCGGTCTACTAGCGCAAGCTGCAAAGCCATCAGAGACATGAGTAGTACACTTAGGCAGTTAAAACTAGGGCTGCAACGATATTTCGGTTACTCGGAAACGAAACGATTCGGTTCAATACTCGAGGCAAGAAAAGTGAACCGGGTCTTCGAAAACAACTAAACATAGACTACTACAAAATTCTATTTTTTCTTTAAATATATGAATATATTTATATATTTATTTTACTAATATAAGGTGTTTCCGTTTCAGTATTTTATATTTTAAGTATTTGCAAACTTTAATTGTTTGTGCAATAACGTTTTATGACGGTATTTTATTATAACGTATTTCGAAGACACCTTAAATCTCGCAATATAAAGATAGTTAAAGTTTCTTATGTTTTGCATTATAAATGCCTCTTTTTGTCAAAATTCAATAAATTATCAAAATTATTTCCTGTTGTGTGGTTTGTAGCCAATTTATATGGTATGTTATGTCAAAATATGAAGCAGTTTATTTCGTGGGCGATAATCAAGCGATTAACCAAGTCGATTCTTCTAAAACAAGGAATTGAGGCACATTTTCGGGGTCACTTGCAGCCCTAGTTAAAACTAATATCAGTTAAAGAAATCTGACAGAATACCAAGGTTTGTCCGAATATTTCATTGATTTAGGCTATATTTTATATTTTTTCGGTTACCCGATTGGCTTATTATTGTATTTTAGATACTTGTCTTATTCACTATTCCTGTTAAAATTCAGGGTCATAATGGCTGTGGTCGCTATCAGCCTCAGATCCGGCGGAGTGGCCTGGACCTTTCAGCTGAGTGGAAGCATGTGAACGAAGATTCACAGGAAAAGAAAATTGTATTGACAGCAGAGAGAGTGCACGAGATCTTCAAGAGGATCTCTGACGAAGAGTGTTTGGCCTTGGGTACGTTGTTTTAACACTCATTCGGAATTCAGATAATCTTGATTTATTTTTAACTAACTAGAAGTACCAGTGTAGCAAACATAGCAGCTGATGTAAACAAATTTGGCGAAAAGAAACTGTTAATTAATAAGAATATCTACCTGAAAATGCAATACCAGGCAGAGAAATCTGACTGATTTACCCAGGTAGTTTAATCAATTTAAATTTTAATTGTTTTCAGTTATCCACTTTGGCATTTTATATTCTGTTGCTTAATGTATTTGAACTGTTTTTGGGTAACCAGGTAACCTATGATTAGTTTTCAGTTAGATGAATATCTTGAAAGGGATCACTGATAAGGAATGTGTTCATAATGGCTTCATCAGGTTTTATAAACGCAAGGGGACAGCAAATACGACCAATCAGATACACGGCCATCCTATCCCCAGTTGCAGGCTATATAACCTCCTCCGTGTTGATATTCATCGCCGATTCTACTACTGGAATTGGCAGTTGTCAGATAGCTTGGCTTGTACTTGAGCAGTAGTGGTGTGGCGATTAGACATAGTGTCGATTAATCGTCGGTGACAGTGTAGAATCGTGGTTGGTGACTGACGTTTTTTAATGATCGATTATTAAGCTTATATCTTACCTTTCCTGATTTATATCAATATCCACGTATTTTAAAAATATTTTAGGTATTTGTACTTAATAAACTGACATTTTTGTCTTGAATTTCAAGTTTGTTTATGTCTACCGCCATATTTACAGAAAGTGGGTGCTTTTGGTAGATTCTAAATGTCGGAACACCGTTATTCTTACCGGATTGACCTATACTTTATCCCGGAAAGTGTTTCTTAAATAATAAACAACACAGTAAAATAATCGATTATGGGTCGATCATCGCTCGGAAAAATGGACGAATAATCGACCATGAAAATTGGAGGCGATTCCCAGCACCATTGAGCAGTTGAGATGGACCAAATAATTGTTTGGGTCATGTAGTGTAGTAAATATTGTACTTAGTATAAATACACAATACATCGAGTGTAACTGATTTTTATATTCACTGATTACAAGTGTACATGTAGTAGACAAGGAATTTTCTGTGTTATCTAGGAATGGACCCCAAGTGGGCAAGACCTGATTGGATGTTGGTGACTGTACTTCCTGTTCCTCCACTAGCCGTCAGACCAGCAGTTGTAATGCATGGCTCAGCTAGAAACCAGGTATGAAAAGTTATTAGCTAAGGTAAACAGAAGAAAAAATCCAGTGTTTTTAACCAGAATTTCACCATTCAGTCAACCACCAATCTCCTATTTCATGATTCAACCAGTTTTACTGTATTTAATATTCTTTGATGGTTCCTTCAGGATGACTTGACCCACAAACTTGCAGACATCATAAAAGCCAACAATCAGCTGAAGAAGAATGAGCAGAATGGAGCAGCAGCTCACATCATTGCTGAGGACACCAAGATGTTACAGTTCCATGTAGCCACACTCACAAATAATGACCTGCCAGGTCTGCCCAGGGTGAGAGAAGTGCTTAATTAATGTACATGTTGAAAGATGTGAAATATTAGTATTTATATGAAACTATCTCACCGTACAGCACTTGTTAATATTTGGCTATATACTATTGCAGATGTACCTGCTTTTCATTTGGCATTAATATTAGTGCTGTCACTCGCTGGTGCAAATGAACATCGAATATCGCCCACATTGGCGGACCGAGTACCGACATATGTCGACTTCATAAACTCCCCTCAAAATGAAACTATTTAATTAAAATGTAAAATAATATTTTGTTTCTCACCCGAATACATAATTATGTCCACCCCCCTGGGGGGTGGATATATTATTTTTGCTTTTTTTGCCGTCCGATGTCCGGCGTCCAGCGTCCGGCGTCCGATGTCCGGCGTCACGCATGGTTTCCGCTCATTTAAAGGAAAAGTATTAGAGCTATTGTCACCAAATTTGGTATGCAGGCTTATTGGGTCAGTAGCTTGCTTGGGATTGCTTTTGGCTGTTGTACCTCTTTTGCTTACTGAGTAATACTTAAGTACAGCTATTTTCAGTACCCATTGGTTTCCGTGCATTTAAGCCAAAATAATTAAAGATATTTTACTACAATTTTGAATACAATATTGTTATGTCCATAGCTCGCTTGGTATTGCATTTGGGACTGATAGCTTTGTCAGTACATGAGTAATAGCCATTTAGGTACTTCATTGTGTATTTTCAGTACTACTTTTGAGTAATTTGCTTCTATCTCCTTAACCGTGCGAGATAGAGCGATTTCGGCAAAATTTTCGACCCACAGGGTATCTCAGGAGTGTACTCTTTGCAATTTTCAAAAAATTTTCCCCTCCCCAAAAATGGCGGCCATTTTGAATTTTCGAATTTTTGCCAAAAATGGCAAAACACAAATTTGCTTCTATCTCCTTAACCGTGCGAGATAGAGCGATTTCGTCGAAATTTTCAACCCGCAGGGTATCTGACGAGTGTACTCTTTGCAATTTTCAAAAAATTTTCCCCTCCCCAAAAATGGCGGCCATTTTGAATTTTCGAATTTTTGCCAAAAATGGCAAAACACAAATTTCCTTCTATCTCCTTAACCGTGCGAGATAGAGCGATTTCGGCAAAATTTTCGACGCACAGGGTATCTAAGCAATGCAATCTTTGCAATTTTCAAAAAATTTTCCCCTCCCCAAAAATGGCGGCCATTTTGAATTTTCGAATTTTTGCCAAAAATGGCAAAACACAAATTTGCTTCTATCTCCTTAACCGTGCGAGATAGAGCGATTTCGTCGAAATTTTCGACCCACAGGGTATCTACGGAATGTAATATTTGCAATTTTCAAAAAATTTTCCCCTCCCCAAAAATGGCGGCCATTTTGAATTTTCGAATTTTTGCCAAAAATGGCAAAACACAAATTTGCTTCTATCTCCTTAACCGTGCGAGATAGAGCGATTTCGTCGAAATTTTCGACCCACAGGGTATCTAAGGAATGCAATCTTTGCAATTTTCAAAAAATTTTCCCCTCCCCAAAAATGGCGGCCATTTTGAATTTTCGAATTTTTGCCAAAAATGGCAAAACACTAATTTGCTTCTATCTCCTTAACCGTGCGAGATAGAGCGATTTCGGCAAAATTTTCGACGCACAGGGTATCTAAGCAATGCAATCTTTGCAATTTTCAAAATATTTTCCCCTCCCCAAAAATGGCGGCCATTTTAAATTTTCGAATTTTTGCCAAAAATGGCAAAACACTAATTTGCTTCTATCTCCTTAACCGTGCGAGATAGAGTGATTTCGTCGAAATTTTCGACCCACAGGGTATCTAACGAATGCAATCTTTGCAATTTTCCAAAAATTTTCCCCTCCCCAAAAATGGCGGCCATTTTGAATTTTCGAATTTTTGCCAGAAATGGCAAAACACAAATTTGCTTCTATCTCCTTAACCGTGCCAGATAGAGCGATTTCGTCGAAATTTTCGACCCACAGGGTATCTGAGCATTGTACTCTTGGTAATTTATAAAAAATTTTCCCCTCCCCAAAAATGGCGGCCATTTTGAATTTTCGAATTTTTGCCAAAAATGGCAAAACACAAATTTGCTTCTATCTCCTTAACCGTGCGAGATAGAGCGATTTCGGCAAAATTTTCGACGCACAGGGTATCTAAGCAATGCAATCTTTGCAATTTTCAAAAAATTTTCCCCTCCCCAAAAATGGCGGCCATTTTGAATTTTCGAATTTTTGCCAAAAATGGCAAAACACAAATTTGCTTCTATCTCCTTAACCGTGCGAGATAGAGCGATTTCGTCGAAATTTTCGACCCACAGGGTATCTAAGGAATGCAATCTTTGCAATTTTCAAAAAATTTTCCCCTCCCCAAAAATGGCGGCCATTTTGAATTTTCGAATTTTTGCCAAAAATGGCAAAACACTAATTTGCTTCTATCTCCTTAACCGTGCGAGATAGAGCGATTTCGTCGAAATTTTCGACCCACAGGGTATCTGAGCATTGTACTCTTGGTAATTTTTTAAAAATTTTCCCCTCCCCAAAAATGGCGGCCATTTTGAATTTTCGAATTTTTCCCAAAAATGGCAATACACAAATTTGCTTCTATCTCCTTAACCGTGCGAGATAGAGCGATTTCGTCGAAATTTTCAACCCACAGGGTATCTAAGGAATGCAATCTTTGCAATTTTCAAAAAAATTTTCCCTCCCCAAAAATGGCGGCCATTTTGAATTTTCGAAGTTTTGCCAAAAATGGCAAAACACAAATTTCCTTCTATCTCCTTAACCATGCGAGATAGAGCGATTTCGTCAAAATTTTCGACCCACAGGTATTTGAGCATTGTATTCTTGGCAATTTAAAAAAAAATTTCCCCTCCCCTAAATGGCGGCCATTTTGAATTTTCAAATTTTTGCCAAAAATGGCAAAACACAAATTTGCTTCTATCTCCTTAACCATGCGAGATAGAGCGATTTCGTCGAAATTTTCAACCCACAGGGTATCTAAGGAATGTAATCTTTGCAATTTTCAAAAAAATTTTCCCCTCCCCAAAAATGGCAGCCATTTTGAATTTTCGAATTTTTGCCCAAAATGGAAAAACACAAACTGGCCTTAACCGTGCAAAATAGAGTTATTTTGTTGAAATTTTCGACCAATAGGGTATCTAAGAAATGTACTCTTGGCAATTTTCAAAAAAATTTCCTTTTCCCAATAATGGCGGCCATTTTCAATTTTCAAATTTTTGCCAAAAATAGAAAAACAGGAATTTCCTTCTATCTTCTTAACCGTGCAAGATAGAGTGATTTCGTCAAAATTTTCAACCCAACCAATGCAAAAAGGCATGAAGCTGAAATAATTTACATCTACACTAACAAATATTTAAGCATCATTGATATATTTTACAAATGAAACAGGGTCTTGTAAGACTACTGTACAATTTGGGCAAAAGGTTCATGGGTGGACATTACACATGATAATGTGTGTTCTTCTATGCTATCCTGTTTCGATTCGCATCTACTATCAACAGGGCGGCCTATTTCTAGTTTTAGGGTCATATTTGTCCTTTTATTTCGGTTGTTTATGCATTGTCAAACGTAGGACCACTTTGAAAACCGTCAGTATATTAAAACAATTATCTAATTCCGACTTTATAAAGTGTTGCATAATGGCATTATAATATCATGTACGCCTCAAATAAATATAACTACAGTGTTTTTAAAGATTATTTGAAAGCTTTGCATCAATTGAAACAAAAATAAAGATGCAATTCCGAAACTACTTTCGAGCAATGGTTTAATATGCTTTCCTGATAGGTCATGTGACTAGATTTGTACGGACTGTGTTGTGAAAAAGCCAAAAATATATTTTAAAATGCTGAATAATCCTTCACCTTTAAAAGATATTTTATCTTTATTATATAAATATGCTAATATTTTTGCAATCGGATATGAAAAAACACATCCGATTATCGCTCATAATAGACCTACCAAACGATAGTATCGGAAGTAGTGAGTGTCGCGACAGCACTAATTAATATATATGTTAAGTAAATATGTGAAATCAGTAAATATGTGTATTGACTAAAAATATAAGAAAATACTCATATTTACTGACTTCACATTTTTACTGTGACATATATATGCAGAGAACTTGGTGGTGTAGTGGATAATCTGTTAAACACTTGTCTTAGCCAAAGTACGATTTGAAAAGTTAGTAATTGCTTGATTATGTATCCGTTTTCATTGCCGATACTTTGTGGCGTACTAAGTATGTTTTGGGTTGTATTATGACAATATCCTTATACAGTTGGTTTTACTTATCTCTTTATCACTTTATGTGTACAGGTTCTTCCATTTGTACTTTGTAGGCCATGCAAAAATCTGGCCGTCCTCTGAAATCCATCAACATGCGTCTCAAAGGAAAAGAGGGTCGTATCCGTGGCAACCTCATGGGAAAGCGTGTTGATTTCTCGGGCAGAACTGTCATCACTGCTGATCCAAATTTGAGGATTGATCAAGTGGGAGTGCCGAAAAGTGTGGCCCAGAACTTGACATTCCCGGAGATTGTGACGCCTTTCAACATTGACAGGTGTGGAGTAAATTATAGTGTGACATAAAGGGTTGTCTAAAAGATTTTTAAAATATCACTATGCGAGAGACTGATGAATGTTTGAAAAATGGGAGAGCCATATCATTGCGAAAATCTAGCTAACTGTTGTGTTAAAAATACAAATAGCATTGCAGTGCACATTCAATTACCTGGTAGTGGAGTGATTCAATTACCTGGCATTTACAGCTGGCTTGTGAAAAGTTGGATATTTTATACTCTTATGAATTTGTAACATTGGGGTCAGTTTGGACACAGGATAAAATTGCACTTGTGATACTTTCAATTTTGAACTCTACAAGTCCTCTGGAAGGGTGTATGTGTTCCGAATTTCTCCAATAAATAACAGTACTCAGATTTATGTATTCAATTTAGGGTCATATATTGGGCAGATAGTTTCCTGGAAGTACTTAAATTAATAAATGTTTTTTTTTCTGTTCTCTTCTGTTTTTCAGACTCAATGAGTTGGTGCGTAAAGGTGCAACTCAGTATCCAGGTGCAAAGTACATCATACGTGACAATGGGGACAGAATAGACTTACGCTATCATCCTAAGGCCAGTGACCTGCACTTACAGATTGGGTACAAGGTATGGAGATATTTTGACCACAGGAACAATCAATACTGAATTCAGGTGTAATAATTGCGTCCTGTTAGATTCGCAGAAACCTAGACAAAATCCAGTCACAGATGTGAACAACTGGTATTCGAAAAAGTACATATTTAACAACAAATATATAAAATTCTTGTATTGCACAGGAATGCTTTGTAAAATGTACCTTGTGCTTTGATAAGTTTATGGTAACTTCATATCCAAAACATCCAATTTTACTCACAAATTTGAAAAAGTTGTCGTATTTATGTCGCATGTGCAAGCATAAAACATTTATGGCTAGGCTTTGGAAATTCCCATTGACCATGACGTTACGAAATTTGGGGTGACAAATTTGTTCGGACAGTAGAGAATGGGGTCTTAAAACAGAAAATAGTAAAATACAAGAGAGAGTTGAGTTTCTACCAAGAAGCTACAGATGTGATTATATCACATGGTATGTGACACCTATGTTTAAGTTAGTAACAAGACTTTTGTTTTTTTATGTCAGGTTGAGCGACACATGCAGGATGATGACTTTGTGGTGTTCAACAGACAGCCAACCCTCCACAAGATGAGTATGATGTGCCACAAGGTCAAAGTGCTGCCCTGGTCCACTTTCAGAATGAACCTCAGGTACATTTAGAACATTTTCAGTTTTAATTTGAAGGTTTAACATTTTGTAAGAAAATAGTGCTAAATCAAGAGCCTATTCTTCAGTCATGGTGAATGTTAGACATGCAGAAATATGTATAAATGTTGAAGGTTTATTTTAGTCCTATGTTTTAGTGGTGAAAATTAGTTTGGGACACTAAAATCCATAACTTATTGTAATTTGTGCCCTGCACCACATTCTGGGAAATAACCAGAAATAACCTGATAATAATGTTCAGTTATTCAAAGTACAGAGACATTTCCTCATTTGCAAATAATGTATACTATGTTGCTCTTCCTCAACAATACAGTTTAAATCATACTGAATCTATATTTGAAGTTACACATTAAAAATATATTTTTTATTGAATTTACATTTGGAAATACTCTGTATCTCATTTCTCTATAGTTGTACATCCCCATACAATGCTGACTTTGACGGAGACGAGATGAACTTGCATTTGGCACAATCCCTGGAAACAAGGGCCGAGATCTCACAGCTCTACATGACGCCAAGGATGATCATCACGCCACAGGCTAACAGACCCGTGATGGGAATCATACAGGACACGCTCACTGCTTTGAGGAAGATGACCAAGAGGGACTGCTTCATTGAGAAGGTAAAAGGTGGATAATTGTTAATTAGAGTCTGAAGGCACAGATAATATCCATGTAAAGCGAAGGCTTTATTATATAAAAATCTTCTTGAGGTTTTACATGGATATTAAATCGGGACTGCTTCACTGCAAAGATAAGATAAATTCAGTTATAATGCATGAAAACTTTTTTTGATCAGATTTCACTGATTTCTGGGTTTTTTGGTGCAAACCAAGTTTTTGGCAACATTTTAGTATCTTGAAATGACTTTAGCTTTTGAACGGGGTGTAAAACAGAAACTTTAACCTTTGTTTCAAGTAAAAAAAATGTTCAGTTCAAAGCAGTTGAGGAAGATGACTTTTGCCAGATTTGTGTGTCTTTTTCAGGTCGATTTTATGAATTTGTGATGTACTTTCATTTTCAGGCTGACTTTATGAACCTCCTGATGTACCTGCCCACTTGGAATGGTATTATCCCACAGCCTGCCATCATCAAGCCCAAGCCAATGTGGACGGGCAAGCAGCTGTTTTCTCTCATCATCCCGGGCAGAGTGAATGTGATCCGAACCCACAGCACTCACCCTGATGATGAGGACAAGGGGCCTTACAAGTGGATCTCCCCTGGAGACACCAAGGTAACTGCAGACTTCGCTCATCTCTGTGATGGCAAAAAAATTCTGTTTGTTAAAATTAATATTAAATATTCAAGTCTGACACTTAGGAGGATTTCCGTTTTAAGCAGAATTTCAGTTTTTAAGCAGTCATTGCTTCAAAACAAAATGCTATTTAAGGTGTACATATATTGGTTTTTGTGACAGGTTTTGGTAGAGGATGGTGTTCTGATCAGTGGGATTGTATGCAAGAAAACAGTGGGAGCCTCAACTGGGTCTCTCATGCACATGGTCTTCATGGAGAACGGCTTCATTGTAAGTGTCAACCATCAGATTTATTAAATAATAAGTACACGTTCTTTTCATAAGCTTTTAGCATCTAAGTTTCAATGTTACACAAATTTAAACAGGTTAGAAGACTTTTTGTTCTTTAATTGGCTGTAACTTAAGTATTCTTGTCTGTGATTGGATGTAGCTTATGTATTCTTGTCTCTGATTGGATGTAGGAGTGTGGCGAGTTCTATGGAAACATTCAGACTGTGGTCAACAACTGGCTGATGTTGGAGGGAGCAAGTATTGGGATTGGAGATGCAATTGCTGATCCCCTCACCTACAAAGACATTCAGGACACCATCAAAAAGGCCAAGGTTAGAACCATGTTTCAGATTTTTACTCTACTGGTGACAGAAACAAAATTAAAATTGCGTTTCTGAGGCTCACAAAATGAAGCCATGCTACTGATGAGTTTATTTAACTACTTAAAATACTAAAATCTTGACATTCGTGCAATGATTTATATGATCAATTGGATTTAATTATTACCTCAGACAAGGAGGTACTGTTGTAATGTCTGTTTGTTTGTCAGCATAGTAATGAAAATACTATACTGATTGGAAGTTCACGAAAAAAAATATCAGAAGATGGGTTTTGGGCCAACATAGATCCCATTAAATTTTGAGAGTCATGTTGGTTCACAGTCTGGATACAAAAAAATCTGGATTTTCCCATTTACTTTATTATGTCCACCCCCCTGGGGGGTGGATATATTATTTTTGCTTTTTTCGCCGTCCGATGTCCGATGTCCGATGTCCGTTGTCCGATGTCCGATGTCCGGCGTCCGGCGTCCGATGTCCGGCGTCACGCATGGTTTCCGCTCATTTAAAGGAAAAGTATTAGAGCTATTGTCACCAAATTTGGTATGCAGGCTTATTGGGTCAGTAGCTTGCTTGGGATTGCTTTTGGCTGTTGTACCTCTTTTGCTTACTGAGTAATACTTAAGTACAGCTATTTTCAGTACCCATTGGTTTCCGTGCATTTAAGCCAAAATAATTAAAGATATTTTACTACAATTTTGAATACAAGATTGTTATGTCCATAGCTCGCTTGGTATTGCATTTGGGACTGATAGCTTTGTCAGTACATGAGTAATAGCCATTTAGGTACTTCATTGTGTATTTTCAGTACTACTTTTGAGTAATTTGCTTCTATCTCCTTAACCGTGCGAGATAGAGCGATTTCGGCAAAATTTTCGACCCGCAGGGTATCTGAGTAGTGTACTCTTTGCAATTTTCAAAAAATTTCCCCTCCCCAAAAATGGCGGCCATTTTGAATTTTCGAATTTTTGCCAAAAATGGCAAAACACAAATTTGCTTCTATCTCCTTAACCGTGCGAGATAGAGCGATTTCGGCAAAATTTTCGACCCACAGGGGATCTAAGGAATGCAATCTTTGCAATTTTCCAAAAATTTTCCCCTCCCCAAAAATGGCGGCCATTTTGAATTTTCGAATTTTTGCCAAAAATGGCAAAACACTAATTTGCTTCTATCTCCTTAACCGTGCGAGATAGAGCGATTTCGGCAAAATTTTCGACACACAGGGTATCTAAGCAATGCAATCTTTGCAATTTTCAAAATATTTTCCCCTCCCCAAAAATGGCGGCCATTTTGAATTTTTGCCAAAAATGGCAAAACACAAATTTGCTTCTATCTCCTTAACCGTGCGAGATAGAGCGATTTCGTCGAAATTTTCGACCCACAGGGTATCTAAGGAATGTAATATTTGCAATTTTCAAAAAATTTTCCCCTCCCCAAAAATGGCGGCCATTTTGAATTTTCGAATTTTTGCCAAAAATGGCAAAACACAAATTTGCTTCTATCTCCTTAACCGTGCGAGATAGAGCGATTTCGTCGAAATTTTCGACCCACAGGGTATCTAAGGAATGCAATCTTTGCAATTTTCCAAAAATTTTCCCCTCCCCAAAAATGGCGGCCATTTTGAATTTTCGAATTTTTGCCAAAAATGGCAAAACACAAATTTGCTTCTATCTCCTTAACCGTGCGAGATAGAGCGATTTCGTCGAAATTTTCGACCCACAGGGTATCTAAGGAATGTAATATTTGCAATTTTCAAAAAAATTTCCCCTCCCCAAAAATGGCGGCCATTTTGAATTTTCGAATTTTTGCCAAAAATGGCAAAACACAAATTTGCTTCTATCTCCTTAACCGTGCGAGATAGAGCGATTTCGGCAAAATTTTCGACCCACAGGGGATCTAAGGAATGCAATCTTTGCAATTTTCCAAAAATTTTCCCCTCCCCAAAAATGGCGGCCATTTTGAATTTTCGAATTTTTGCCAAAAATGGCAAAACACTAATTTGCTTCTATCTCCTTAACCGTGCGAGATAGAGCGATTTCGGCAAAATTTTAGACGCACAGGGTATCTAAGCAATGCAATCTTTGCAATTTTCAAAATATTTTCCCCTCCCCAAAAATGGCGGCCATTTTGAATTTTTGCCAAAAATGGCAAAACACAAATTTGCTTCTATCTCCTTAACCGTGCGAGATAGAGCGATTTCGTCGAAATTTTCGACCCACAGGGTATCTAAGGAATGTAATATTTGCAATTTTCAAAAAATTTTCCCCTCCCCAAAAATGGCGGCCATTTTGAATTTTCGAATTTTTGCCAAAAATGGCAAAACACAAATTTGCTTCTATCTCCTTAACCGTGCGAGATAGAGCGATTTCGTCGAAATTTTCGACCCACAGGGTATCTAAGGAATGCAATCTTTGCAATTTACCAAAAATTTTCCCCTCCCCAAAAATGGCGGCCATTTTGAATTTTCGAATTTTTGCCAAAAATGGCAAAACACAAATTTGCTTCTATCTCCTTAACCGTGCGAGATAGAGCGATTTCGTCGAAATTTTCGACCCACAGGGTATCTAAGGAATGTAATATTTGCAATTTTCAAAAAAATTTCCCCTCCCCAAAAATGGCGGCCATTTTGAATTTTCGAATTTTTGCCAAAAATGGCAAAACACAAATTTGCTTCTATCTCCTTAACCGTGCGAGATAGAGCGATTTCGGCAAAATTTTCGACCCACAGGGGATCTAAGGAATGCAATCTTTGCAATTTTCCAAAAATTTTCCCCTCCCCAAAAATGGCGGCCATTTTGAATTTTCGAATTTTTGCCAAAAATGGCAAAACACTAATTTGCTTCTATCTCCTTAACCGTGCGAGATAGAGCGATTTCGGCAAAATTTTAGACGCACAGGGTATCTAAGCAATGCAATCTTTGCAATTTTCAAAATATTTTCCCCTCCCCAAAAATGGCGGCCATTTTGAATTTTCGAATTTTTGCCAAAAATGGCAAAACACAAATTTGCTTCTATCTCCTTAACCGTGCGAGATAGAGCGATTTCGTCGAAATTTTCGACCCACAGGGTATCTAAGGAATGCAATCTTTGCAATTTTCAAAAAATTTTCCCCTCCCCAAAAATGGCGGCCATTTTGAATTTTCGAATTTTTGCCAAAAATGGGAAAACACAAATTTGCTTCTATCTCCTTAACCGTGCGAGATAGAGCGATTTCGTCGAAATTTTCGACCCAAAGGGTATCTAACCGATGCAATCTTTGCAATTTTCAAAATATTTTCCCCTCCCCAAAAATGGCGGCCATTTTGAATTTTCGAATTTTTGCCAAAAATGGCAAAACACAAATTTGCTTCTATCTCCTTAACCGTGCGAGATAGAGCGATTTCGTCGAAATTTTCGACCCACAGGGTATCTAAGGAATGCAATCTTTGCAATTTTCAAAATATTTTCCCCTCCCCAAAAATGGCGGCCATTTTGAATTTTCGAATTTTTGCCAAAAATGGCAAAACACAAATTTGCTTCTATCTCCTTAACCGTGCGAGATAGAGCGATTTCGTCGAAATTTTCGACCCACAGGGTATCTAAGGAATGTAATATTTGCAATTTTCAAAAAATTTTCCCCTCCCCAAAAATGGCGGCCATTTTGAATTTTCGAATTTTTGCCAAAAATGGCAAAACACAAATTTGCTTCTATCTCCTTAACCGTGCGAGATAGAGCGATTTCACCCACAGGGTATCTAAGGAATGTAATATTTGCAATTTTCAAAAAATTTTCCCCTCCCCAAAAATGGCGGCCATTTTGAATTTTCGAATTTTTGCCAAAAATGGCAAAACACAAATTTGCTTCTATCTCCTTAACCGTGCGAGATAGAGCGATTTCGTCGAAATTTTCGACCCACAGGGTATCTAAGGAATGCAATCTTTGCAATTTTCCAAAAATTTTCCCCTCCCCAAAAATGGCGGCCATTTTGAATTTTCGAATTTTTGCCAAAAATGGCAAAACACAAATTTGCTTCTATCTCCTTAACCGTGCGAGATAGAGCGATTTCGTCGAAATTTTCGACCCACAGGGTATCTAAGGAATGTAATATTAGCAATTTTCAAAAAAATTTCCCCTCCCCAAAAATGGCGGCCATTTTGAATTTTCGAATTTTTGCCAAAAATGGCAAAACACAAATTTGCTTCTATCTCCTTAACCGTGCGAGATAGAGCGATTTCGTCGAAATTTTCGACCCACAGGGTATCTAAGGAATGCAATCTTTGCAATTTTCCAAAATTTTCCCCTCCCCAAAAATGGCGGCCATTTTGAATTTTCGAATTTTTGCCAAAAATGGCAAAACACAAATTTGCTTCTATCTCCTTAACCGTGCGAGATAGAGCGATTTCGTCGAAATTTTCGACCCACAGGGTATCTAAGGAATGTAATATTAGCAATTTTCAAAAAAATTTCCCCTCCCCAAAAATGGCGGCCATTTTGAATTTTCGAATTTTTGCCAAAAATGGCAAAACACAAATTTGCTTCTATCTCCTTAACCGTGCGAGATAGAGCGATTTCGGCAAAATTTTCGATCCACAGGGGATCTAAGGAATGCAATCTTTGCAATTTTCCAAAAATTTTCCCCTCCCCAAAAATGGCGGCCATTTTGAATTTTCGAATTTTTGCCAAAAATGGCAAAACACAAATTTGCTTCTATCTCCTTAACCGTGCGAGATAGAGCGATTTCGTCGAAATTTTCGACCCACAGGGTATCTAAGGAATGTAATCTTTGCAATTTTCAAAAAATTTTCCCCTCCCCAAAAATGGCGGCCATTTTGAATTTTCGAATTTTTGCCAAAAATTGCAAAACACAAATTTGCTTCTATCTCCTTAACCGTGCGAGATAGAGCGATTTCGTCGAAATTTTCGACCCACAGGGTATCTAAGGAATGCAATCTTTGCAATTTTCCAAAAATTTTCCCCTCCCCAAAAATGGCGGCCATTTTGAATTTTCGAATTTTTGCCAAAAATGGCAAAACACAAATTTGCTTCTATCTCCTTAACCGTGCCAGATAGAGTGATTTCGTCAAAATTTTCGACCCACAGGGTATCTGAGCATTGTACTCTTGGTAATTTCTAAAAAATTTTCCCCTCCCCTAAAATGGCGGCCATTTTGAATTTTCAAATTTTTGCCAAAAATGGCAAAACACAAATTTGCTTCTATCTCCTTAACCATGCGAGATAGAGCGATTTCGTCGAAATTTTCAACCCACAGGGTATCTAAGGAATGTAATCTTTGCAATTTTCAAAAAATTTTCCCCTCCCCAAAAATGGCAGCCATTTTGAATTTTCGAATTTTTGCCCAAAATGGAAAAACACAAACTGGCCTTAACCGTGCAAAATAGAGTTATTTTGTTGAAATTTTCGACCCATAGGGTATCTAAGAAATGTACTCTTGGCAATTTTCAAAAAAATTTCCTTTTCCCAATAATGGCGGCCATTTTGAATTTTCAAATTTTTGCCAAAAATAGAAAAACAGGAATTGGCTTCTATCTTCTTAACCGTGCAAGATAGAGTGATTTCGTCAAAATTTTCAACCCAACCAATGCAAAAAGGCATGAAGCTGAAATAAATTACATCTACACTATCAAATATTTAAGCATCATTGATATATTTTACAAATGAAACAGGGTCTTGTAAGACTACTGTACAATTTGGGCAAAAGGTTCATGGGTGGACATTACACATGATAATGTGTGTTCTTCTATGCTATCCTGTTTCTATTCGCATCTACTATCAACAGGGCGGCCTATTTCTAGTTAGTACATGCATTGATGGAGGTCAGCACTCTCTGAGTGCTCTTGTGTAAATTAAGTTTACACTTTAAAACTGAAGTATTTACCCATTTTCTGTGTCCTGTAGCTTGATGTGATAGACGTTATTGAGAAAGCTCACAATGACCAGCTTGAGTCGACACCTGGCAACACACTGAGACAGACGTTTGAGAACCAGGTGAACAGAATCCTGAACGATGCCAGAGACAAGACCGGATCCTCTGCCCAGAAATCCCTGTCAGAGTTTAACAATTTCAAATCCATGGCTAATGCAGGATCAAAGGGTTCCAAGATTAACATCTCACAGGTATGGGGAACTAGTCTTAAGGTGTTAAATCAAAATATGGCATCACAGACAATGATTAAATTGGATTATCTAAAAGCAGATTTCAAAGAAAACTGAAAAAGTGTCCAGTCTATTGCTTAGTAGGACAAAGTTTCTTTCATATATTCCAAAGAACATAAGTGGTGGGGATCTGAGGGCTCTATAATATGGAGTGAATATACATGTATTTCAGGTTAATCATTACTGAACAACTGGTCATGTTAAGCACTTCCAACCATGTAACAAAAGGATCAAAGATATCACAGGTGTATATGTTACAGTAAAGTTGTGTAATCAGGGATTTCGCGAAATCCCTGATTTGGTCAGTGATTTCGCGAAATCCCTAAAATTTTCAGTGATTTCGCGAAATTACTGAAATATTCGAGCAGGGATTTCATGAAATTCCTAAATGTTACATGTAAATTAAAAGAATACTATAAAGAGTTTTATTTCACCAATTATTTATGTTTTTATTTTATTTACACAAGATATCACATCAATAGTATGAAAATACAATACAATATAAAAAAAACAAACTTTATACTCAATATATTTAACTATTCCTATAATTCTTTCCATTGGGAACAATTCTTGTCTACATTGTTTTTCAAATAATGAATGCATTAGAATTAAATTTCTTGAAAATTCCCATTGAAAAAATTAATTAAGAGGTCATAGAGAGCCAGTTCATCAAATTGTAGCTTGGGGCTATCATTACAAAGAAAAGCCAGTTGTCAACTTTCCAAAACCATTTGCTAGATTAATCATACAATGCAATATTTAGGTATTAGTTTTGCACTAAACTTTCAGAAATACATGATTGATAGTGAAAAGATTTCAAATAGGATGGATTGACTTACAATATAAGCCTTTTAATGAAATCAATGTTCAAATCTGATTAATAATTAACCAACTATAATTTGTTTTTGGAAACCAGCAACCAGTTTTAAAATATTAATAAACCACTGCAACATTAACATGATTACTGTATTTAAAAATAGAAGTGTTTTCAGGTGACTTACTTTGACAACAAGTAATAGTGCTGTCTGCATTTTGTGTTCTTGTTTTGGCTTGCTACTTTAACATCCTCAAGCATAGTGTAATACACATCTTTTGGAATAAGATATTTTTTGTTCCTCTCATATCTCTCAAACAAATCCCTTTTAAACCTATCTTCTATAGAATCAGACATGACTTCCACTGTTAATGCTAAAAATTTCACTGCAATCTTGAAAAAACTATAAATATCACTATAACACCATAAAGCATAAAATGATATGATGAAAAGGTCAAATTTGGGTCTCTTTATATAGCCAGAAGAGGATTAATGAGATCCTTTGATACCCAAGTTCAAAAGAAGAAGCCATTCCTTGAAGTATTTAACTGTCTTTTAATCTTTTAATACACATTACTCAGGTGTGAGCTTTCTGGTATCATTTATTGTCATGGCTTCTCACCTCCTATTTTGATGGTAAATCCCTTGAAATGATTAAAGATAACTGTTGAATAAACTGTTTGGAAGTATATTGCAATTCACATAATGGTATAAATCCCCAACCCCCTCACCCATGGCAGAGGCCAAACTCCATAAGTTAATTACAATTACTTGAAGCTATTCATTGATTAAAGATTGCTTGACAAAGGCTTCCTGTAAAACATCAAACATATATTTCAAAATACTATGTAAATAAACAGTACAATAAAATAAACCCTAACTCCATGTTAGAATTAATTTACATTAAAACACAACTCCAAATGTTAAAATTTTTTAATAATATTTTCCAATTATTTCATTTCATTACATCCGATTATAAAAGATGGATTATTGTTGCTTCATTAAAATACCAGATAATTGAAAAATACCACAAATAGTAATACAAGCCATAGAATCAGCATGTCAGTCACATACTTTCATAAATAAAAATGATATTCTAATGAAACAAAGACATTTACTTGTGCAAAGTATATGTATGGTAACACTAAGCATAAATATGTGTTGTAATTCATAATATATTGAAATGATAGTAATTGTTTTAACTTTTAGATCAGTTTCAATATTAAGACCAATCATAAAGTACTTTTATATACTCATGTACAGGTATCACATTAAATTTTGAATACAGCTATTATTATCACAAATAAAAAGTTCATCAGTTTCTAAATCTCTAGATGCACATAAAGTATTTTTGGCTTATAACTTAATTAAGTTCTAATTCTTCATATAAATTATGTTAAAAATGAATTCCAAAAATTTCACAAATTCACTGAATGCTGATCAGTAAAACTGTGTAAAATATTAGCAGAGATTTCAGTAATTTCGCGAAATCACTGAAAATTTTAGGGATTTCGCGAAATCACTGACCAAATCAGGAATTTCGCGAAATCCCTAAAATATTCAGGGATTTCGCGAAATCCCTGGTTACACAACTTTACTGTAACATATATGGCATATTGTAGTCCTGATTTATAGTTTGTATCACACATCTCTCCTTCAGGTTATTGCCTGTGTAGGGCAGCAGAACGTTGAGGGAAAGCGTATCCCATTTGGTTTTCGCCACCGCACGCTGCCACATTTCATCAAGGATGATTACGGGCCTGAGTCCCGAGGCTTTGTGGAGAACTCCTACCTTGCCGGACTGACTCCAACCGAGTTCTACTTCCACGCCATGGGAGGTAGAGAGGGGCTGATTGATACGGCTGTAAAGACCGCAGAAACTGGTGAGATGGGGTTTATCTTAATAAGATAATCTTATACACAGTGGAGAATGTTTTTGACCTCCTAATATCTGTATATTCAGTTTTGTTACTTCATTTATATGGATGTGAAAACTGCAGAAACAGATCTATTCTTAAACTGAAATTTTCTGATAGCCAGCTAAATGAAAGATCTGGTTTGTCAGTTTATCAGGAAATACCTGGTTGATATGACTGTGGTAATAGTAACCTATCAAACTATCTCTTGATTATGGTCACTGAAACTTTATCAAACTATTAAATTCAAATAGCCTAATTAAAAAGTGACTTTGCATGTTGGGTCAACTTGTAAATGATCCCACTGATATCTGTTTACAGGAGTCTAGCAAAATCTAATTCTGTAGAGTTTGCGGATCACTTGGCTTACATTGCACTTCACACAGTTGTTGTTTCAACATATTGTGAGGTATATCCAGCATTGACAGTTAAGTTGATAGAGTCTCCTATTTCACTTGTATTTCATGATCAGGTTATATCCAGCGCCGTCTGATCAAGTCTATGGAGTCGGTGATGGTGAAGTATGACGGCACAGTGCGTAACCAGATTGAACAGGTGGTACAGCTGAGGTATGGAGAGGACGGGCTGGCTGGCGAGATGGTCGAGTTCCAGCAGATGCCGACACTCAAACCCAGCACCAAAGCATTCGAAGCCAGATTCAAATTTGACCCAACCAATGAGAGGTAAGGGGTAATTTTATGAATAGAAAAAGATGAAAGATTTACCAGATGAAGCTCCTTCTGCACATATCTGAATTTGATTCCAACCAACCATTGAAGTGCTAGGGTTTCAGAGTCTTGTGATATGCATGAGAATAAGATAGTAGTTCATGTACACACATCCTTTACCTTAACATTCATAAACTTGTTCAGATTTTATTGTGCCAAATCTGGGTGTGTGCATTCAGGCCTCTTAAAGGTGTAACCAGATAGTCATTATTAAGCGTCCCGCAAGGGACGCTTGTTTGTGTATGGGAGAGCTTCCAGCTCCGCCGGCTCCGCCGGCTCCGGCGGCTCCGCCGGCTCCGCCGGCTCCGCCGGCTCCGCATTTTGTTTTCCTTATAACTCTGTAACCGTTAGGCGGATTCTTTTCAAATTTGGCAGGTTTAGGCAGTAGCCTTGGGGAATTTTTTTGAATATGCTGCAGTGACATTTCAACCAATCAGAGAGGTCACATGACCAAAAATGTCTTTTTTCGATGGGGAAGCTTGTCCGGATGATAACTTGAAAGGAATTTTATCAATTCACCTGAAACTTGGCAAATACATTCATTCTATTAAAATCTGGAAATCATTAGATTTTGGCATTGATTGGTCAAGAAATGGCCGAGTAATTAATGATTAATTAATCATTACGAATTTTCCAAATAAGGAAAACACAAAAATGCTTATATCTCGAAAACCGTGCTAGATAGAGCGATTTCGACGAAATTTTTGACCCGCAGGGTATCTCTGCGGAGTAGTTTTCCCAATTTTCAAAAAATTTTTGTCTCGCCCAAAATGGCGGCCATTTTGAATTTTCGAAATTTTCGCAAAAATTGCAAAACACAAAAATGCTTATATCTCAAAAACCGTGCTAGATAGAGCAATTTCGACAAAATTTTTGACCCGCAGGATATCTCTGCGGAGTACTTTTCCCAATTTTCAAAAAATTTTTGTCTCGCCAAAAATGGCGGCCATTTTGAATTTTCGAAATTTTCGCAAAAATTGCAAAACACAAAAATGCTTATATCTCGAAAACCGTGCTAGATAGAGCAATTTCGACGAAATTTTTGACCCGCAGGGTATCTCTGCAGAGTAGTTATCCCAATTTTGAAAAAAATTTTGTCTCGCCAAAAATGGCGGCCATTTTGAATTTTCGAATTTTTCGCAAAAATTGCAAAACATAAAAATGCTTATATCTCGAAAACCCTGCTAGATAGAGCGATTTCGACGAAATTTTTGACCCGCAGGGTATATTTGCAGAGTAGCCATGCCAATTTTCAAAAAAATTTGTCTCGCCAAAAATGGCGGCCATTTTGAATTTTCGAATTTTTCGCAAAAATTGCAAAACATAAAAATGCTTATATCTCAAAAACCCTGCTAGATAGAGCGATTTCGACGAAATTTTTGACCCACAGGGTATCTCTGCAGAGTAGCCATGCCAATTTTCAAACAAAAAATTTCTCGCAAAAAATGGCGGCCATTTTGAATTTTCGAATTTTTCGCAAAATTGCAAAACACCAAAATGCTTATATCTCGAAAACCGTGCTAGATAGAGCGATTTCGACGAAATTTTTGACCCACTGGGTATCTCTGGAGAGTAGCCATGCCAATTTTCAAAAAAATTTTGTCTTGCCAAAAATGGCGGCCATTTTGAATTTTCGAATTTTTGCGCAAAAATTGCAAAACACAAAAATGCTAATATTTCGAAAACCGTGCTACATAGAGCGATTTCGACGAAATTTTTTATCTTCAGGGCATCTCTGCAGAGCAGCTATCCCAAAGAGCTTTCACTTGGTGAAGTTTCAGACCCATAGCTAATTGCTCACCTACTCAAAAAGAGTAAATGCGAATTACCTCTAAAAGTATTGCAGATGGCCAATTTTTCTCAAATAACTCATTCACCTACTTTTGGAAGAGCTTTCACATGGTGAAGTTTCAGACCCATAGCCAATTACTCACCTACTCAAAATGAGTAAATGCGAATTATCTCTAAAAGTATTGCAGATAGCCAATTTTTCTCAAATAACTCATTCACCTACTTTTGGGAGAGCTTTCACATGGTGAAGTTTCAGACCCATAGCTAATTACTCACCTACTCAAAATGAGTAAATGCGAATTATCTCTAAAAGTATTGCAGATAGCCAATTTTTCTCAAATAACTCATTCACCTACTTTTGGGAGAGCTTTCACTTGGTGAAGTTTCAGACCCATAGCTAATTACTCACTTACTCAAAATGAGTAAATGCGAATTATCTCTAAAAGTATTGCAGATAGCCAATTTTTCTCAAATAACTCATTCACCTACTTTTGGGAGAGCTTTCACATGGTGAAGTTTCAGACCCATAGCTAATTACTCACCTACTCAAAATGAGTAAATGCGAATTATCTGTAAAAGTATTGCAGATAGCCAATTTTTCTCAAATAACTCATTCACCTACTTTTGGGAGAGCTTTCACTTGGTGAAGTTTCAGACCCATAGCTAATTACTCACTTACTCAAAATGAGTAAATGCGAATTATCTCTAAAAGTATTGCAGATAGCCAATTTTTCTCAAATAACTCATTCACCTACTTTTGGGAGAGCTTTCACTCTGTGAAGTTTCAGACCCATAGCTAATTACTCACCTACTCAAAATGAGTAAATGTGAATTATCTCTAAAAGTATTGCAGATAGCCAATTTTTCTCAAATAACTCATTCACCTACTTTTGGCAGAGCTTTCACTTGGTGAAGTTTCAGACCCATAGCTAATTACTCACTTACTCAAAATGAGTAAATGCGAATTATCTCTAAAAGTATTGCAGATAGCCAGTTTTTCTCAAATAACTCATTCACCTACTTTTGGGAGAGCTTTCACATGGTGAAGTTTCAGACCCATAGCTAATTACTCACCTACTCAAAATGAGTAAATGCGAATTATCTCTAAAAGTATTGCAGATAGCCAATTTTTCTCAAATAACTCATTCACCTACTTTTGGGAGAGCTTTCACTCTGTGAAGTTTCAGACCCATAGCTAATTACTCACCTACTCAAAATGAGTAAATGCGAATTATCTCTAAAAGTATTGCAGATAGCCAATTTTTCTCAAATAACTCATTCACCTACTTTTGGGAGAGCTTTCACTTGGTGAAGTTTCAGACCCATAGCTAATTACTCACTTACTCAAAATGAGTAAATGCGAATTATCTCTAAAAGTATTGCAGATAGCCAATTTTTCTCAAATAACTCATTCACCTACTTTTGGGAGAGCTTTCACTCTGTGAAGTTTCAGACCCATAGCTAATTACTCACCTACTGAAAATGAGTAAATGTGAATTATCTCTAAAAGTATTGCAGATAGCCAATTTTTCTCAAATAACTCATTCACCTACTTTTGGCAGAGCTTTCACTTGGTGAAGTTTCAGACCCATAGCTAATTACTCACTTACTCAAAATGAGTAAATGCGAATTATCTCTAAAAGTATTGCAGATAGCCAGTTTTTCTCAAATAACTCATTCACCTACTTTTGGGAGAGCTTTCACATGGTGAAGTTTCAGACCCATAGCTAATTACTCACCTACTCAAAATGAGTAAATGCGAATTATCTCTAAAAGTATTGCAGATAGCCAATTTTTCTCAAATAACTCATTCACCTACTTTTGGGAGAGCTTTCACTCTGTGAAGTTTCAGACCCATAGCTAATTACTCACCTACTCAAAATGAGTAAATGCGAATTATCTCTAAAAGTATTGCAGATAGCCAATTTTTCTCAAATAACTCATTCACCTACTTTTGGCAGAGCTTTCACTTGGTGAAGTTTCAGACCCGTAGCTAATTACTCACCTACTGAAAATGAGTAAATGCGAATTATCTCTAAAAGTATTGCAGATAGCCAATTTTTCTCAAATAACTCATTCACCTACTTTTGGGAGAGCTTTCACTTGGTGAAGTTTCAGACCCATAGCTAATTACTCACCTACTCAAAATGAGTAAATGCGAATTATCTCTAAAAGTATTGCAGATAGCCAATTTTTCTCAAATAACTCATTCACCTACTTTTGGGAGAGCTTTCACTTGGTGAAGTTTCAGACCCATAGCTAATTACTCACTTACTCAAAATGAGTAAATGCGAATTATCTCTAAAAGTATTGCAGATAGCCAATTTTTCTCAAATAACTCATTCACCTACTTTTGGGAGAGCTTTCACTTGGTGAAGTTTCAGACCCATAGCAAATTACTCACCTACTCAAAATGAGTAAATGCGAATTATCTCTAAAAGTATTGCAGATAGCCAATTTTTCTCAAATAACTCATTCACCTACTTTTGGCAGAGCTTTCACTTGGTGAAGTTTCAGACCCATAGCTAATTATTCACCTACTCAAAATGAGTAAATGTGAATTATCTCTAAAAGTATTGTAGATAGCCAATTTTTCTCAAATAACTCATTCACCTACTTTTGGGAGAGCTTTCACTCTGTGAAGTTTCAGACCCATAGCTATTTATTCACCTACTCAAAATGAGTAAATGCTAATTATCTGTAAAAGTATTGCGGATACCCAATTTTTCTCAAATACTCATTCATCTACTTGTGGGAGAGCTTTCACATGGTGAAGTTTCAGACCCATAGCTAATTACTCACCTACTCAAAATGAGTAAATGCGAATTATCTCTAAAAGTATTGCAGATAGCCAATTTTTCTCAAATAACTTCACCTACTTTTGGGAGAGCTTTCACTTGGTGAAGTTTCAGACCCATAGATAATTATTCACCTACTCAAAATGAGTAAATGTGAATTTCTCTTAATAGTATTGCAGATAGCCAATTTTTCTCAAATAACTCATTCACCTACTTTTGGAAGACCTTTCACACACGAAAATGAAAAATTGTGAATATCTCGGAAAAGCTATTTCTTCTGCTTTAATGCTCGGCGGGAGATACATACCACGGCAGTGGTCTTGACAAAAATTTTTGTCTCCCCAAAAATGGTGGCCATTTTGAATTTTCAAAGTTTTTGCAAAACACAAAAATGCTTATATCTCGAAAACCGTGCTATATGGAGTGAACTCAACAAAATTTTGGACCTGCTGGGTATCTCTGCAGAGTAGCCATGCCAATTTTCAAAATATTTTTGTCTCGCCAAATATAGCGGACATTTTAAATTTTTTTATTTTTTGCAAAACACAAAAATGCTTATATCTTGAAAACCGTGCTAGATAGAGCAGACTGCGCTGACTTTGGTTGCCACAACAGTATAAGGCTAGAAACGAAGCATTTTCTTAATACTTTAGCACTCACCTTTATATCCTTTTCGGGACGCTTTGTTTTTGCTATGCAAAAACATTATCTTTTTTTTTTGCGAGCGATCCTCTAGTTCAATTTAATTAACAGATGGTTGTATTTTGACACTCTGTATTCAAATCAGTAGTTTATATATGCAAGTGTGTCGAGTAATGCGAGATAGAATTTATTGTGAAGCCACTTAAGACTTTGTTGTTATTGTTCTTTGTTCAGGCTTTTACGGAAGTACCTGACAGAAGATGTGATCAGAGACTTGAACTCTGACCCTAACGCTATCGAGATGCTAGAGTCTGAGTGGGAACAGTTACAAGAAGACAGGCTGGCACTTAGACATACGTTTCCTACAGGAAACAGCAGGGTGAGTGATAATACAACATAGAATGAATTAAAGTCGCAAAAATTTGAGGAGTTGGGGTGATGGTGACAGTGGGGGTTTGGGTTTATACACGTGAATGAATGAATGATAGAAGCATTTGACCAATTAATCTTTTGTGTATTTTATACAGCAATGGAACAGTATAGTTCATTGTTGGACTCTTTCGCTGTTGTACACAAGTCCAACTTCGGAGGTTGCAGGTTCAGAAATTGACCTTGCATCACTGGCAGTGTCCTTCCGAAACTTATTGGTACACTGCAAATTCTTGTCCAAATAATATGTACTGCTCGCCTCCAAACCTTGGAACTACTAGTGGTGTTATGAATATTTTAAAAGCAACATTAAACCAACAGCTGAACCCAAGGCTTCTTTTCCATTCTTTTAAATGTTTATTTAAAAACGTTCTATCCACAGGTGGTGTTGCCATGTAACCTGCAGAGAATGATCTGGAATGCCCAGAAGATTTTTAGGATCAACGCCCGCAAGCCTACAGACCTCCATCCCTGCAAGGTGGTGGAAGGTATGTGTTCTGGTTTTCTTACTGATAGTTGTATGTATTTTGTATACAATAGACTGTTTAGCCAGACAACCGCTATGTCTATAATCCTTCCAATGGATGTCCACAGTACTGTTTAGCCAGACAACCGCTATGTCTATAATCCTTCCAATGGATGTCCACAGTATTTGATATTATACAGAAATACCGTCCAATACAGGTGTAGATTAAAAGCCACATAAAGACATGCATCAATTCCATTTTGCACAGGTATCCGTGCCCTGTCTGAGAAGTTTATGATCTGTAAGGGAGAGGATCGTATCAGTAAGCAAGCCAATGCAAACGCCACACTGCTGATGAACTGTCTGGTGCGGTCCGTGCTCTGTTCACGACAGGTCATTGAGAACTACCGACTCTCTGCAGAGGCTTTTGAGTGGCTTATCGGAGAGGTGGAAACCAGATTCCAAAATGCCATGGTAAGTAGTCTGTTCCAAATAAAGCCAGGTTGATATATGGTCTTGACTCATGGTGATTGTATTTGATCATCAGAGATCAACTTTGGATGAAATTGGTTCATACTTTGGCATCTTTTCATATTAAGGGAAATATCCTGTCTTAGATATTGTGAGGCATTAGAGTTTGGAAATCACTAGTAATTAAGGCTGAAACACGAATACCAGATAATCGTTATCCTTAGCATGGCCATAGAATAAGAATAGGGAAATGACAATTCAATTAATTGATAAAAACTACCAAAAGAAAGAAACCATCATTGATTGGCATTATTATGCCTAAATATTTCCTATTTTGATCATTTTTGTCACTGTAAAAGATATTTGATATCTATATTGTGCCCAATTTATCCCTTATTTGACAAAAGGGTCAATAAAAATGACATGATATTATTTATTTGTACATATTGGATGCTGTATTAGTTTGATTTTGGGCATTGCAGGTGAGTAAACACTATAACTGATTAATCAGAAAATCGTTGATTTTACAGAACAATTAATCGGATAGTTAAAGTTCAAATCGCTTTCAGCCTTACTAGTAATTGTTGAACATCACCAAGTTTCTTGCTACAGACTACCGTGCGAGTTTGTTTACATGATTTGTTTACATGACTGGCACAGTCCAACTCCAACACAGTTGTAAGGTAGTGACTTATAGCAAAGTACCCTTACTGTTGATGACCAACAGAAATAATGAAGTGAACCAGAATGGTCATGCAGCAGACACGTGTTACTTATTGTCCTGGTCAAGGTTGTTAATTTTAAATTTGGATATCATTATTGACCAGTGTGGTATGTGGTTCCAATAAATAGCTGAACTGTAGTTAGGAAATGATAAGTATTTCTAATGAAACAATTTAAGTAGTTTGATGAAATATTAAAATTAAATGAATTTTGACAGGCACACCCAGGTGAGATGTGTGGGGCTCTGGCTGCCCAATCATTGGGAGAGCCTGCCACTCAGATGACACTCAACACCTTCCATTATGCTGGAGTGTCAGCCAAAAACGTCACACTGGGAGTGCCAAGACTGAAAGAGATCATCAACATCTCGAAGAAACCAAAGACCCCGTCACTGACTGTGTATCTGACAGGAAGAGCGGCTAAGGATGCAGAAAAGGCAAAGGTAAGGAGAGGACTGTGTGGAGAGACGCAGTGTGAGAAATTTGGCAGTGGGATAAATTAAGCAGCAAGATGCAGAACTAATGGCTGATACTGTGTATAAATTTTTCTTTGGATCAGTACCTTAGAGGACTCTTTATCAAGTTATCTGAGAGTAACTTGTAAAGTAAAAGTAATTTTCTGGTGTCATGTTATTTAAGGTTTAACAAGGATCAACTGTTTAGTTTTATAAAACTGACGTACAAAAATAAGTAATGAAAATGTAAGAAAATGTAAAGAAATCAGACACTAGCTAAATTATCATTTTATTACGCTACAATAGCTTACCATGTGGGACTTAATGCTGTTCTCGGGTTGCCACACCCGGGGCCAACGTCTTAGAAAAAAAGATCGTTCTTGTTAGCCACCGGATATACTGGTAGTTGTCGTCACGTGATATCTTCTGACCAATCGCCCTACTTTCTCGTTGGCCACGAAGACTGGTAGCAGTTTGTAAATATACAGACATTTTCATTTATTTCTCAGTATTCACGTATTGTTGGAGGCTAATATTTGGACATTTCCTTAAATATATTTCATAGATTATACTGTAAAATTTTTAATTTCACAACTTAAGTATTTTCCCTTCAATCCGCGTGTTTTGAGTTTTCTCGGTCCAGGCAATTTCAATTGTACGTCTTTTTATTGCGTTAAAATGTACCTTCATCAAGCAAACAAAGACAAACCGAGAGCTCAGAAATGCCGCCATTTTTGCTTCAGTTTTGATACTTATAATTTCTGCCCTACCTGTAGGGAGGCTGGCAAGGGAGATGACCCCTGTGTCACTTTTGAAGCACCCTGCCATATTTGCACGTCTCTCACTGATGAACAATTGCAAAAAATTCAAAACAGGAAGCGGTACTTAAAAAAGCAAAAAGCGGAAACTAGTTCCAAAGATGAACTAGATCTCTTGGGTGAAGGCGATGGGGACTCTTTTACTGGTTCTAATGCAGACCTTGAGAGTGCTGCCGATAACCTCTTTACCTCACCCCCCCGTCCTCAACCTCTCGCCTTCAGTTCTTTATCACTAAAGACCCCAGCAAAAGCTGTCCCACCAACCCCAGGTACTGTTTTGCAAAACAAAATTCAAAGAAATCTAGAGAAATCCCTGGGTGATTCCTTAAATATACATATACAGCAGCAAATGGGTTCCTTCCAGGCATCCATGTTAGAAGCATTTCAATCACTTTTGGTGGCAAAACCCCTCAAATGTGATGAAAGGCGCAGACCTTCATCCCAAGGACCACAGTATCCAACTCTTTACCGACGCCTCAAACGAAGGTTGGGGCGCTCACTTAGATCAAAATTCTACAAAAGGGCTGTGGTCCGAGCGGGAAAAAAGGCTACACATAAATGTCCTAGAATTGAAGGCGGTCTCCCTGGCCCTTCGAGACTTCAAGGACCAGTGCCAGAATCAAACAGTGTTAGTTGCGACGGACAACTCAACAGTGGTAGCCTACATCAACAAGCAAGGGGGAACTCACTCAGCAGAGATGTGCGCTCTCCTGTGGAAAATCATGACCTGGTGCCATCACTACCATATAACATTGAAAGCCAGGCACATTCCAGGGTGTCTGAATGTGATGGCCGACCTCCTATCCAGGTCCAACCAAGTGCAGTCAACAGAATGGTCTCTGCACCCTCAGGTCTTCAAGCAAATCTGCCGAAAGTGGTTCACCCCTCATGTAGACTTATTCGCCACTCACCTGAATCACAAACTCCCTCTATATGTGTCTCCTATCCCAGACCCAAGGGCCTGGAACATAGATGCTCTGAACATAAACTGGACCAACCTCACGGCCTACGCCTACCCTCCTACGGCTCTCCTTCACAAGGTGATCCAAAAGATCAAGCAATGCCATTGCCTGATCATCGTGATAGCCCCAGGCTGGCCAGGGATGCCCTGGTTTTGGGACCTAGTGCAGCTCTCAACAGAGATCCCACTACAACTCCCAGTGTCAACGACCCTACTCAAACAGTCCCACAACTATGTGTTCCACAACAACTGAACCTCCACACCCGGTGTCTAGGAGCGGACAACTCCAAGAACAAGGCTTCTCTGTGGAGGTGGCAGAGAGAATTGCTGCCCCTCAGCGGTCATCAACAAGGACCATCTACAGGTCAAAGTGGGCCCTATTTGAAAAATGGTGCAGAGAAAATTCGGTGGATTTCTCCACTCCATCTGTGAAACAAATCTCAGATTTTTTCATGTACCTGTACCAAGACCTAAACAGGCACCCCTCGACCATTGATGGCTACAGGACTGCTATCGTTGGCACTCTGGGCCCAACGGCCCAACACATTGCGCACAATGCAGACCTTCATAGGTTACTCTCCAGTTTTCACAGGGATCGTCCTAAAAGTTCCAGAAATTTACCCAAGTGGAACCTTTCTGTTGTCCTTAACGAGCTCACCAAAGCACCATTTGAGCCCATGAAAGACTCAGACCTCAAACATCTTACTCTTAAAACTGCTTTCTTGCTAGCCTTGGCCTCCGGCAAGCGCCGCAGCGAAATCCATGCCTGGGTCGCTAACAAAGTAGCTAATTTAGGCCAATGGGAAAAGGTAGCCTTGTTCCCTTCTTCTGATTTCATAGCCAAAAACCAACTAGCAAGAGAAGGTTCTCAAAGTGTGTCACCAGTGACTATCCCTGCTTTGACTACCATTGTAGATAGACAGTTTAAGGAAGACAGGACCCTGTGTCCCGTGCGGGCCCTGAGGTTCTATTTGGACCGAACTAAAGACCTGAGAGGGTCTCGTTCTCTCCTTTTCATCTCCTTTAAGAAAGGACATACCTCAGACATCAGACCTGCTACACTCTCCTCATGGTTGAAACAAACCATTCTACTTTGTTACAAACAAGCAGATCAACAAGCCTTGGACTTGGTCCAAGTCAAAGCGCATGACATCCGGGCCTTCGCGGCCTCTAAGGCCTTTTACGGGGGCCACGGTGGCAGAGTGGTAACACTCTCGCCTCCCACCTCTGCGGCCGGGGTTCGATCCCTGTCATGGCCGTAAGTGGGAAAGCTGGTAGTTGCTTGCCGTTGGTCGGCAGTTTACAGTACAGAACCCTAGCGAACTATATGTACTGGTTTCCTCTGCCCTTCCAACTACCCGTCGTGATATGACCTGTACAGTGTTGAAAGCGACGTAAAACCCCAAATAAACAAATCTAAGGCCTTTTACGGTGGAGTATCGGTGGACCAAATCATGCAAGCCTGTCACTGGAAAGCTCACAACACATTCACAAATTTTTACTTAAAAGACCTTACTTGGTCGGACACCGACAACAATATGTATCTGGGACCCGTAGTGGCGGCACAACAAGTCCTAGATCCTTCCCCTCAGACCAGTTGTCCTCGGAAAGAAAAAGGGGGGGGGGGGGGGGGGGGGGGGGCACATCCGCTACAACCAAGTCTTCAGGAGTCTCTCCCAGGATCTAGGTATTCCTTTACCTTCAAGATGTTACGGGTAAGGTCATTTTATTTTTTAATTATCAGGTAATTTCTATTAAGGACTTAGTCAGTTGTCATTAATCTCATATTTCAGGTTAAAAATTTCATGAGATGCCCAACCACTGGGTTGGTCAGTCACACGTGAAGGTCTAATAGGGACCCTTAGACCTCGAAGTGAGCACCGCTGCACTTCCGTCCTACTACCAAACATCTAGACAGTTTTAGCACTGTCCCTTTTTTACTCAGGTTTTTGGCTCGTTACAGGCCCGATCTTCGGGATCGGGGCTCTGTAAAAGGGACTCAGACTGGCATTTCTGGCACTATTCTGTATATATATTAATTCAAATCTTAAAAAAAAAAATTACATATCTTCCAGTCTCAGCTGTAATCCCGCCACCGGGCGGTTGAATTCAGCATAAAGTCCCACATGGTAAGCTATTGTAGCGTAATAAAATTGAAAATAAGCTACAAGCTTACCATGTGGGACTTAGAAGAGTCCCACCCTGCCTCCCCGCTGTTTACAGCTGAGGGGTAGGTTTAATAAAAAATTTCAACGAGAAAGTAGGGCGATTGGTCAGAAGATATCACGTGACGACAATTACCAGTATATCCGGTTGCTAACAAGAACGATCTTTTTTTCTAAGACGTTGGCCCCGGGTGTGGCAACCCGAGAACAGCATTAAGTCCCACATGGTAAGCTTGTAGCTTATAAAAGCTACATTTAAGTAATTAAAATTTTCAATTTAAACAAACTTGACATGTACTACCTTATATTAAAGATAGCCAAAAGCCTTATTAACAATTGCTGGACATATGAAAGTAAAAGAAAAATTGGGAAAAATATGGAAAAACAGAAAATAATCACAGTTTGGTCATTATGGAACATGATTTTATTTAGCTTGGAAGACATACAATGTGTGTTGGAAATTCATAGACTTTAGTTGGGGAGGGGGGAACAAAAAAAGAGGGTTGGCCAACAATGAGGGCTCAGTTTCAGATGTTTAGTCTCTTGTATACAGGATGTGCTGTGTCGCTTGGAACACACAACCTTGCGAAAGGTCACGGCCAATACTGCAATCTACTATGACCCCGACCCAATGAACACTGTGATCGCAGAGGATCAAGACTGGGTGAGCATCTACTACGAGATGCCTGACTTTGATGTATCCAGGATATCACCATGGTTACTGAGGATTGAACTAGACAGGAAGCGTATGACAGACAAAAAGCTCACCATGGAGGCGATTTCAGAGAAAATCACTGCTGGTAAGTGTTTGCAGTGAATATTATTATTATGTGTAAATTGAATGTTATGTGAAAATTATGTATAAAGAAAATATCACTGCAGGTATTTCTATAATACCAAAATCTGACCGCAAAAAGTAATTTACAAATGAAGTAAATAGAACATCACAAGAATGGTTTTCATGATGTTGTTTCAGGGTCACGGTGATATGTGAAATATTTAAAAAAAAAGATGTAAATGTAATACAAGTTACTTCAAAGTTGTAGTTTAGATTGTTGCAGTATTTTTGGTGTTTCAGGGTTTGGTGATGACTTGAATTGTATATTCAATGATGACAATGCAGACAAGCTGGTGCTGAGAATCAGAATCATGAACTCAGATGAGGGAAAGACTACAGAGGTAAACAGAAAATAAATGATAAAAAATATAGAATGGGATTATGTTAATGCCAAAGAAGAGAAAACCTTAAGTAGTTTGACCTTGAAGTTTTAAACATGGTTATTAATTTTTCACAAATATTCCTGCCTTCTTCGTGAAGCATTAAAGAGTTTGACCTCATATATTAAGGGTAATAGACAAAATTATTTTGTACCAAGCTTATCTCTTTCCAATTATGAGAAATCTTTTGAGTGCGGAATCTGATCAATGGTAGAAATAATTGTAATTGTAGTGGAGTTTTACATTGAAATGCGATGACATTGGAAAAGTATTTTGTTTGCAGGAAGAAGAGCAGGTAGACAAGATGGAGGATGATGTGTTTCTGAGGTGTATTGAGGCCAATATGCTGACTGACATGTCACTGCAGGGAATAGAGGCCATTGCAAAGGTAAGTCCCTCAGTGTAAATAAATTCATTGTAACATAAGCTATACAACAAGTGTAAGATAAAGGTGTTAACAGAAAGTACACATAGGTCACTGAAGAAAGAGGCTATTTCAGAGATCATTCTTTGTAAGTTGAACATGGTTCACCTTTCAGTGAAAGGTAACAGGATTAAAAAACGATTGTTGATGGAGGCCATTTACAAGGTAATAGTTTTCCATGAAGGTAGATACTATACATGTAACTGTATAAACAAACTTTTCTGTGAATTTGCGCATACATTTTCCCCGATAAATGATGGCTAAAAGTGCAGAAACTTGACTAATTGTTATAGAAATAGACAACGACGAGCGAGGGGTTATAGGCGATTTTACAACGATTAGCGATATTAGGATCACGAAGGCGGAGCCTGAGTGATTCTAATGCGCTAATCGTTGTAAAATCGCCTATAACCCCTCGCTCGTCGTTGTCTATTTCTATTCTAACATGACATTTTAGAAGATCTTATAAAAATTAGTTTTGAAGCTGTTTTAAAGAAAAATATACAAATATTTTAGAAAGATTTTTTTATCGAAGGGTGCAGTTGAATTATTGGAAGAGCCACAAAATAAGATAGCCGTTTTCTTTGTTAAACGTCCTTAAACTTAAGCAGATTCATGTCAATATATTCTATGTTCAAATATAAGAATTCCTGAATATCGTGTTTACTATTATTTGTCTATTTGATTAAGAAAATCTAAGCTGTTACTTCAAGTTTTCCTTTTGCGGAGCAGCATTGTGAGCGATAAAATAGAACTCATGAGGTTATGCGGGGTTTTACAGAGCAATTTTTCGTGTCTTAGCCAATCAGAATCGCGGACACAGCCGTGTCATGTTAGAATAGGCATTGTTTCTCTCATCACCTCCATTACCTGCCATGCTTTGATCAAGATACTGTGTTAATCATGACATTAGACCCCAAAACATTTGATTACTCCTTGTCTTAGATTTTGATGTCCCCAGTTGCCTTGTGTGCTGGGACCTGTCCCAATACGACCCTGGCTGTTAAACATACATAAAACCCTAACTTTCACTTTGATTTGGTTTTACAGGTAAACAGCCACTGGTTTCTGCTATTCTTCAGGTGTATATGAACAAAGTTTTTTGCTCTTTTGTGTTTCAGGTGTATATGCACCTGCCAAAAGAGGATGAGAAGAAGCGTATCATCATCACTGAAGAGGGCGAGTTCAAGTCCTTGCAGGAATGGATTTTGGAGACAGATGGCACAGCACTCATGAGAGTGCTCAGTGAGCGTGATGTTGATTCTGTCAGAACGACGTCCAATGATATTGTGGAGATATTCGCGGTGAGTTGGTGAACAAATTACAATCGGTTAGCTTGTGAATCAACTGTAATTTGTTACTACTTAAAGTCAGAAATGTCACAGTGTGGTTAATGAGCATCGGAAGGTTTAAAACTATCATGGCTGTAAGATTCATTCACAGAAGTGTCGTAATATTTCTAACAAATCAGAGTTCTACTTCTGCCTATTAAAGTAGAGCATCTATTATCCGACCCTCTATTATTCAAATATTGAATTATCACACCCTCAAAACCTACTCTCCAATCTCCATTTAAACCGGTTATATTAGCCCTTCTGTTACCTGTACCTTTCATTATTCAACTTTATCCCTTTCATTGTTAATCCCCCAAGCAGATAAAAGAGGTTATCCTGTACTACTTTTATAATGTAACTTTCTGTTATCAAAATACTTGATATTATGAACCCAATTCCACTCATTCTGCCTAAATTTCCACCATGATCACTGGTGTGTTCAGAGCAGCATTATACTGCAAACATTTGACTCTATATTTTAACTCTATTGTGCTCTCTCCTCAGGCTTTGGGTATTGAGGCTGTACGTAAATCCATAGAGCGTGAGATGTTCAATGTGATCTCATTTGATGGCTCATATGTGAACTACCGCCACCTGGCATTGCTGTGTGATGTGATGACTGCCAAAGGTCACTTGATGGCTATCACCCGCCATGGTATCAACAGGCAGGAGACTGGAGCCCTGGCCAGGTGTTCCTTTGAGGAAACGGTAAGATTTGAATTTTTAGTTCTATCAAAAAGGTGATATTGTCTCGACATTTAAGTGTCTCTCTCATCATGGAAAGATGGTCATTGTTCACGAATAAACACTTTCTGTTCATCTCAATCTTTGTGCCCTGTTAAGCGTTTTCCTACAAAGGGCACCCACAGATGTGAGGATTTGATTGGTTTCAGACAGCTGGATAGACAGACTTTCACATTTATTAATACAGATATGCATTATGATGTTCTCACATTATTAATACAGAAATGCCTGCAGTGATGAAAACACTTTAAATATAGATTGGACTTTCATCAAAACAGGAACAAGATCTTTTCTGTAAAGCCAGCTAGATTATCTCCAGCTGGTCAAGTAAAGTCCTGGTATTTTAAAAGCAAGATGTTTTTTTCAGGTAGATCTGCTTATATTTTAGTTAATTTTTCTCATTATTTAAATGCCTGTTTCTCCAACCAGGTGGATATTCTGATGGAGGCTGCAGCCAATGCAGAGTTTGATCCAATGAAGGGCGTGTCCGAGAATATCATGCTGGGGCAGCTTGCTAGGATTGGGACGGGAAGCTTTGACCTCTTGCTGGATGCAGAGAAGTGTAAACTGGCAATGGAGATTCCCACAAATATAGGTGGAGCCATGATGGGAGCAGGTATGTGTGAAATGTCCCTGTGTTATTCATTTAAGCAGCTAATTTATACCTACAAAAAACAGCAAAAGCACTGTTCGTATGTTGTGCAATTGTTAATGACTACTTGAAGTAATGATGTGCAAGTTGGGTGGCAGGATAGTGAAATGCTAATATCTTTTTTCATCTTGAGATTCATGGTTCTGACTTAAGTATGTAACCTGGTTGATAGCCAGTTGTTTACACTGTAGAATTTTTATGAACGAGTAAGTGTTACTTTCATCTGAAATAATGTTGATACACTAGAGTATATAAAATACAATGTATCCAGTGAAGTCCATAAATCCATCCTACCTAAGAATTACACGTCATAGCTAGTTTTAAATGCAAAATTTAATCAAAATAGATGTAAATATCTCATGTAATTGTATTAATGGATCCCACTTTCCTTTACAGGTGTGGGTACTGGGATGTTCTTTGGCAGTGGTGCCAGCCCCTCTTCAAGCATGGGCTCCCCTCAGATGACTCCATGGAATCAAGGCGCCACTCCTGCATATGCTGCCTGGTCGCCTAGTGGTGCGGGTAGCGGCATGACGCCTATGGCTGGTGGATTCTCTCCTAGCGAGAGTGGATTCAGTCCTGGATATAGCCCAGCATGGTCACCACAGCCCGGATCCCCAGGCTCACCTGGTGGGATGTCACCAAGCCCATATATTCCAAGCCCTGCTGGGCCACTGTCACCTAGTTACAGCCCAGCATCGCCTAGCTACATGCCAGCTTCTCCAATGACGCCACAAAGTCCAGGTTATTCTCCAAAGAGTCCTGGATATTCACCAACCAGCCCAAGTTACTCCCCTACCAGTCCTGGATATTCCCCTACATCTCCTAGCTACAGCCCAACAAGCCCTAGTTACAGTCCAACATCACCAAGTTACAGCCCAACATCACCTAGCTACAGTCCTACAAGTCCTAGTTATTCTCCGACTAGCCCAAGTTACTCCCCAACCAGCCCAAGTTATAGTCCAACTTCACCAAGTTATAGCCCAACCAGCCCTAGTTACAGCCCTACATCACCCAGTTACAGCCCAACTTCTCCTAGTTACAGCCCAACATCGCCATCCTACAGTCCAACAAGTCCAAGCTACTCTCCTACATCTCCATCTTACTCCCCAACAAGTCCAAGCTATAGCCCCACCTCCCCTAGTTATAGCCCCACCAGTCCTAGCTATAGCCCAACTAGCCCTAGCTACAGTCCAAGCTCCCCCAATTACACTCCCACCTCCCCTAACTACTCCCCAACCAGCCCAAGTTATAGCCCAACCAGCCCAAGTTACAGTCCAACTAGCCCAAGTTACAGCCCTAGCTCCCCAAGCTACTCCCCTCAAAGCCCAAGTTATAGCCCAACCAGCCCAAGCTATAGCCCAAGTTCACCAAAATACAGTCCAAGTAGCCCCAACTACTCTCCAACAAGCCCATCTTACTCCCCAAGCAGCCCACAGTACACTCCCACCTCCCCTCAATACAGCCCTACCAGCCCGAGCTATAGCCCAACCTCCCCCAAATATAGCCCCAAGTCTCCCTCCTACTCTCCTACCAGTCCAAAGTACTCTCCATCTTCCCCAGATTACAGTCCAAGCAGCCCACAATATAGCCCAAGTTCACCGCAATACAGCCCAAGCAGCCCACAATACAGTCCTAGCAGCCCTCAATATAGTCCAGCAAGCCCACAATACAGCCCAAGTAGCCCACAGTACAGCCCAACCAGCCCCACTTACTCTCCTTCGAGCCCCAACTATAGCCCCACCAGCCCATCTTATAGCCCAACCAGTCCAAACTATTCACCCACAAGCCCTAGTTATTCACCTGGTAGCCCAACATATAGCCCTACAACACCAGGGTACCCACCGACAAGCCCTGCTTACACACCCGAGAGCTCGGATGAGGAGGATTAGGGAGGTTTAGAGACTGGACATATTGACTGAACTTAAATATGTATAGAGTGTGGTGTGTTTTTAGGCAATAAATCAATGAAACTGTGTACAGGATATGGCATTTATAGAAATGAATTGGGGTTTTACTGTTCCATCATAAAGAGAATTGACAATTTGGAGAGTTGTGTGTATGAGGGAGGATGTTTTATACACTGTAGTCATTGAATGAAACTGTGCAGCTTGAATGGAGTTTGGGCACAAACAAGCCAGAGCAAAAAAGAACTGTAAAATAATCAAGAACACAACTAAACATTGTGGATTAAAATATTGTGATTGGTACATTGAACAAGCAAAGAGGATTACAACTACCATATTTTCCCAAAATATGGCCCGGGCGTTAATTATTTTCAAATGGTTATCAGACCAGGCGTTAAATTGAACCAGGCATTCTTTTGAAGTATAAAAACAGTGTCATAAATTGTAAACAGTGTGCTTGGTACCCAGGCGTTAATTTGAACCAGGCGTTTATTTGAACCTGGGCGTTATTTTGGAAATTTACGGTATATCGAGGAAACAAGCCGACAGTTGAACACACAAAGGATCCTGTGTCTACATTGATGCTCTCGCCGTACCATGTATATAATGTGATCCTACTATGGTCCTGTGTAGTCGGTGTGTAATAGCAGCAGGCTAGTTGGCAGAAACAATAGGAGATCAAATCAGAGGAACTTTGTGAATTTAATATGCAATTCATTGTACATTTAACAGATTCTGGCTGAAGTTCAATAATAGTACAGAACTTTTTTTACCTGGAGACTATATATAGTACGGACACTTTATAGCCTACATGGCAAGTACTAGCCCTGCATAACGCCTGTTGTATATGATGAGAAGGTGATTTGTGGTAATGAAAGAACGCATTAATGGAATTGTTGAGACAGTACTCATCAGAGCATATTCTTAAATAAATGTTGAAAAAGCACTCCATCACATTCTTAGATATCTGAGGTAATCCTGTGATATCAGATATTGTACACAGATGGGATATATAATATGAACTCGGCTAAGTTGAATATAGATAAATGGTAAAAACTAAGAGATGCGTCTGTTGATACATTTATTCTGCTGTGTGTTATACAGGGATGCATCTGTATTATATTCTATCACTCAATCTCGGCAATGCAAACTAGCTCCGACTCTGTATATTTGTATGGCCCTGATCCAGTTGGCCAGCAAGCGGGAAGTGGAGTTTGTGAAAATAAAACCTGTTAAACATCTCTAAAATCTATAAATCGATGCAAGAAATCTGGGATCAAAGTTATTACTTAGTTGTATTAATAAAAAGGTCTTAGTCCTTAGATACTAGTGCAACAGACTCAGCCTTGTATTATGTGATTAACTGGTTGTGAGTATTTTATAAAACACTGAATTGATGAAGATTTGATGCACCAATTGATCTCAAAGCATATATGTATACTAAAAAAAGTTTGAGTTTTTTTTGGTCTTGAGAAAAAATGATAAAACTGTGAAAGCGAGTGCGACTTGAATGCTTTATCTTGCTTTGAATTAAGTTTAAGGCAATTCAGTAGAAAATGACTCCTATATAAACACACAATTATTGCGATGACCATGTTAATGCCTTAGATTGTATATTTTTGTGTTTACTATTCCAGTGTGTATTTATTCTGAGACAAAAGTCTCAACAGTTTTGACAGTGAAAGGAACTTGAAATACTGTAAAACGAGAAATGTTTGCAGACGATTTATTTGGCGAGTTTTGTGATCGCGGGAAAAGCATGAAAATAAATCGCACGAAATTTAGTTTAGTACTAGTATACACCCAAATACGGAAATTATCGCTCAAAAAACAGGAAAAATCAACGAACTTTAATAGTGCCAATTAAATTTTAAAGGGAAAACCACAAACTTTAATAGCTGCGAACATTTCTCGTTTTACAGTATTTTGCACATGAATTAAAATGACTGCTGTTAACTTGATAAAAAAGATAGAATGTGTGCTGTGTATATTTTTGCAGTAGCTAATGTCGAAGTTCCATATTTAACAGGTGTTGTAAAGGCATAACAAAATCAAAACAGGACAGTACAATGATCATCTGTATTGAGACATGTTTGTAATTTGTGTACATATTTGGATGCCCAGAATATTACTTGAACAGTCCACAATATCGAATGATAATTGTAGTAAAAAATAAATCGGAAACAGGGCGTCTGGTAGTTTCCATATTTGTGTGCAACTGCAGTAGACTTTAGTCCCCAATATTCCTGGCATGTTTCCAGTTTCGACAAAAAATTTTCTTTGTGCCAAAAACACACTGCATTTTCTGACTTTGGGACATATTAATTGATTACACATAGTGCCAACTTCTACTTGTGTAGAGTCTCCTATTAAACGAATGCTGCTAACTTTTATTCAGTTGTAACGTCATAGTTTTAAAATTGAATAAAATTGTATTATTTCTGGGAAGAGTGGACATCTTGTTCCAGGTAAGTTTCTGTAAAAATATCAAAATTTAACCAGAAAAAGGGAACTACTTTCACTATTCTGTAATCTGGAATACTCCATTCTTTATAGAGTACTTGTATACACTTAGCAGCCTTAAGCTGTATAATATTTTCATTTGACATAACATTTGAAATGACCTTGTTTTATATAACTCTGTTAATTTGTGCCTGTTATACATGTTATTTTTATATGAAAATGTACCAGTACTGCTTATTGGTAGGGAAGGCAATGTTGATGTACAATGTTCACCACTAGAAAGCAACATGCATATTACTGCATTTTAGAGTGAAGTCTTTGTTTCATCACTGGCATTTAGATATGAAATAGTGCTTCAAGCTGTCGTAATTGTTGTGTAATCATTTGAGATGTAGAAGTGTAAATAATAAGTTACAGTTAAAACGGAAAAAAAAACATATCCATTTTGTGTGCGATGTGAACTGGTGTTTACTATGAATTTCTGCATTTCTTTTTATTGTCATAGAGTACATAATAAACAGAACAATGTGATGTCATCAAATCTAATCATACCAAATGACTGATAATTTTGGAAACTGCCAAGTTTATGAATATTATGTCCTTTACGTGATGCAAAACAAAGCCATAAAAGATCAGCGTTTGTTTTGACTTGTATAATTTAATTTCAGAAGTTACTCTTCCATAGCATTTTTTTGATGCAACAGTTTCCACTTTTTTGTTTGACACATTTAGTCTCATGTGGTGGAAGTTTAAGCAGTTAATACAGTAGACTTCTTTCTTTCTTTGAACATGTTCATGTGTTTCAAAAGTTATAATATTTTGCTCAAATGTTTTCACAACTTCTGAGAATAAAATTATGAAACTCACACTTATTTTACTTTTTACAGTCTTAACTTTGGTCCGACTGAAAAAAAATGGTAGACAGTAAAAGCTATCCTAATGTTAATTGACTTGTCCAGTTAAAAGTTTTATAATACTACCTCTTAAGTTTCAGATTATGATAGATGTCGTAAGAAAACTTTTCCAACCTATCATTGTGCCATCAAAGTCCTACTACAGGGTTGCCAGTCGTGATCACTTTAAAAAATCCCGGACTTTTCCCTGACTGACAACTTCATTTTCCCTGACCACCGCGGCAAAATGATGACAATAACTGTTGCATAGATCAATGTTTTAAAAACCTTTTCTGATCAATACAGTAATAACTAGAACAGATGCAAATTGTATTCACCAGAAAGACAACTCACCAAATCCAATCAACCATCGCTTAACCTTGAATGAGGAGCCCAAGGTCAAAATCTGACCACATCAAACGATTCCTAGCCCATGATTTCCTATAGGTTGGTTTCGCATTGCAAACATCTAGGACCAATAATAAGTGAGTTGTAAGCACTTTTAATTTTGGCCATCCTCGTTTGACCTTGAAGGAGGGGCCCAAGGTCAAATCTGACCACATCAAAAGATTTGAAGCCCATGATTTCCTATAAGTTGGTTTCACATTGCAAACCTCGAGGATCAATAACTAGACATTGCGTCTCAACGCAGTATATCCCTGGATGGGACTTGGTTAAAACAGGAATGTGTCCGGCTTGAGCCTGTTTCCTGGAGCACCAGGTCAGGATTCTCCATAGTAGGGCACAAAGAAGAGGGCCCGACTTACTCCCCCCCCCCCCTTAAATAGGCAAGCACCATGGTGTTGAATGTAGCTATGGTAGCAATAAGGTTCAAGCAGAGGTCTTGGAACTCCTTTAGGGCCATAAGGCCGCCTTGGTTCCAGATACTTTATGTGTAACTTGCTTCTGGAAGGGACCAGGTTCCCCTTGCAGAGTGTTCCCGCTGACAGGTCTGGTAGGTTGAGACAAGTCATCTCACTGAGACCAATGACTGGTACAGGAATTTCTCTGTAACCAATATCCTCGGGCAGTAACTGGTTGGTCTAACACTTTCGACCAGCTAGGAGGTCCTGACAGTAGGCTGGCTGACTGGTCTGGTAGGTTGAGACGAGTCCTCTCACAGAGACCAATGACTGGTATAAGAATTTCTGTGTAACCAATTTCCTCTGGCAGTAACTGGTGGATCTGAGACAGCCACTTGGACCCTTAAAAGGCTAGTGCTGGTCTGTTAGCCAGTGCTGTGGACCTGCCCAGTACCAGGGCCTAACCGGCTATAGGTGAAGCAATTCTCTGTAACCAGTTCCTGTTGGCTCCACAGTTCTGCTAAAACTCATAGGAGCTGGCAGAACGGGCAAATTAGAGGGGTCGGCATCTAAGGGGTAGGCTTATATGAAACAACTGCCTTCTTCCTGTCCATAACTGTGGAATCAGCAGATTTTCTCTGTAACCAGTAAGTCTGGATACTGGTACTCCATCATGTACTCAACCTCCAAAGCCATTTTCAATAGTTTCCACACAATATAGTCAGCAATAAGTGTGAAAATATCTCCAAAAAATGTCCTCGGTCAGGTACTTTGGATGACCTTCAATGAAGAGCTTCAAGGTCAAATTTCTGCATGCTTATAGAGGACATATATATGAATTATATACCAGCCATAGGATGATCTAACTTTCTGTATATGAGAACTGGGCCAAAATGTGGAAAAAATGGCCAAACTGATCTTTAAGAGGCCACCAGTGACCTTGAAATTGAAGGTCAAGGTCACAAAACAATAGCGTTCGTGGCATTGCCCATATATACCCACATACCAAATTTGAAAGGTCTAACTAAAATATTTTTTGAGTTATCATGTCCAAAAGGAAATCTCTGCGGCGGCGGCGTGACCGTACTGAATCCTTAGTATCCCCGACTTTCGTCCGGGGATACAATAAACGAGTTATAAGCACTTTCAAGTTTTGCTATCCTCGTTTGACCTTGAAGAAGGAGCCCAAACGTCAAACGATTCCCAGCCCATGATTACCTATAAGCACCTTTTTAAGTTTTGCTATCCTGTCCGACCTTGAAGGCATGACCCAAGGTTAAATCTGATCACAACAAAAGATTCCCAGCCATTATTTCCTATAAGTTGGCTTCACTTTGCAAATCTCTAGGACCAATAATAAGCAAGTTATAAGCACTTTTAAGTTTGGCTATACTCCTTTGACCTTGAAGGAGGGGTCCAAATTCAAATTTGACCACATCAGAAGATTCCCAGCCCATGATTTCCTATAGGTTGGCTTCACATACCAAACCTCTGGGACCAACAATAAGGGAGATATAAGCACTTTTCATGACTGTCAAAGAAACACCCATGGCAGCCATCTTATTTTTCAAAATGAGGCGAAAAATATTCAGTCAAGATTTTGTAATGATGAACATATCCTGCAAATATAAGATATCTACATAGAATACCCTTTGCTCTAGATGATCAGTAAAACTCCTTGCTGAAAGACTATAAAATCCCCGTGGCAGCCATCTTGTTTTTCAAAATGAGGCCAAAAATATTCCCGGACAAGATTTTATGGTTCTGAATATAGCCTGCAAATTTGACGAGGCTAGCTATAATATTTATTTAGTTAGAAATCTCTCTACACACTTCGGTGGCAGCGGCGTAACGAAGCGAAATCCTTTTGGACGTGATAACTCAAAAAATATTTTAGACCTTTCAAATTTGGTATGTGGGTATATATGGGCAATGCCACGAACACTATTGTTTTGTGACCTTGACCTTCAATTTCAAGGTCACTGATGGCCACTTAAAGGTCAGTTTGGCCATTTTTTCCACATTTTGGAGACAATAACCCCATGACACAATCATGAAAACAACAATTGGATTGAACAACTGAGCTTTGCTTAATGCAATACAATTAATGCTATATATTTACTGAGTCCACTCAGAGTGTCGGGTCGAATGAATAAAAGTACTTTGTAATTCGAAAAATTTGTGATAGCACAAAACGTGACATGTAAAATATGTTACTTCAGCATGTTCTGTTAAACAAAATAATGCCGTGTCTGTAATATAAGTTATTAATACTTTAAGGCCTGCCTATGCAACAAAAACTTCTACAATACAGCATTCTTACCATTTTGTTGTAACAAAAGTTTGCGATAGTCAATACTTAATTGAACAGCATTAAAATTACATTTTTATTGCGTTAATACATCCTATCCAATGGACAATTGCTTTACCGGTCGGCGCGACCGGTCCCGCCAAACGCCAGAAAAAGACGTCCTGTATATAATACTGGCAGGACCGGTCAGTAGTGTGCATTCGCTAGGTGGCGCATCATACTTGCTTCCTGTCCAGACAGAGTGACGTCAGTTCATCTTTTTCGTTTGGCGCGTAGTGTGCAGACGCGTTTTGAATTTATCTCCAAGTTTTGAAGGAAACGCGGCTTATTCTACGAATTTAAATATATTTATTGTGTTCATACATATCAGTGCCTCTCCAGGACTAAAACGAGGCATTATCCAGCACTTTATAACCAGTTTTGAAGAATTTCTGTGTACTTGTCGTCGAGACGAAGTCGTGGGTGAGAGCTCGTGTGTCGTCCCTGCAGCATTCCTTCTTCTACACAGAAGGTTGTATCTCCACGTCTTAACCTCCATTTATTTCTTCGTTGTCGAGAAACACTGAGTGTATCATGTCGACGAGAAGAATTTAGAAGGGAAGAAGAATGCATCGTCTGACGTCATCACTTCCAGCTTATGCTTGTCACGTGACACGGACCTGGTCATGTGATACGCATTCAACAATGGAGGAATCGTGTTTTCAACAGAAGTTTTAGAAGAAAAGACGAGTAATTATTACTGTACACACACTTTTTAACTGGCAAGAAGGAATCCAGCATCTCGTCTGTTGGCCTGAAGAATTAGATGACAAGTGGTCATTGAACTCTGCAATTTTTGCCGGTGCCGGTCATGTGACTTCACAGATCTCAACACAACTACCGGCAAACAAATCCCCAGGCGTGACTGGTTCAGCTGACAAGAAGTGATGAGTTTTACCGGTACCAGTTCTGGTCAGACTACCGGTGGGGAGCACTAGTGATGAGTTTTACCGGTTCCAGTCTGTACAGACTACCGGTGGGTGCTGTTCCTGTGAAGAAACCCCTTCAGTTGGTTGCCAGTGATCAGTCCTGCTTGATCCTGGAACCTCCACCAGAGGCCTTTCCACTGGTGGGACTGTTGGGGGTACTGGTTCCAGTCATGTTCCTGTGAAGCTGTCAACAACCCCCCTTCAGTGGTTACCAGTGATCACCCTGTTTTGATACTGGAACCTCCACCAGAGGCCTTTCCACTGGTGTGACTGTTGGGGGTACCGGTTCCGGTCTGTACAGACTACCGGTGGGTGCTGTTCCTGTGAAGAAACCCCTTCAGTGGCTGCCAGTGATCAGTTCTGCTTGATCCTGGAACCTCCACCAGAGGCCTTTCCACTGGTGTGACTGTTGGGGGTACCGGTTCCGGTCTGTACAGACTACCGGTGGGTGCTGTTCCTGTGAAGAAACCCCTTCAGTGGCTGCCAGTGATCAGTCCTGCTTGATCCTGGAACCTCCACCAGAGGCCTTTCCACTGGTGGGACTGTTGGGGGGTACTGGTTCCAGTCATGTTCCTGTGAAGCTGTCAAGGACCCCCTCCTCAGTGGTTTCCAGTGATCAGCCCTGTTTGATATTGGAACCTCCACCAGAGGCCTTTCCACTGGTGTGACTGTGGGGGTACTGGTTCCAGTCTTGTTCAGACCACCGGTGCGGCTGCTCAGAGGGTTCACCTACCAGAAGTCACAGTGACCATTGACCCTTATCTCCCCAATGCAGAATTTTGGACCGGTACCAGTCCTGTTCAGGCTACCGGTAGGGTCACTAGCCAGCCAGTGATGAGGGATACCAGCACCAGTTCTGCTCAGACTGCTGGTTGTGGTCACAGAAATCCAGCAAGGGCTACCGGTTAAATAGGATTACCGGTTACACAGAGTTGCTGGTGACACACAGCAGGGCTACTGGTTCAGAGAATTACCGGCTCCAGAGTGTTGCCGGTTCCGGAGTGTACTGGTGCCGCAGGGTTGCCGGTGCCTGAGTGCTGCCGGTCCAGGAGTGCTGCTGGTTACAGAGGAATCTGCTGTTCCCATTCTTACTGGCAAGAAACCAGCTTCAAATCCAGTGCTGACAGCAGGTTCACCGGTTACAGAGAATTACCGGTTCCGGAGTGCTGCTGGTTCCCGAGTGTGGTGCTGGTTACAGAGAAACTACTGTTCCCATGCTTTCTGACAAGAAACCAGCTTCAAATCCAGTGCTGACAACAGGTTCACTGGTTACAGAGGTTTACCGGCTATAGAAATTTGCTGGTGACAAGTTAGTTGGACGGGAAGAAATTCCCTTAACCGACTGGTTACAGAACCTACCCACCAGGTGCCGGCTTGCAAACCTTCAGGGACAGTTGCTTCAAAAGAATCTGAGAGATAATGGTGAAGTAACCAGACTGAACCTCGAACACCAGTCTACTGGACTGGGAGATCTACCAAGGGATTAACTAAGACTACAGAAATGTGATGTCCCAATTCTTTGGTTACAGGGCCTTCTCCCAGAAACTTTGGTTACAGAGAGATGGCACCTACCGGTTTGGCTGGTTACAGAGACTGTTGGTTGCAGAAGCTGCTGAATCCTCCACTGGGCAGGAAGAAAGGCAGTTTTCATATGAACCTACCCCTACAAGAATGGTTCAATTCACCCAGTTCGGCCAACTCCAATGAGTTTATGCAGAACTGGGGAACCACCAGGAACCGGTTACAGTGCATTGCTTCACTTATAACCGGTGCTGGGAGAAGTGGGAAGTTCTGGGTTTGAGTCCAAAAGTAGTCCCCACACTGAGGGAGGGCTACACCCTCCCCTTCCGGTTCAGACCCAACTTGACAAGGTCACCAACTGTAATAAGCAACTACCACAACCCAGCCAAGCAGTCCTTCCTTTTAGAAGCACTGTATCAGCTGGTGAACAAGAAGACAGTACAACCGGTAGAAAATCAAACTCACAGGGCAACCGGCTTTTTTTGGTACCCGAGCCCAACAACCGGTGGAGACCTGTCCTGGTCCTGAGCACCTTGAACACCTTTTTGAACACAGGGACGTTCAAGATGGAAACCCCAGAGACAATAAGAACCTCCCTCCAAGCAGGGGAGTGGGTCACATCCATAGATTTCAAAGAAGCATACTTCCACATACCAATTCACAGTCAGTCCAGGAAGTACATGCGCTTTTACCTCCAGGGTCGGTCCTACCAGTTCAAGCCCTTCCCTTTGGCCTGTCCACAGCTCCCATGGAGTTCACAGTGGTGGCCAAAGAGGTCAAACTCGTGGCTTTTCAGAAGGGTATAAGGATCCACCAGTACCTAGACGACTGGCTGGTGAGAGCCTCTACCCACCACACCTGTCTCCAGCATACTCAAACCCTAGTCACACTTTGTCAGGAATTAGGGTGGCTGGTGAACAAGGAAAAGTTAGAGCTGGTTCCCAAACAGGTCTTCAACTTCGTAGGTTACCAGTTCGACCTGAAAGAGGGCAAGGTCAGACCAATAGAAGAACGTTGGCAGGCCTTGACACACAAGATCAGATCAATATTGTCGGACCCGCTTTCCCCGGTCCGACAATTCATGTCCCTCATAGGTCTACTCACAGCAACAGAAAAGCAAGTCCACTTAGGGCGACTAACATGAGACCCATACAGTGGCACTTGAAAAACAACTGGAGGGTCCCAGAGTCACTGGAAAAGGTGATCTCGGTCCCCAAATCCCTCCACCCCCATCTAAGGTGGTGGCTGGAGGAAAGCAATGTGCTTCTAGGTCAACCATTACACCCTCTAAAACATGCTCTGCAAATCTTTACAGACGCATCAAAAGAAGGGTGGGGCGCTCACTTAGACGAGCACACTGCAAGGGGACAGTGGTCCCTACCCGAGAGCAAGTTACACATAAACCACTTGGAGCTGAAAGCAGTATTTCTAGCTCTAAAAGAGTTTCAAACCCTAGTCTTCAACAAGACAGTGTTGGTAGCTACAGACAACACAACAGTGGTTGCCTATATCAACAAAGAAGGGGGGATGAAATCGGGCTCTCTGTGTGCCCTACTGTGGAGAATTCGGTCCTGGTGCACCAGGCAGCAAGTAACCCTCAGGGCACGTCACATCCCCGGCCGGCTGAACGTGATAGCAGACAAGCTCTCCAGGCTTGGCCAGACCATTCAAACAGAGTGGTCACTTCATCCAGAAGTGTTCCAAGCTGTATGTTCAAGGTGGCATCAGCCACAAGTGGACCTGTTTGCCACCAGGTTCAACAACAAACTACCACAGTTTGTATCACCGGTACCAGACCCCCAGGCTTGGGCAGTGGATGCACTCAGCCTGTCCTGGGAGTATCTGGACCCATACGCCTTCCCACCGGCAGCCATCTTGGGCAAAGTGGTGGAGAAGCTCCAGGACTACCCCTGCAACAGAATAATTCTGATTGCTCCAGGGTGGCCCAACAGGCCCTGGTTTTGGGACCTGGTAGCAATGTCAAGCCAGATCCCACTGTGTCTGCCCAGCATACCCAACCTAGTGTCTCAGCCATTCAACCAGGTCCTTCACAGGAACCTGTCGAATCTGAACCTACATGCCTGGCTCCTAGAGCCTCAGCAATCAAGGAGCAAGGCTTCTCTGAGGCAGTGGCAGCACGAATTGAGGCTCCTCAAAGAAGGTCAACCAGATCTGTCTATGAGGCAAAGTGGACCATTTTACAAAGTGGTGCCTCAGTAATCAGGTGGACTTCAGGGCACCACCTCTGAAAGCCATTGCTGACTTCCTCCTGCACTTATTTCAGGAGAAGAAGTTACAACCAAGCACTATTGATGGCTACAGATCAGCCATTGCTGACAAACTGGGCAATTCCACCATTAATGTCAGCAAAGATGAGAATCTCTCTCGTCTCCTGGATAGTTTCCATAGAGACAGACCTAAGGGCAGGAGGGGCATCCCCTCCTGGAACCTTTCACTGGTTTTACATCAGCTCACAAAGGCTCCCTTTGATTCCCTGAAAGAGGCCTCCTTGAAACATCTAACTTTCAAGACTGTTTTCTTGCTGGCTTTGGGTTCAGGTAAACGCAGGAGTGAGATCCATGCTTGGTTACATAAGAACATCAGACACCAGTTGGACTGGTCTAAGGTGTACCCCTTTGTACCCCTTTGTACCCCTCACCCAGTTTCCTATCCAAGAACCAGCTGGCTAAGGAAGGTCCAGATAGTGTGGCACCAGTGGTCATCCCAGCCCTGGCACCATCTCTGGATAGGTCACTCAAGGGTGACAGGTCCTTATGTCCAGTTAGAGCCCTGCGCTACTACTCGGACAGGACTGCAGACCTCAGGCAGAATAAGGAGTTAGTCTTTGTCTCCTTCAAGAAGGGTTTTGATAAAGACATCTCACCTGCCACCATCTCCTCATGGATCAAACAGACTGTGGTTCTGTGCTATGAGCTCTCTGACCAGGAGGCCCTGACCTTACATCAGGTTAAAGCCCATGATGTTAGGGCCTTTGCTGCCTCTAAGGCTTTCCAATCAGGGATTTCCTTAGATCAGATCTTGTCAGCCTACCACTGGAAATCTCACAACACCTTCACCCAATTCTATTTGAAGGATGTTGCCTGGGCTGACTCGGAGCTTTTCCACCTGGGACCTGTAGTGGCTGCCCAGCAGGTGCACCACCAGGCCCAGAAATGAGGGGATGTTGTATATATGTAAATATGTACATATTGTAAAAAAAAAAAACAAAAAAAAACCAAAAAAAACTGTGACTTGCTTCCCTTGGGAAGTTTATTTCTTCTGGGACTGAACTCAGCCCCTCTCTCTCTATCTTTCCCTTCTCAAACCGACTCTGGAAGGAAAGAAAAAGGGGGGGGCAACGTTGGTAGACTCCCGGTTAACCGGTGAGTTAGTGGCCGACCTTGACCTGTCAGGGTTCTCTGACCCTAGGTCAAATGGGCCTGTACAATTTTGTTTTGTTATGAGTTCACAGAAGTCCCTAGCTGCTTACCCGCCTACCAAGCGGTAGTTATTCAGCAATTGTCCATTGGATAGGATGTATTAACGCAATAAAATTGCAAATTTAATAAGTAAATTAAATTTTTATAAGTTAATACCCTATCCAATGGACAGGCAAGGCCCTCCCAACCGACCCCGCTACCAGCTTACTAGGGGTCTAAATCGTTTTAGACAACGAAAAAGATGAACTGACGTCACTCTGTCTGGACAGGAAGCAAGTATGATGCGCCACCTAGCGAATGCACACTACTGACCGGTCCTGCCAGTATTATATACAGGACGTCTTTTTCTGGCGTTTGGCGGGACCGGTCGCGCCGACCGGTAAAGCAATTGTCCATTGGATAGGGTATTAACTTATAAAAATTTAATTTACTTATTAAATTTGCAAAATAATGTGCACATCATGCATTGTTCAAATTGTATAGTCTTATTAATGTAAGCTCTTCTAGATCAACGTTGCATTTCAATTTTTGTTGTATTACTATACAAATACATTTCCAATTTGTGGCATCATGGGCTTTGCTTAACCTTATGCGCGGGACTGAAGAAAGTCATTTTTCCTGACTTTCTAAGGATTTTCCCGAATCACCCTGGCTTTTTTTCAAAATTCAAAAAATTCTCTGATCCAGAACAAGATTCCCTGACTTTACCCTGACCTTGAATTTCCCTGACTTTTCCCTGACCGCTGGCAACCCTGGTTACTATTTGGCTGATTTTTCCTTTAAAACAAACTATTAATTAGGTTTTGGGGTATCCGGTAACAACTGTTGCCATTGTAACCCTTTTAAGATCAAGGTCACAGCATAATGTTACACACCTACAACCTCCAACCAATGTCCCTACCAAGTATCAACTTCCTACACCTTAAGGTTACCAAGATATAGCAGGGACAAGAATTAAAAGGTCGAGGTCATTACAGCAAGGCCAAAGGTCAAATCACGGTCACACCATGACGTTGCACACCTACAACCCCCTAACAACTGTCCCCACCAAGTATCAACTTCCTACAACTTACAGTTTTCGAGATAGAGCCTGAACAATATTTTAGAGGTCAAGGTCACTACAGCAAGGTCACAGGTCAAATCATGGTCACACCATGACGTTGCACACGTACATCCCCTAACCAATGTCCCTACTAAGTATCAACTTCTAGACCTTACAGTTTCCGAGATATAGCCCAGACAAGACTTCAAACTCAAGGTCACTAGGGCAAGGTGAAATCAAGGTCACGCTATGACATTGCACACTTACTCTCCCCAACCAATATCCCTACCAAGCATCAGCTTCCTAAACCTTATGGTTTCCGAGATACAGCCAGACAAACTTTTTCCCACCCGCCCGACCGCATACCCATCCGGACACCATGGGTGAAAACAATACCCCGCCAGCCCTTAAGGGCTGTGGGGTAAAAGTATTTGTTTCCCTGATGTTGCCGGACATATGGTTACATGGTATTATTTAGACACAGTTGGATTATCAGCCATTTTGTTGAAATACTTCAATATTAAAATCCTTTCATTACAATGAAGTTGTACATTGTCATACATTTGCAAATTTAACCGATCGGTCCCACCAAATGCCAGTCTTAGGCTTAGCCTGTGTATAAAAAATATAGCCAACTTAAACCTAAGACCTTTCCCCAAGACCTTTCATGAATACGACCCCTGGAGTTGCACTATTATTCTGTACACAGGGTGTCATGGCCTTTTTATTTGTCTCTGTAGTGTGCATAATGAGAATGTTGGTTGAAGACAATCATTTTATGGTCAGAAGAGCCAATTTTCAGTCCCGAAATAGATACTTTTGCTTTTGAAAATATCTACAATTTAAGTATGCATCCCAATATTTCAAAATAATAAGATGAAGTAACATGACTGCTAGTGCTCCAATATAGCATATCACCACCTGGCAAGTGGTTGGGAAACCTACCTGTATGTTTGCCAAGATGACTTTTTCTGGCAATTGGAGGGAGAGGCAGATGGTACACCAAAGTTACTTTCTGTTTCGTAACTATGTAATGAGCATACTCAGCACAGGTTTTATTTGTGTCAATCTTTAATACAAATGAAAACCACAGTAAATTTATCATGACAAATATCTCAAGAAATCTGTTGTTTTTTCGATAGAATTTTGATAGATAGTGCATGACTTTTATGGCCAATATAGCATGTATATTAGCTTTAAAATTGAACACCCTTGGGTGTTTATTACAGAAATTATAGCAAGAGCCTTCGATAAGTACATCTACCACAACAGGTCCAACACATAGGCTGTGCAGGGGTTAATTTTTGATACATCTGATAACATGAGAAATTAAACCAATACTGTCATACAATGACCTGTGAAAACTAAAAACCATGATAACTTATACAGGCTTAAACACAAAATATATACAAGACATAACAACTTGTGGTTTTTAACCACACCAACTTCTATATAGCTTATGTCTTCTATACCTATCCATCACCATCAAGTGCAAAATAGAGTGGATATAAGATTCAAGTACATGTACTGCCTTCCCTGACATATGAAAATGTAGTGACATTAATCATGTGAAGTCTTATAAAACATACTTCATTTTTCCAAGAAAAAAAAAGATAAATAAAAAATAAAGTGGTAGATAGGTTAACAAATTATACAAATGATCCATAGGGAGGTATGATAAACAAATTGTACAAATGATGATCCATAGGGAGGTATATCATAACTTCATAAGGTTGGCGCTTTGAGAGATAGGTGGATAGATGAAACAGATGGTGTTTTTGTGTGTGTGTTTTGTCTTATTTGTCACGAAAACCCTAAAATTAATGAATAAATCTGTCAGAAATGTTATTTGTGGATAGGGCCTGAAGATAGGAAGAAGTGATTAAATTGTAGTAATAAATACCGATTGTGAGGGCGTTTGTTACAGGATATACGCACGGCAAAAATTTCAAATAATGCCAGAGTGCCGAACAAACGCCCAAGCATGAGGTATTTATTACTATTATAAAGACCGGCCTACCTGGTTGAAAGAAATATCCCTTTATTTTTACGAGGTGACACGAACAAGGGAGCCGCCATATTGTTTTGAATGCATGGTCGCACTCGTAAAAGTGGACAAATTTCCAAACGAGAAATTCGAAACGACACTTCCGTTTTTCAGCGGGCGGTTATCGGAGGTTTTACTCCCAGCTGATTCTATGCGCACAGACGGGTTTTCGTTCACTGCGCACTTCCGGTCTTTATAATTTACAATAGATCCAGATCATATTCTGGAATCTGGATACAGAAAAACTCCCGAATTTTCAATCCAAGGTCTCATTTTCAATATATTTTCAATGACTTTGGTTTGAGGTTGACATTACTCCAAAACTTATGATTGGATCTTCATGAAATATTTTATGTGGGTGGAACCTTGGCCAAAGGAAGGAGCTATAGATAACATTTTGGGAAAGATCTGGATCATAATGTAACTACAACGAAATCCCAAATTTTCAAAAATTCCCTCCATGGTGGAGTTTTGTACTCTATGAGCACTTTCTGGTTTTTTATATATATATATATGTACAAATTTATAGAACTAGTTTCACTTATCTCCAGGACGGGAATCTTAACATCCAGCAAACTTTTACCAGCATTACAGATCACGAGTGTTGTTTGAGTCAACACTACAGCCGTGTCACTCATGTTAGCGGGCATTAATGTTAGACGGGTTGTCATTCTATTATCAGATTTTATGTAATTTTCTTAAACTATTACAAAATGCAATAAGTGAACCCTGGTTTGTATGTATCAATGTATCTGTATCACATAAATGTTTTCTATCACTGTCTAACATTTAATGTTGTTTAACATTAGTGGTACGGGTGTACTAATTCTCACTCCTGTTTTATAAAGTTTTACATTCACTAACAAGCACCTTTCCAGTGAAATGAATTGAGCCAATATTTTTTTTATCTGATCAAAATAAAGAAACAGAGACATTTTTGCTCAAAGCCAGTAATATTGTGGGTCCTCTTGCACATTACTTTGCGACTTTGGCTTGCAAAGGGATAATAAAACAAACAAAATCAACAATTTATACCAACAACCATCTTATCTACACTCTGGCTTAACAAGTAAAAGCTGAGTAATAATACCTTGAACATCTGGTATTTACTATACCCACAATAGAAAATGCATTCTGGGAGCCTAAAAATGGGGCGGAATTTACCAGAGGCCTGGGAACCATGTATCATATAGAACAATGTACACACCAGTACAGTCACTGAATTCAGTAATGCACAGAAACAACACCTGTAAACTAGTGGAGCAAAGTAAATTTAAATTAATGGTTTCATTTCCTTGTGGAAAAAAAAGTGTAAAACTGCAATTTATTTTTCAGAAATGGTTATTGAAAATGTCCATAGTTTACCCTTATCTATGGCTGTTATATCATTAACATAATAAAACAACGGCATGTAGATTTCGAGAAATATTTCATAGTATGTGTTTATATTAGGAAAAATTGCAGTTCAAAACAATCAAATGTCTCATGGAAACATCAAATGAAAGTTAGAGTTCTACACTAGTGGTGTTTTGTAAATATAAGTATTAACTTCTCCGAAGATAGATATGTCAAGGATGTAGATAGATATTCCAACGAGGAGAATTTCTCCATTTGGATGCACGGATTGCCAAGCAATAAATGTGGGACTCACACAAGATAAAAGTGAACTGCTAAATTATGAAATTGATAAACTGCAATCTTTGTACTATAATAACAGTTTTGAATGTGAAAAAAAAACATTTGTTTTTGTCAAAGCCACACAAAACAGTTTAAATTCTGAGAATCTCATCATTTACAAATATTAACTTCATCTCAAAATCAGTTTTAAAACAGTTTAGTATGGACACAGTAACTACAGTTGGACACTGTGTAAAGTGGAATCTTGAGAGAATACAGAAATAGAGTAAGGAATCTAAAATTTGCCAGAAATCAAAATTTCGCCACCTCTAAAAACCTCACTTAATTTAATGAAAAAAGATATTTTGTCTTAAACTTGGTATTTTTCAATTCAAAAGCCTTAATTTACTACTGGGTTCCAACAGACTTTTGATAACTGGATTCAAGGTCTTTTCAAGGATTTTCAAGGTCAACAACAACAATTCCCCAGGACATATTTTAAGGCATGACCTCTTTTACCTCCCCTTCTATCCATCAGTTCCTCCCACAAAATTTTCTATTGTCACAGAATTTTAACATAAAACCAGATGATGCAGATGCAGAAGTTGGGCAATAACAAATTCAAGGACTTTTCAAGGATATTATTCAATTTTGACCAAATTCAAGGACTTTCAAGGCCTTGAAAATGAAGCAATTTTTTTCAAGGATTTTCAAGGATGTGGGAACCCTGTACTATACTACTGTAGGGCAGCCTTCACAAGCGAGAAAAAAATCACAAAATTTGTGCCAAGGAGGAATCAAGGGTTTATTATGTCTGGTCAGACAAAATCCTAAAATATATACAGAATTTTCCACAAGTCAAGGTAACAGAAGGGGCACTTTCCTTACATGTCAACTTCACATGCTCTTTCAAATATGACATTTCCTTGTTTAACAGAGCTGCAGTTTATAGCAAGGCTGTGACCAGGTGATAAGTATTCACAATGGGTTGATTTGGAAAGATCTTGAGGGTTAAATGGTCCACTTGATAGTCATTAACTACTAAAATATATTATATTGTCACCCACTACTGGGCCACTAGGTCAAGATTTGAGTACAACAAAACATGGCAACACAGCAAAACATCAGAATCCTTTGTATACTGGGTGTTTCATATAATATTTCTCATTTTATAACAATGTAATAATTTGTGGATACCTTTCACAACTATTGTAATGCAAAGACAAATTTTTCAAAATCTCCCATTTTTTAGATACATAAACTGTGCCTCCTAAAGCACATTAATACTGTATTGTCAAAGGAATTCGGATAGCTTGGTTCCTTGTGGTGAATTTTTACTAATTGTCACATCCTTACTTTACAGTGATTGATTGCATCACAAGAGATGGACTTAAGGTCGATAATACAGAAGCTGTAATGTCCTAAACATACGGAGATACAGACTCGTACACGCCTATATCTGTTATCCCAGCTCAAGTTCCAGTAACTCTTGTACCAATGATGCTTCTGACTTCAGTTTCTCCAGCTGAAATGAGAAATTATATAGAGTAAGAAATCTAAAATTCGCCACATACCTGAAATTCGCCACATGTTGAAATACTAATACAATAAACTAACTGAGTGAGATTTGTTAAATGTACAGTAAATTTGGGCTTTTTGAACTGAAAAATACCAAATTTAAGACAAAACATCATTTTCTTCATAAAATTAACTAAGGTTTTAGAGGTGGCGAATATTAGATTCCTGGCGAATTTTAGATTTCTTACTCTAATAAATTTGTGGTCTGATGAAAAATAGAGACAAGTACTTGTTTTGCAAAACCTGACCCCGGTCCCAGTTACCCTGTTCAGCAGTAACCGACTGGAAGTATCATAAATGCAATTATGTTAGTTGATGTTTCTTATTTTAAATTTTTATATGCTGTTCCATCTATATGCACTTATAAATGTTTTCAACTATTACAGTTTAGACTAACCAACTGAGACTGTTAAATTTAATTTTAAAAGGATCATATTTGTTCTGGTTTTTATTCAAACTACATCAATATTCAGCCTATCTTTTCACCCTATCTTTAGCCTTACTGAGACTTTCAATTAATATTTAAATATTGACAAGCTTTCCTTCCACAGTTACGATTTTGTGCAAATAATATCAATATGAGTGGCATTTTACTACAATTAAAACCCGTTTTAAGGTCCCAAAATCATAAAATTTAGTAACTTCAGAGAACTAAGTGAAAACCAAATTTTGTGGATATTAGAAGCTGTAAAGTTGGTGTTTTGCATCCCTTTTCACATGTTATGCTGAGGTTGTATCCATCCTTATAGTTGTACCTGTACATATGTGATTTCTGTTTCATCCTTATGGCTCCAAAAAGAAACCTTCTGGCTGGTGGACAACACCACCCCGTATCATCCATCCCCTCCTCCCCTCTTACCCCTCCAGCGTATATACCTCAATACCACTCATGAGAGATAGTTAACGGCAATTTCAAACATTATTCAAATGTGGTCCCTAACACAAATCACTTTATAAGGTTGTGTCGAATCACCCTGAACACATCCTACCCTAGTGCAAATCCCGCTGAATTGTACCGAATGTGTCCTACCCAAGTACAACGCAGACCAAACCACAACCAACAGTGCATGAGCCCATTTGGTCTATAGCTTGTGACCTCCAGCAAGAAAAGGTATGACCTGTGTTTTGGGTCATAACATGACACGGCCCTCCCAAGTGCATTCCAAATGTTGAAAAGAGTCAGACTTCAACACAGTCAAGAGATTACATGTAAATGCTGTCAACCACTGAAACCTCTATTGGAGGTTCTAGTTGTACAGAGTTTAGTGCATTTCAACAGTTACTAGGGTGTTCTCACTGTATTGAGAAAACTAGCCTGTTTCTTTCTGTTTGAGGGTATTGTAAAATCGATATTACCTGGTTAAGTTCCAATGTAACTCCTGCAGCCTGCTTCTCTTTAAGTTGTTCCACTTGTTTTAACTTCTACAACATAACAAAGTTTTTGAGTTACATAACACTCTTAACAAGCTGGAGATTACATGGTCCCTAGTATATGAAACCACTTTCACAGAGGTAAATTTAATACAGGGTACTGTAAAATCAATATTACCAATATAACCTATGTCAGTTATATAAAGGTCCAAACCATGTTTAAATGGAGAAAATAATGTCTAAAAGAAAGATAATGCATGTAAAGATGAAGTATTAAAACAAGATAATTTGATAACAAGATGACAGCATTAATCAGTAAACTAAAATTACAACACTCTTTATCTACATCTGCATGGCCGAATTATGGTTTAGATGTTTTGAATATTACCATGCTTACAGAAGTGGTAATACATTCAATGAATGCTTATGTGTGGCGTTGGAGCAAAATCTGTGGCTCACTTGATGAAACTCCATCTCTTACAATGGGAAGTTATGAAATTGCAAATTTAATAAGTAAATTAAATTTTTATAAGTTAATACCCTATCCAATGGACAATTGCTTATCCGGTCGGCGCAGACCGGCCCGCCAAACGCCAGAAAAAGACGTCCTGTGTTGCCACCGGCTGGCCGGTCTGTAGTACTGTGCACTCCCCAGATGGCGCCTCGTACTTCCTTCCTGTCTAGACAACCTGACGTCATAGCATCTTTTTCGTTGTCTAAACCTCTTAGACCCCTAGTAAGCTGATAGCGGGGTCGGTGGGAGGGTCTTGTGTGTCCATTGGATAGGGTATTAACTTATAAAAATTTAATTTACTTATTAAATTTGCAATTTTATTGCGTTAATACATCCTATCCAATGGACAATTGCTGAATAACTACCGCTTGGTCGGCGGGTAAGTTACTAGGGACATATGTGAACTCACAAGTAATAGCAAATTTTAACCTATGGTCTAGGCTGACTTCGTCAGAAGACCTATAGGTCCAGGCCTGGGTTGACTTTAAGGTCAGGAAACCCTGCAAGGCCATGGTCGGTTGCCAGCAGCCGGTTACCCGGGGCTATACCGCCGTCGCCCCCCCCCCCCCCCCCTCTTTTTTGCAGACCTGCTCTGAGGTAGGGGAAGAGAGGGATGAGTTCAGTCCCAGAATGCAAATAAACCTCCCAAAGGAAGCATGCCACACTTAATTCTTATGTACATGAAGAACTGTTATGCACATATACAAATCTCCTCAATCTAAGGGCCACTTGTGGATCTGCCTAGCAGCCACTACCGAGCCCAATTGGTAAAGCTCTGAATCAGCCCAAGCCCCGCCCTTCATATAAAACTGTGTGAAGGTATTGTGACTTCAGTGGCGGGCTGACAAGATTGGCTCTAAGGAGACTCCCGACTGGAAGATCTTAGAAGCAGCAAAGGCCCTGACATCATGGGCTTTAACCTGATGTTAAAAATGGGCCTCCTGGTTAGAGAGCTCATAACATAGGATCACAGTCTGCTTGATCCAAGAGGAGATAGTGGCAGGTGAGATGTCTTTGTTGAAACCTTTCTGAAAGGAGACAAAAACCACCTTCTTATTCTGCCTGATGTCTGAGGTCCTGTCCAAATAGTAGCACAATGCTCTGACCGGACAGAGGGACCTGTCAGACTTGAGGGATCTATCCAGAGTCGGGGCCAGGGCTGTTATAACCCCAGGGGCCACACTGGACACTCTATGGCCAGCTGATTCTAGGATAGAAAGCTGGGTGATGGATACAGGGACACCTTTGACCAATCGGATTGGTGTCCAATATATCAGTTTTGCCAGGCATGAATCTCACTTTTGTGCTTGCCCGACCTAAGGGCCAAGAGGAATACCGTCTTGAAGGTCAAATGCTTCAAGGGGGCCTCCTTGATTGGATCAAATGGAGTCTTAGCTGGTGCACGGCCAGTAAGAAGTTCCAGGAGGGTATGCCACTCCTGCCTTTGGGTCTGTCTCTGAGGAATCTATCCAGGAGACGAGCGAGATTTCCGTCCTTACTGATGTTGAAGGGTGAATTTCCCAGTTTATCAACAAAGGGTGACCTATAACCATCAACGGTGCTGGGCTGCTTGCCAAGCATGTATCTCACTTCAACGCTTGCCCGACCCCAAGGCCAAGAGGAAAACTGCCTTGAAGGTCAAATGCTTCAAGGAGGCCTATCATTGGTTCAAAATGAACCTTGTCAGCTGGTGCAAAAACCAGGGAGAGGTTCCAGGAGGGGGTTCCCCTCCGGCCTTGGGTCTGTCTCAGTGGAAGCTATCCAGGAGACGAGTGAGATTTTCAACCTTACTAACATTGATGGGCAAATTTTCCAGACTATCAGCAATGGCTGACCTGTAACCATCAATGGTACTGGGCTGCAACTTCCAGTCCTGAAGCAGGTACCTAAGTAAGTCAGCAACTAACTTTACAGGTGGTGCCCGAAGTCCACCTGATGAATGATACATCACTTGGTAAAAAATGACCCATTTGCCTCATAGACTGATCTGATTGAACCCCCTTTGAGGAGCCTCAATTCTCGCTGCCACTGCCTCAGACAAGTCCTGCTCCTCGATTGCTGGGGCTCTAGGAGACCTGCATGGAGATTAAGATTTGTTAGATTTCTGTGAGGGATCTGATCGAATGGCTGTGAACAGGCTGGGCAGATTGGGCAGGTTCAGCGGGATGTGGCTGGACATGGCCACTAGATCCCAAAACCAAGGCATGTTGGGCCACCCCGGAGCAATCAGAATGATTCTCTTACATGGGGAGTCTTGCAACTTCTCCACCACTTGCCCAATATGGCTGATGGTGAGAAGGTGTTCAAGGTGTATCCTTTTAGATCCTACCATGGCCGACTGAGCACATCCACTGCTGTGGCCAGGGGAACCGGTACCGGTGACACAAAACAGAGGTGACTTGTTGAACCTCGTGGCAAATAAGTCTATTTTGGGTCGGTGCCACCTACTGTATAGAGTGGAAGACCTCTGGAAGGAGAAACCACTGTTTGGATGGTCTGGCCTAGCCTGGACAGCCTGTCTGCTACCACATTAGGCCGGCCTGGAATGTGTCGTGCTTTAGAGTCACTTGCTTCCTGGTACACCAGGTCAAGATTCTCCATAGTAGGGCACAAAGTGGGCCCAACCTCATTCCTCCTTCCTTTATGTATGACACTACTGTGGTGTTGTCAGTTGCTACAAGTACTATCTTGTTTGAGCAAAGGTCTTAGAACAAGTCAGAAAAACTGCTTAGAGTTCTAGATAGTTTATATATAACTTGCTTCCCGGAGGGGACCAGGTTGCTCTTGCAAAGTGCTCATCTAAGTGAGCGCCCCACCCTTCTATTGATGCGTCTATAAATATTTGCAGAGCATGTTTTATTGGGTGTAATGGTTGGCCTGTAAGTGGATTATCCTCATTCAGCCACCATTGTAAATGGGGGTGCAGGGACCTGGGGACTTGGATCACCTTTTCCAGTGATTCTGGTACCCTCCAGTTGTTTTTGAGATGCCACTGTATGGGTCTCATATGAAGACCGCCTAGATTAGCATGCTTTTCAGTAGATGTTAGTAACCTATCAAGGACATGAATTCCCGGACCGGGCAAGCCGGTAGGGATAGCAGTTTTAACAGTCTCTTGAAGGCTCTGTCACCAGTCCAGAGTCGGTCGGAACCGATCAGACCCGAAGACAAACTGGTAGCCTACAAAATCGAAGTCTTGTCTGGGCTCCAGCGCTGATTTCTCTAAGTTCATCAGCCAATCCAGTTGCTGACACATTATTTACCAGTTCCTGTGTATGTTGGAGACAAGCCTGGTGGGATCTGGCTCTCACCAACCAGTCGTCTAGGTACTGGTGGCTTCTTAAATCCTTGTGTATGGCCATCAATTTCAACTCCTTTGGTATCACGGTGAACTCAAAAGGTGCTGTGGGCAACCCGAATGGCAGGGCCTTGAACTGGTATGCCCGACCTTGGATGTGAAATCTCAGGCATTTCCTGGATTGTTCTTGTATAGGTATATGGACGTAGGTATCCCTCCTTCAACAGTTGTACTACCTAAAGTCCAGCCCCCAAGGTTTCCTAAGTTCCCAAAAAAGGGCTTAGTCTGGACCTTATAGGCAGATTGTGTGCCATATTTGGGACATTTGGTATTCTGACAACATTTTCTGTCCCTCCGGACACTGGTCCGGTCTGGTGACAATGATCCAGGTTAACAGTCTCTCTGTTTTTATTGTGGTCTTATTTTCACATTAATAAACTCTTCGCCCCGGGCCAGCAGCCTGCAAGGTGCAGCATTTACAGAGCAATTGTCATATGTGAGATGTCAGTCCCCTGGCCGGACCTGATGACAAAATTTATTATTATCTCTGCAGTCAAGTCCAGCACCGATAACAGGTTGTTGAGAGGTGTGATAAGGGAAGGTTGCCTGGCAGTAGCTTGGGACACTGTCCTATCATCAAGACCACTGACCAGTTTAAAATTCTCTGTAACCCAATTAACCTTAGGCAACTCTGTCCGGTACCCGGACTCCATACCCGGTACTTTACTGTAATCAGTAATTCTCTGTAACTGGCAAAAACTGGCAGGTTGGGGTCACCAATGAATGTTGACAGCTACTGGTCTATATTTAGCCAGCTTTTTTTTTTTTTTTTTTTTTTATGTAACCAGTTGGGTTGAAGCACTGTACAGTAAGGACTGTGTAGCCAACACCCTATTAGTAGACTCGTAACCCATAGAATGAAGCAAGTGTACAGGGCTGTGTAGCCAGTACCAGCCGGTACACTCTGTAACCAGTTGTTGAAGCCAGTGTACAAGGCTGTGTAGCCGGTACACTGTAACCAGTTGAGGCTACTGTATAAGGCTGTGAAGCCGGTAGCCGGTCGGTACATACTGTAACCAGTTACTGAAGTAACTGTACAAGGCTGTTTAGCCGGTAGTCGGTCGGTACACTCTGTAACCAGTTGTTGAAGTAAGTGTACAAGGCTGTGTAGCCAGTACCCGGTCGGTACCCTGTAGCTAGTTGTTGAAGTAACTGTACAAGGCTGTATAGCCGGTAGGTACACTCTGTAACCAGTTGCTGAGTGAAGTTTACAACTATCTTGTGTTGAATTCAGTTTCTTCCATTAGTTAAAATATTACTTTTAAAAACACACGTCTTGTTTGTAGATTTGACAGTTGCTGGGGAAGCCCTAGTGAACTATATTTAGCACAATTGTTGGTCGGTGTGTCACGTGACCAGCTTGCTGGCCGGAGGGACAACGTGATTGGCTGATTGGAGATGACGATCTGCTTCGTTGAATCACGTGACCAACTTCGGAGATATGTCCTCACTAGACGCGTTCATTCCTTAAATTCACAGTAAATGTAAGCTTACTGGTCGACTGATGTCTGCAGCAGAGAGGTCTGTACCAGTACGCAGTAGGAGGATTACAGGAACTAAAAACTGGAATCACAGTAGACGTGAGTGCAAAGAATGTACTTCCGACCTTCTTGTTCGGCGAATCACGTGACCAGCTTCGTGAAGACACGCGATTGGCTGACTGTATATGACGTCAGAGGTCGCGTTCTTTGTGCTGGCCGGTCGGCTGATGCTTTAAAAGCAGAGAAGCCTGGGCCAGTGCACTCTGTAGATAAAATTCCTGGCCAGTCGGAAGTCGGTTCTTCTTCTCAGCCGGCTGTACACTCAAACCAGTTTCCTGGCCATCCACTGCCCTTACTACCGACACAAAGGCCGGGTCCACAAGGGTGGGACTGAGAGTGAGAAAGGTTCCTTCTATGTAGTAAATACTTGAGAGGTCGGTAGAAGAAGTCTGAAGAATTCACCTCTTGATTCTGATGAAAAACTCGAGCTAGGCTGGTGTGACTGATGCTTTACAGCAGAGAAGTCGGTACCAGTGCGCTCTGAAGAAATCTGAAGAATTCCTCTCATGCTTCTGATTAAAAACACCAATACTCGAGCTGGGCTGGTGTGACTGATGCTTTACAGCAGAGAAGTCGGTACCAGTGCGCTCTGAAAGAATGCACCTGTGATGGGGAATTCCTTCCATTCACAGTTTTCAAAACTACGTAGACTGAAGTTCTCGTGTAGTACTAGGAGACGTTTCTATGGTGACTGTAGCTGGAAGGTTATAGATGAAGCATTCAAACAAAAGACACGGATAAAAATACCTGTTAGAAGTATATTCATAATTCCTCAATATTGTTGATCTGCCCCTAACAACACAAAGGTTGAATGGGAGGAAACTAGCAAAATGGCTGCCTTCATATATCTCGTCGATTACTGCCCTATCATCAAAAGTAAATTGAGTCAGCTAGGGAGCGTTTCCAGCAGATTTCTAAATGTATATCCGTGCTTGACCAGTTGGTAACACTTTACAAAGAAACTCTCCACATATAAGGTTCAAAATCCGTCATAAAGCACACTTTTCCTTTAATAATCTGGAGATGTTGAAAACATGTCTGCACAGTACACGCGCCAAACGAAAAAGATGCTATGACGTCAGGTTGTCTAGACAGGAAGGAAGTACGAGGCGCCATCTGGGGAGTGCACAGTACTACGGACCGGCCAGCCGGTGGCAACACAGGACGTCTTTTTCTGGCGTTTGGCGGGCCGGTCTGCGCCGACCGGATAAGCAATTGTCCATTGGATAGGATGTATTAACGCAATAAAAGTAAAATTCTTAATAAATTCTAATATGACTTTAACAGTGCTTAATCTGCATCAAAAGACAGACCCAAAGGTGCAACAAGATTTTAAAGGTCAAGGTCACTACGACAAGGTCAAAGGTCCAATTAAGGTCACACCATGATAATGCACACCTATAACCCCTAACCAATGTCCCTACCAAGTATCAACTTCCTACACCTTACAGTCTCCAAGATATAGCCCAGAAAAGATTTTATAGGTCAAGGTCACTACGGCAAGGTCAAAGTCAAAACAAGGTTAGACCATGACGTTGCACACCTACACCCCCTAACCAATGTCCCTAGTACGTATCACCCTCCTATACCTCACGGTTTCCGAGATATAGCCCGAACAAGATTTATAGGTCAAGGTCAATATGGCAAGGTCCAAGGTCAGACCATGACATTGCACACCTACACCCCCTAACCAATGTCCCTACCTAGTATCAACTTCCTACACCTTACGGTTTCCGAGATATAGCCGACAAGATTTTATAGGTCAAGGTCACTACAGCAAGGTCAAAGGTCAAATCAAGGTCAGACCATGACGTTGCACACCTACACCCCCTAACCAATGTCCCTACCAAGTATCAACTTCCTACACCTTACGGTTTCCGAGATATGGTCAGGACAAGATTTTATAGGTCAAGGTCACTACGGCAAGGTCAAAGGTCAAATCAAGGTCAGGCCATGACGTTGCACACCTACACCCCCTAACCAATGTCCCTACTAAATATCAACTTCCTACACTTTACGGTTTCCGAGATATAGCCCGGACAAGATTTTATAGGTCAAGGTCACTATGGCAAAGTCAAATCAAGGTCAGACCATGACGTTGCACAACTACACCCCCTAACCAATGTCCCTACCAAGTATCAACTTCCTACACCTTACGGTTTCTGAGATACAGCCCGGAGAACCTTTTTCCCGCCAACCGCCCGCCCGGCTGTCAAAGGAAATAGAACAATTATGTAAAAGTACATAAAATTATAAGTTGCAGCAATACATATATATATTTTTATAAGAGAAACATGTCTCAAATATGGAAGGTAAATGCACTTAAGCAGAGCCAAGTTAAAGATCACACCATGATGCACAACCTACACCCCCTAACCAATGTCAATACCACGTGTCAAGCTTCTACACCTTACAGAATCCAAGAAACAGCCTGGACAAGATTTTAAAACTCATGGACACTACGACAAGGTCAAAGGTCAAATCAAGATCACACCATGATGTTGCACACCTACAATCCCTAAGCCATGTCCCTACCAACTATCAACTTCCTACAATTTACGGTTTCCGAGATATTGTCCAAACAAAATTGTAAAGGTCAAGGTCACTACGGCAAGATCAAAGGTCAAATCAAGGTCACACCATAACTTTGCACACCTATAATCCCCAACCAAAGTCCCTACCTTGTATCAACTTCCTACACCTTACAGTTACCGAGATATAGCCCGGATTAGACATTATAGGTCAAGGTCACCAATGTTCTACTAAGTAACAACTTCTTACACCTTACGGTTTCTGATATATAGCCTGGATCAGATTTTGTAGGTCAAGGTCACTACAGCAAGGTCAAATCAAGGTCACACCATGACGATTCACCATGATGCACAACCTACACCCCCTAACCAATGTCAATACCAAGTATCAACTTCCTACACCTTACAGTTTCTGAGATATAGCTCGAATAAGATTTTATAGATCAAGGTAACTACAGTAAGGTCAAAGGTCAAATCAAGGTCACACCATGATGTTGCACACCTACAACCCCCAACCAATGTTATCACCAAGTGACAACTTCCTGCAATTTACAGTTTCTGAGATATAGCTCAAATAAGATTTTATAGATCAAGGTAACTACAGTAAGGTCAAAGGTCAAATCAAGGTCACACCATGATGCTGCACACTTTTAAACCCTAACCAGTGTCCCTACAAAGTTTCAACTTCCTACACATTACAGTTTCCCAGATATAGCCCGGACAAGATTTTATAGGTCAAGGTCATTACGGCAAGGTCAAAGGTCAAATCAAGGTAACACCATGACGTTGCACACCTACAACCCCCAATCAATCTCACTATTAAGTATCAACTTCCTAAACCTTACGGTTTTCAAGATATAGCCCGAACAAGGTTTTATAGATCAAGATCACTATGGCAAGGTCAAATCAAGGTAACATCAGGACGTTGTACACCTACACCCTCTAACCAAAGTCCCTACCAAGTATCAACTTCCTAGATGATACGGTTTGTAAGATATAGCCTGGACAAGATTTTCAAACTCAAGGTCACTACAGCAAGGTCGAAGGTCAAATCAAGGTCACACCATAACGTTGCACACCTACACCCACTAACCAATGTCCCTACCAAGTATCAACTCCCTACACCTTACAGTTTCTGAGATACAGCCCAGACAAACTTTTTCCTGATGCCCGCCCGCCTGCCCGGACACCCACCCAACTGGACAACATGGGTGAAAATAGGGTAAAAATGCACTTATTCTTTTCCACTGCTGTCTGTCACCTTTTTAACATTCCTGATCTTTTTCTCCGTCTCGGGATCACTTGTGGCCATTCCGCCTCCTGTAGCTGGAGTCTCAGCCCCTTGTCTTGTGACATGAGATGTGGTTTCCACAGTACCTGCATCTTCCTGTTGCTGGCGTGCTTTCTTGGCTTCCCGCTTTTTCTTGTTACGGCGGGCAGCCTTGGATAGATTGTCTGAAAGATTTATGGGTTCTTAATTTTATGGGTTTGAATGCTTACACTAAACACATTGTAACCTGTACTGCAATATACTTTGAGCCCCGAGTACCTGCAATGGTTAGAGATAAAAACACACAAAGAAATAATTTTGAACCAAGCTCTATATCTTTCATGTTTCATCAAGCATAGTGACCTCGCACAGGACAACCATGATTAATTTTCCTCAACTAGGGCTGCAACGATTCTTTGGTTACTCAGAAACAAAACGATTCAGTGTAATACTCGAGGCAAGAAAAGTGAACCGGGTCTTCAAAAACAACTAAACAGAGACGTAAAATCTACTACAAATTAGATTTTTCTTTAAATATATGAATAAATTTATATATTTCACTAATATAAGGTGTTTCTGTTTCAGGTTTTTTTTGTTTTGTTTGTTTTGTATTTTAAGCATTTGCAAGCTTTAATTGTTTGTGTAACAATGGTTTTATAAGACGGCATTTTAATATAACGTATTTCGAAGACGCCTAAAATCTCGCAATATAAAAATGCTTAAAGTTTCCTGTATTTTGCATTATAAATGCATCTTTATTCCAAAATTCAATGAATTATCAACAGTCTTTCATGTTGTACGCATTTTAATCAAAATATAAGGTGTAATATCTCAAAATATGATGCAGTTTCTTTCATTGGCGATAATCAAGCGATTAACCGAGTCTGAGTCGGTTCTTCCAAAACGAGGGGCATTTTCAGGCTCGCTTGCAGCCCTATCCTCAACTAGACCCAATAAATGCATGGGAATGTGCAGTTTTGCAGTGGCTTGGATCATTTTTTACTGAAATGAACCAAAGGCACCCCACATATTTTAAATGACTGAAAACTATTTCGGTTAAAAAAAACAAAATGTTGCCGGATTTTGGCCATTTGTTGTCCTAGAAGGTTCACGTTTCTAGATTTTGCAAGTATTCGGGGGATGTGTTATGTTTTACCTGCATTAATGGTGACACATTCTCCCATGTTAGAACTTCAATAATCTATTACATTTTCATATATTTCCAAATTTAGACACATGTTCATTTAGGGATGGTGAATTTTTGCATTTTGAACCCCATCTCCCCTAACCTGGATTCTGCTCCCTTAACTTATACTCTATCAGAAGTACATTAGGGATGTGGTTACCGGGTATTCTAACATGACACAGATGTGTCCTTGATTTTGACTGGCTAAACAATGAAATACATCAAGGGTAAAATACAGCATAACCCTGTAACTCCTGATTATTGCTCATTATGGCTCTCGTAACAATAAACGTTTTACTATATAAATTTGCAATAATTATTCATCTTAATATAATTTTCATGTTATAATAGGAATAACCGCCTCTAAAACCACGGTATATGCAGAATTTTACCATGATTTGAGGCAATAAACCCCTCAGGCTTCGCCTTCATGGTTTATAATCTCAAACCATGGTAAAATTCTCGGTATACCGTGGTTTGGTTGGGGACCATTTGCACATTACCTTCTGTGCTGGCACTGGAGTCTGGTTCCTTGTCCAAGTCTCTAAATATGCTTGTTTGCTGACTTTCTGGTCTGCCTCTCATAGCAGGAGGCACATATCTTTTGGGTTCTGCTCAAAAATACAACAGCAAAATTAAATGTCAAAAAAGAGAGAAAACTCATCAGAGGATCGTGCAATCTGTTTTCTCGAGTGGAAAATTTAAATATTTAAATCCATGAGGGTTGTTTAATTATCCTTTGTAACATTTAATATATGATTTTGCCTTATTATCTTGCATGGATTTTAATGCAACACCTAAACCTTCACCTCTTAGGTAATGCTGAAAAATCATAGAGATTTCTTGATTTTTGACACAGATTATGATCAACTTTCAGGAGGACCATGTTATGGGTACAGCCAATAGATCCTTTTACAAATATAACCCCAACTTAATGAAGAGTGTTAGACTTATGCATGCATACTGCCCAAAAAAAATTAAATAAACAATTCTAGATCCTCAAGGAGGATCCATAAGTGAAACCCACCGTGTTTCAAAATATGTATAGTTTTCAAATTTATGTGTGAAGACAAAGAAAACAGGCAGATGCAATTACAATATCCTCGCCCATCCACTACAGGGGAAAGCAAGGGTAATAATTAGAGGTTAATACATCGTGAATATGCTACAAGAAAGAGTGAAAATCCAAGAATATTCTTCAATAAGGAAATGCTATTTCAGGTATATTTTCCATCTACTAAAGACAGAAATCTACTTCTAACAGCTGTAGTTAGAGTAAGAAATCTAAAATTCGCCACATATCTGAAATTCGCCACATGTGAAAATACTAATAAAATAAATGAATTGTGGTGAGATTTGTTGAATGTATAGTAAATTATGGCTTTTTGAACTGAAAAATACCAATTTTTAGACAAAAACATCATTTTCTTCATAAAATTAACCAAGGTTTTAGAGGTGGCGAATTTTAGATTCCTGGCGAATTTTAGATTTTTTACTCTACACAGATTCAACTGTTTTTATACAATGTAATTACCATCTTTTGTGACAGTCCCCATTTTAATTGGAGGTTCTTTGTACTTTCCGACTGGTGCTGGTTGGAAAGCTACTTCCCACAATTCCTCACCATTTGGCATGGGACTCTCATATAGAACAGTGCCAGAACAGTGCCACAGTTTGTACCTGGAAAAAACCTATAATTTCATAATTTTTTTTGTGAAAAAGGCTGTAAAAATGCAGGGGTAACAGTTGAAATAAAAACTTTTAATCTTTGAAAGATCTCAGTCATTTCTGCATGGATGTTAATGCAACAAACACGAGCAGAAGCACTGTAAAAAGACCTTTCCAATGATATACATGTATTACATATTTGTAGGTTACATAGTTTCCAAGATATTGGTGAAAAACTGGAAAGTTATAGACACTTATTATCCATGGTAAGGTACCACCGTTGTATACAAAAAAATAGCATCAGAGATGCCCGTACCCCACGGCCTGGGGAAATATTTTTCAACACCATGAGATATAGAAGTAGTATAACAGTACAAAGTTCAAGATACTTTCAGAGAAGTGTCAGTTATATTAAGGTCCAAATAATGCTTAAGTAGAGAAAATAATATCTAAGGAAAAGAAATGTATGTAAAGATGAAGTATTAAAACAAAACAATTCAATAATGAAATGATAGCACTTATCAGTAAACCAAAAATGGCCGAATTATGGTTTGGATATTTTGAATATTACCCATGCATACAGAAGTGGCAATACATTCAATGAATGCTTATGTGTGGTGTTGGAGAAAAGCCTGTGGCTCACTTGATGAAATTCCATCTGTTACAATGGGAACTTGCAAAAGGAAATTCTTAATGAATATTAATATGACTTTAACAGTGCTTAATCTGCATCAACAGACAGACCCAAAGGTGCAACAAGATTTTAAAGGTCAATACAGCAAGGTCAAAGGTCAATCAGTGTCACACCATGACGTGGCACACCTAAAACCCTCAACCAATGTCCCTACCAAGTATGAACTTCCTACACCTTACAGTCTCTGAGATATAGGCTGGACAAGATTTTATAGGTCAAGGTCACTACAGCAAGGTCAAAGGTCAAATCAAGGTCACACTATGACGTAGCACACCTACACCCCCTATCCAATGTCCCTACCAAGTATCAACTTCCTACACCATACAGTTTCCAAGATATAGCCCGGACCAGGTTTTATAGGTCAAGTTCACTACGGCAAGGTCAAAGGTCAAATCAAGGTCACACTATGACGTTGCACATCTACACCCCCTAACCAATGTCCCTACCAAGTATCAACTTCCTACACCTTACAGTTGCTGAGATATAGCCCGAACAAGGTTTTATAGGTCAAGGTCACTACAGCAAGGTCAAAGGAAGGTCAGACCATGACGTTGCACACTTACACCCCCTAACCAATGTCCCTACCAAGTATCAACTTCCTACACCTCACGGTTTCCGAGATATAGCCCGGACAAGATTTTATAGGTCAAGGTCACTACGGCAAGGTCAAATCAAGGTCAGACCATGACCTTGCACACCTACAAGCCCTAACCAATGTCCCTACCAAGTATCAACTTCCTACACCTTACAGTTGCTGAGATATAGCCCGAACAAGGTTTTATAGGTCAAGGTCACTACAGCAAGGTCAAAGGAAGGTCAGACCATGACGTTGCACACTTACACCCCCTAACCAATGTCCCTACCAAGTATCAACTTCCTACACCTCACGGTTTCCGAGATATAGCCCGGACAAGATTTTATAGGTCAAGGTCACTACGGCAAGGTCAAATCAAGGTCAGACCATGACCTTGCACACCTACAAGCCCTAACTAATGTCCCTGCCAAGTATCAACTTCCTACACCTTATGGTTGCCGAGATATAGCCCGGACAAGATTTTCAAACTCAAGGTCAATACGGCAAGGTCAAAGGTCAAATCAAGGTCAGACCATGACGTTGCACACCTACACCCCCTAACCAATGTCACTGCCAAGTATGAACTTCCTACACCTTACGGTTTCTGAGATACAGCCCGGACAAATTATTTCCATACGCCAGACCACCCGCCCGCCCACCCGGCCATCCGGACACCATGGGTGAAAACAATACCCCGACAGCCCTTAAGGGCTGTGGGGGTAAAAACTAGTGTTCTCAACAAACCCTTTTTACTAGGACCGGGTATGCAGTGGTTTCAGCGGGCAGGTACCCGGGTATCCGCGCCGATGGGCGATAATAGCTCAAGCTACAAATATCTCCATATTTACAGACTTTAAAAACCTACAGAAATAATGGGATGCAACCATTTGCTTTATTTCTTGTTGGCCACGGTTTTGCATTCAAAACAATATTGCACGGAAGAAAGGTTAAACAAAAAAAGACTTCTGTACATTCAAAACACGGTTGTTTATATAAAAATGGAGTCACATGACCTATCACAAAAGCATTACACTACTGCTCGAATGTAGTTTCGGAATTGAAACTTTATTGTTATTTCAGGTTGGTAAGTTAATTTTATTAACGTAAAATTATTAACTACTGTGTGAAAATATTGTACTCTTATTTATTTAAGGGGTGCATGTCACTATATATGGCCAATATACAGCGTTTTATGGACTCAGAATTAAGAAACTGTGTTGATATACTGACGATTTTCAAAGGGTTCCGGTATTTGACAATGTATAAACAACTAAAATAAAAGACAAATAAAATACTAAAAAAAAAAAAAAACGGTGTACAAGGGTGAAAAACAATATTATTATGCATTTTAATTGAATAGTTTAATTTTAAAGTGAATTAATGAAGTTCACATACGTCTGTACTTGGTCAGCCAATGTGGGCGATATTTACAGAAATAAGCTTAGATTCGGGTACTCGGGTATGAGATTTCAGATTCGGGTAAGTATTCAGGGTTCGGGTACCCGGATATCCGGGTACCCGTTGAGATCACTAGTAAAAACTATATACCCCTATATGGGTCAAATCCACGAGCGGTGGATAATAAAATGTTTGAATTCAAACTTTGTATGAAGTTACAAGCACAAGAATCAATTAGTTGGTTTGCTACTCCAAACTTCCAGATTCTGTTTACAATTGTAGACATGGGGTTTAATATAATATCATTAATTTTGCTTGGGGCAGGATGGACTATAAGCTGTTTACCCGTTGCCGACCCTGAGTCTAGGTGAACAAGTTGCGGTCAGTATATGTTCTCCATCTGGTGACCACTCAAAAAATGTCGAGTCAGCAGCTTTCACCTGATTGATCAACTTCCTGTTGCGAGTATCCCAAAATTCCATGTTTCCCTGGAGATTTCCAAAACCAGCCAAACAGAGAAGTGAGGACATGGATGTTAAAGAGAAACAGGCATTTTCAGTCAATCCTGATATTTTTGGCATAGAAACATGTATAAAGAGGCATTAAAATTGACTTTTTTTTCATTATCATATCAACCCAGACACTTTTGCTGCTAATTAAGGAAAGTCTTAAAATATGACGCTTGTCAAATAAAAAAAAACGACAGAACAAGCACTTTCTCTTTATGCAAAAACAAAAACCTTGAGTGTGGGCAGTGCTAAAAAATAACAAAACTTTTGATTTTCAATCCAGATCTTGATCTGATGTCTATTCTCCCACAACATATACAATAAGTATCATTTTAAAGTTTAGTCCCAAAGCCTCTGGCTTAATGTCCCAACCACTGGTTATATCAGTTGTAACAGTAGATACTACAGTCAATACTCCTAGCTGTAGTTAGGCAACTGGGGCCATATTTAAAAAAAAAAACCACTTAGACTGTTCCTAACTTGGATACTAAGATTTTCTCAAGCTTTTACTAACTCAGATCAAAATGGTATTCATCAACATTCCTAACTCTAATGTCACCCTTGACATCTACTTAGATTTTAAGTTATCTGTAGAGGTACCTTAGATGATAGAATGTTTTAAAATACGCCATTACTGGAGGAAATCTTGTGTTTTATTGATATTAAACTGTGCCACAATACTAGAAATAGGACGCCCTGTTGATAGTAGCTGCGACATATGAATATAAACAGGATAGCATAGAAGAACACACATTATCATGTGTAATGTCCACCCCATGAACCTTTTGCAAAAATTGTACAGTAGTCTTACAAGACCCTGTTTCATTTGTAAAATATATCAATGATGCTTAAATATTTATTAGTATACATGTAAATTATTTCAGCTTCATGCCTTTTTGCATTGGTTGGGTCAAAAATTCGACGAAATCGCTCTATCTTGCACGGTTAAGGAGATAGAAGCAAATTTCTGTTTTTCAATTTTTGGCAAAAATTCGAAAATTCAAAATGGCCGCCATTTTTGGGGGAGGGGAAATTTTTTTTGAAAATTGCCAAGAGTACATTGCTCATCTCGCACGGTTAAGGACATAGAAGCAAATTTGTGTTTTGCCATTTTTGGCAAAAATTCGAAAATTCAAAATGGCCGCCATTTTTGGGGAGGGGAAAATTTTTTGAAAATTGCAAAGATTACATTCCTTAGATACCTGTGGGTCGAAAATTTCGACGAAATCGCTCTATCTCGCACGGTTAAGGAGATAGAAGGAAATTCGTGTGTTCCCATTTTTGGCAAAAAATTCGAAAATTCAAAATGGCCACCATATGTGGGAAGAGGAAATTTTTTTGAAAATTGCGAAGAGTATATTCCTTAGATACCCTGTGGGTTGAAAATTTCGACGAAATCGCTCTATCTCGCACGGTTAAGGAGATAGAAGCAAATTTGTGTTTTGCCATTTTTGGCAAAAATTCGAAAATACAAAATGGCCGCCATTTTTGGGGAGGGGAAAATTTTTTGAAAATTGCAAAGAGTACATTCCTTAGATTCCCTGTGGATCGAAAATTTCGACGAAATCGCTCTATCTCGCATGGTTAAGGAGATAGAACAAAATTTGTGTTTTGCCATTTTTGGCAAAAATTCAAAATGGCCGCCATTTTTGGGGAGGGGAAAATTTTTTGAAAATTGCAAAGATTACATTCCTTAGATACCCTGTGGGTCGAAAATTTCGACGAAATCGCTCTATCTCGCACGGTTTAGGAGATATGAGCACATTTGCCTTTTTCAGCACTCAAAATAGCCAATTACTCATTTATTTATTTAATTACTCACTGATCTATGAAGCAATTCCCCCCAAAAGCAATCCCATACAAGCTATTAACCCAATGAACCTCCATACCAAATTTCAGAAAGATAGGCTTAATAGCATTCCTTAAAATGTCTGGAAACCAAAGAAATACTCAAAAGTAGCAAAGTAGCTATTACTCAATTAGCTATACAGCTATCACCACCAAAAGCAATCCCATACTAGCTATTAACCCAATAAACCTGCATGCCAAATTTGGTAAAGATAGGATAAGAACTGTTGCCTAAAATGTCTGGAAACCAAGTCTGACGCCGGACAAAGCAAAAATAATATGTCCACCCCCCCCACTGAGGTGGACATAATTAAAAACAGAATGTTTGCTCAAGAAAATGAGCTTTTTCACCATTTATAACAAAGCAGATGATTTAGTAAAGAACAGAGTGGACCTTACTTATCCAAGTTTACAGTTACACTAAAAAGTATATGGAGTTTTCCTAACTTAGAATCTAAGTAATACTTAACAAAGTAGTGGTTAATGAATACGAAATCGAAGTAATACTTCGGCAAGTAGAAAACCATTCCTAATGTAGATCTAAGGTAACCTTAGCTAAGTATTGCTGAAGAATATGGTCCCTGATGATAGTGCTAGGAATTGCTCCAAATTTTCATAAATGATTAAACACCCATTTTTCCAATCAATGTCTCAAGCCAGAATCAGTTATTTAACTTCTTAATTAGTGTTTGTCATTCTACCATAAAGCACTTTCCAGGAGGAGGTATATGGCAATACAGTATGAACTTTGGTAGTTTATAATTTTTCAACATTTAACATCTATCGAAAACGTTCACTTCCTGTAAATGTGGCGGTAAACAGAGCCACACACAAAAGCTTTGATAAATTGATCCAACTATGTGAATATAACTGCCTAAAATATATCAAAAAGCACATGTATATTGATATATTAATATAAAAAGATAAGCACTGAGTTGAAGAAAAGATTAATGAAATTTACCAACTGTTATATTACATTGTCACCGGTGATTAAAAAAAAAGCACATGTCTTATCATGTCACTATTAACACATCTAGAGTTAGTTGACATAACATAAAGTACCAAATATTTTAGAAAAAAATACTCTAAATTGAATAGTTTTGCAGTACTGTTATAAATGATTTATTCAACTCTACAGTACATTACAGTGATACAGCTACGATGATATTTCACAAAATATTGTAAATTAACAAATTTACATGATAAATAAAATATTAATGAGTTAATATCTTACCCAACCCGGCTTCGCCAAATGTGAGAGAGAGACATCTCAACTCCTATTCTGGCCAGGCTAGTACCATTTTATACACTCGCTGAGTGGCTAATGCCTAATGCAATTGGCAAAATAGCTAAAATTACTGCCTTGCAAAAATCTCCACACATGATGTATTAAATCCTAACACACTAAAAAGGATATTGTTTCCGAATGGGTTGTAGTACACCACATTTCTGGGTCCTGTCCCAAAGTCAAACACAGCCTCAGCCTTCTGGTTGTAAATGGCAGCCTTGGCAGGCATAACTGGGTCACTGGGTCAAGGTCACAACAAGGCACAGTACAGGAGTTTGCACAGAAATTTGACCAAAATAATGGAGTTATGCTTGCCCTATATTACACCTGGTTACTATTAGGGAAGAGTAAGCATCAAAAATGTGTACATTGGGAGCCCACCAATGCAAAACCATACCTATTCCGGGACTTCACGTTTTAGTACACCCCAACCAAACATGGATGTTTCCTGTCAACGAAATCACAATAAAAGTCCCCAGATGTATCAAATATGGGGAAAATGTTGTAATATCTTCAGATTTCATGTTTGTGTCCAATGTTTCAAGTTTTTCCTTCCATTATATGTGTTGTCAAGTGAGATTGAGGTTATAAAGTGTCGTAAGCAAAACATGGCAGTTCTGCTCAACGTATCGCTATAAAAGTCTACAAAGGCATAAAAATATGGGATAAAAGCTCATAATTTCTTCAGATTTGGGGTATGTTTTGAATATTTTAGCTCTTTCTTCCATTATATGTGTTGACAAGCAAACTGACGCTTCTTAAATCTTGTCATGGTGTTTCAGTAAAATGCTCTCGACACCGGCGGGCCTACCGACCCATCCCTAGTTACTATAAGTAGTTACAGTAAGTAAAGAAAGGATACATCCAAACACAACACAGAACTCCTTGCCATCTGGATGCCACTCTACACTGTACACTGGCCCATTCTTGGCTGTAAACAACAGCATAAAAATCTGATACAATGTAACTGTATGACAAAATAAATATAAATCTAATTTTGAAAACAGCATTATCGAGTGTGATATATATAAGTAATGAGATATTTTGTCTCAATGTAGCATATCCCACAATACACAGAGAATTCCTCCAAATGAAGTGAAAGACCTCTAGATATGTTGATGTATTTTCACATTGAAGGAATATCACTGGTTAAGTCTGAAATCACAAAAAAAGATTTCCAGCCCACGATTCCCAGCTACTAGTTCCTTCATGACAAGTACACTCTAAATGACCTTGAAACAGGGGTCAAATGTTAAGTTTGTCCACACAAAAAAGATTCATGGCCAATAATTTGGCACTTATATTGGCTTATGCATGTATTTAATTTATACTCGACTACTACATATGAATGTATTTTCTTTACATTTGACCAGCACTTTCACATTTTCCTTTAATTTGACCAGTACTTATGTATGTAAATATCACATTTAATGACTTCTGATTTATGTCTTCTGTTTATGGATGGCGCGTCTCAGAATCAATTAGTCTAGAGTCCAAGCACTTCGATACCCAATACCTGAATATTTCAATTAAATCTAACCAGTTAACTATGTGCTTCATTAATATTTGACCAGTACTGATGTAACTCCGATTTGCTAACATCGTATGTTTAAATTTTGTTTACACTGAATCCATACTTACACCTGGGCACCAGACAACTCTCTCCTGATGTGTTCATATAATGTAGTCCCTGTTCTCCATAGTAAGACTCAGCTGAAGTGTCGCTAGCTGTCACCACCACAACAGCGCTACCTGGTGGTTAAAACATCCAACAACTAGAACATAATGTTTTTTGGGTTTTTTTTGCAAACAAAACATCTTACCATATTAGCGGTAAATCCAGCATAACCTTTGTATAATTGACATATATCTGGTCAAAGCATCCATTACTTTGATTTTAGCAAGCAAGATTACATCAGTACCTTAGAGACACAAGGAAGTAGATAAAAGGTTCTTTTGATCCACAGAAAAGTCTCTTAAGTAAATCTTTTAAGTAGAATGGCTCACTTTATAGTGGGTACACATCACTTAGCGATGTTGATATTGTTATTGCCTGTCAAAATAGTCCAATATCAGGCAGTATCAGGAGGCAACAATATGATCTTCTATTATATTTTGCCCTCCCCCCCCCCCCCTCCCCCCAAACAAAACATTCCCATTTTCACAGAAAGTACAAAATGTAAGCAAATATGGGCTACTCAGATAAGGAAACTGTGCTCCCTGCTAGTCCCTAGTTTTAGATCACTAAACATATAAGGATTATAGCAGGCTCTCTTTTCAAATGTATAACCTTGTACATATGTCATACATCTTGTTACAGTCAACCTACCTTGTCTGTTCCACAGCATCTCGCACCTGTCTGCCTTGAAGAAGCTTTTGTTGGCCAGGCTGGATTGTGGACCTCCAAAGTGTGGGTATTTAAACAGACGCACAAATGACGGCTGTGCCTGAGACACACAGATTGTAAATAAAAGTATTTTAAGTAAACTACTACACAATGTAAAAAAAAATATTTTAAGTAAATTACTATTTTGTATGAGGATTGAATGTAAATGCCTGAAAATTATTTTCCTTGGTTTTTGTTTGGTTATTTGTTTTTTCTTCAAATTTCAGTTTGACTGTAGAAATAAAGTCCGAGGGTGAGTACTTCATGACCTCTATGAAAGGCCGGTACTTCCAGCAGATAATAGAAGAGTGAGACAGCGCAAGTTCATTATGCCAGAAGCTTCGTCCTTTAATAGGGGTCATAAAGTACTCACAATCAGACTTCATTTCTACTATAAAGACTGGTTTCATTGATTAATCCATAAATCTTATTCTAAATATAATTTTTCCATACATTTTTGGGCACACTTTATTTTGTCTGTTTCATTTGGTTCTCTATTATCGACGATCATCAATTTATTGCTTCAGATAAATGGATGAAAAAACATGCGCATTCCATTGCTTTGTGTAGTCTGCACACTTCCATTATTTAAAATGAATAAATGAGACCTCTTTAAGTTTAAAATAAGGCTGATAAAATTTTCAAAATTATACCGAAACTTAGGAAGTCTTGATCATTTTAACAGGAGGCTGGTGCTGTAATGGAGAATTCTTTAAAATGAAAATTGTGTCATACTGTCATTGGTGTGTATAGAGAAAATATATCACATCAATTTTAACCATATTAACTCTGCCAGAAAAAGTTATTATTTTCATGATGGTCTGTTTGTCTGTTTCTTAGCAGGATTATACAAATACTACAGGTTGAAACTGCATGGAAAAAAATCAGATCCAGATCACCACGTGGATACAAAAAAAACATCAAATTTCCAGATTTTCCGATTTACTTAATATTGAACTTTTTAAAAAAAAAAACAACATACATGCCTTGACAGAAGTATGTGCTCTTGTTTAATTTGTTACTACATGAAGGTCAAAATACATACCTTTGCTCCAGGTACATATGCAGCCACATTGTAGACACCCACAGCCATAGGAGGCAGTTTAAAGTCCGCCACTTTCTGCAGGTGTAGCTTGTTCGCAATTGTGTCTGTAAACATTCATGGAAACCTGGTTCATTGCTTAATAGTCACTAAAGGTCAGCTTGTTTTTGGAAATTTAAACCAGTGTCTGGATCATCAAAAATAAAGATTTAAAATCTAAAATCAAAATATAACAAGAGGGTCAGAAATGCCCCAAAAGGCGGGTTGCGCAGGCAGCAATAAGGTTAGCGACTGCTGTAATTACATTTAGAAACAATGAAAGAAATGTTAGTTAAGGTAAATGTGTTAGACGTGATAAGAAATGTAAAACTTGTAGTCTAGGTTACATAACTTATGTATGATATAAACGGACAAACGAACAGACAGAACTAGAAAAAGGACGCATCTGTGGCCAGATGCTGGATGTATCCACCGACAAAGGCCAACTAACATAGTTTAGAAGATAAAAAGCATTTTTCGTTAATAAGCAAGCTGAAAGCACTTTTAAGTTTGGCTACCCTTATTTGACCCTGTACCAGGGGCCCAAGGTGAAGTCTGACCACATCAAAAGATTCGCAGCCCATGATTTCCTATAAGTCGTTTTCACATTGCAAACCTCTAGGACCAATAATAAGCAGGAGGGGCCCAAGGTCAAATCTGACCACATGAAAAGATTTGCAGCCCATGACTTCCTATAAGTTGTTTTCATATTAATGAGTTATTTGAGAAATACTGGCTATCTGCAATACTTGTAGAGATAATTCGCATTTACTCATTTTGAGTAGGTGAATAATTAGCTACGGGTCTGAAACTTCACCAAGTGAAAGCTCTCTCAAAAGTAGATGAATGAGTTATTTGATAAAAATTGGATATCTGCAATACTTTTAGAGATAATTAGCATTTACTCATTTTGAGTAGGTGAATAATTAGCTACAGGTGTGAAACTTTAGCAAGTGAAAGCTCTCCCAAAAGTAGGTGAAGGAGTTATTTGACAAAAATTGGCTATCTGGAATACTTTTAGAGATAATTTGCATTTACTCATTTTCAGTAGGTGAGTAATTACCTACGGGTCTGAAACTTCACCAAGTGAAAGCTCTCCCAAAAGTAGGTGAATGAGTTATTTGAGAAAAATTGGCTATCTGCAATACTTTCAGAGATAATTCGCATTTTCTCATTTTGAGTAGGTGAGTAATTAGCTACAGGTCTGGAACTTCAGCATGTGAAAGCTCTCCCAAAAGTAGGTGAATGAGTTATTTAAGACAAGAGGAGAGTGCCCGTGAACGGGCACTGTGTCAGCTGACTGAATGTTTTTGATTTGTGATGGTCATAATGAGAGGAAAGCATAATTATCAGGGAAAGGGCTGTACAGAAATACAGTAAATGGTAACTGAACAGCATGTTCGAAAGATATTCCGAAGCTGACAGAAGAAAAGGACAAAAAAGTTGTGCCCTGCAAATGGTATTATGAAATAAAGTAACAAGGTAATTGTTTAAGGGTAAAAAGTAGGTTAAAAATATTTAAAGAAATACTATAAATGCAATATCCTCATTCGACCATGAAGAAGGGGTCCAAAGGTCAAATCTGACCATACCAAAAGATTCCCAGCCAAAGAATTTAGGATGGTTTACCATCCCAAACCTCTCGGACCAATAATAAGTGAGTCATAGGCACTTTTTAAGTTTGGCTATCCTTGTTTGACCTTGAAGGAGGGGGTCCAAGGTCAAATCCGACCACACAAAAAAATTCCCAGCCCATGATTTCCTGTAGCTTGTTTACCATCCCAAACTTGTAGGACCAATAATAAGCGAGTTCTAAGCAATTGTAAGTTTGGCTATCCTCAACTGCCCTTGAAGGAGGGGTCCCAGGTCAAATCTGACCACACCAAAAGAATCCCAGCCCATGATTTCCTATATGATGGTTTACCATCCCAAACCTCCAAGACCAATAATACACGAGTTATAAGCACTTTAAGTTTGGCTATCTTCGTTTAACCTGGAAGGAGGGGTCTAAGGTCAAATCCGACCACACCAAAACATTCCCAGCCCATGATTTTCTATAGGTTGGTTTTCCATTCGAAACCTCTAGGACCAATAATAAGTGAGTTATAAGCACTTTTAAGTTTGGCTATCCTCATTTGACCTTGAAGGAGGGGTCCAAGGTGAAATCCGACCACACCAAAAAATTCCCAGCTCATGATTTTCTATAGGTTGGTTTTCATTCCAACCTCTGGGACCAATAATAAGCGAGTTATAAGCACTTTTATGTTTGGCTATCCTCATTTGACCTTGAAGGAGGGTTCCAAGGTCAAATCGGACCATATTAACAGATTCCCAGCCCATGATTTCCTACAGGTTGGATACAATGATTTACTCAACAGTGAGAACCTGAAAGAAGCTATTGCTCAGCTATCCCATGACATAGAGGTCTGCAATTTCACTATGTTATAGCTGACCAAAACGTCTGTGAATAACATATTTAACAAAATACTCTAAATGTAATAATTTTCAAGTTACAACTGATTTACTCAAGAGTGAGAACCTCAAAGTAACTATTACTCAGCTATGCAATGAGCTACATGTCTGAATTTTTGCTCTGTTATAGCTGACCTAAAAGTAGCTGAACAACATATTTAAGCAAAATACTGTAAATGCAATAGTTTTCAAGTTACAACTGATTTACTCAATAGTGAGAACCAGAAAATAGCTATTGCTCCGCTATGCCATGAGCTATAGGTCTGTAATTTCACTATGTTATAGCTGACCCAAAAGTAGCTGAATAACATATTTATACGAAATTCTCTAAATGCAATAGTTTTCCAATTACAACTGATTTACTCAATAGTGAGAACTTCAAAGTAGCTATTACTCACCTATGCAATGAGCCACAGATCTGAAACTTCACTATGTTATAGCTGATCCCAAAATAGGTGAATAACATATTGAAACAAAATACTCTAAATGCAATAGTTTCCAAGTTATAAGCGATTTACTCAACACTGATAACCTAAAAGTAGCTATTACTCAGCCATGCCATGAGCTACAGGTCTGAAATTTTACTATGTTATAGCTGAGCCAAAAGTAGCTGAATAACATATTTATACGAAATTCTCTAAATGCAATAGTTTTGAAGTTATAAGCGATTTACTCAACACTGATAACCTAAAAGTAGCTATTACTCAGCCATGCCATGAGCTACAGGTCTGAAATTTTACTATGTTATAGCTGAGCCAAAAGTAGCTGAATAACATATTTATACGAAATTATCTAAATGCAATAGTTTTTAAGTTACAAGTGATTCTACTCATGATGGAAGTTACTGAAAAGCCCAAAAGTAGCTATTACTCACTTAGCTATTGAGACAGGCACCCAACTTACTCACCATATTGTAGCTATGAAAAAAGTAGCTGAATAACATATTTTAACAAAATGCTCTAGATGCAACAGTTTTCAAGTTATAAATGATTTTGTGCATGATTTCATGAATGTTAATGCATTAAAAATTATTAAAAAAATTTATTAAAAAAAAGTAAGACAGATCCAGGTCTCATACTCACACAAGAGAATCTACCTCTGGCCTAGTACATATATGCAAGATATGAGAGAAATCCCTGCAATAGTCACTGAGAAAATTGTGATTAAGTGTTGAAATTTTCACACTTTTGGTGGGGGTACCCCCCTTGTAATGTCTCTAGCAAACAGACGAACAGACAGATTTGCATGCCTTGAACAATTTTTCATCCTCGATAGATAAGGTATCTTTTAAAAAAAACAGCACGTCTCTAGGCCTTGTAGTTTTGGAGAAGAAGTTGTTCACGCGGACGCGGACGCGTACGCCCACGCCGCAGAGTGACGACATAATGCCAGCTGACATAAAAAATTTGCTATCTGCAATACTTTTAGAGAAAATGCAGAATTACTCATTTTTAGTAGGCAAGTAATTTAGCCACAGGCCTAATTTAGACATAAAGCCTACCAATAGAATACTGTGGTGCACCCTCTAATATACCTTGCAAACTTGAGAAGGCTAGCTATAATATTTTTTTCGTTAGAGCGGTAATGGTGAAATCTCTGTACACACTGCGGCTATCCAGTGGATACAATGATTTACTCAACAGTGAGAACCTGAAAGTAGATATTGGTAAGCTATGCCATGACATAGAGGTCTGCAATTTCACTCTGTTATAGCTGACCAAAAATTATGTGAATAACATATTTAAACAAAATACTGTAAATGTAATAGTTTTCACGTTATAACTGATTTACTCAACAGTGATAACCTCAAAGTAGCTATTACTCAGCTATGCAATGAGCTACATGTCTGAATTTTTTCTATGTTATAGCTGACCCAAAATTAGGTGAACAACATATTTAAGCAAAATACTGTAAATGCAATAGTTTTCAAGTTACAACTGATTTACTCAATAGTGAGAACCTGAAAATAGCTATTGCTCAGCTATGCCATGAGCTATAAGTCTGTAATTTCACGACGTTATAGCTGACCCAAAAGTAGGTGAACAACATATTTTAACAAAATACTCCAAATGCAATATTTTTCAAGTTACAAGTCATTTACTCAACAGTCAGTACCTGAAAATAGCTATTGCTCAGTTGTGCCATGAGCTACAGGTCTGTAATTTCACTATGTTATAGCTGACCCAAAAGTAGCTGAATAACATATTTACACAAATTTCTGTAAATGCAATAGTTTTCCAATTACAACTGATTTACTCAACAGTGTGAACTTCAAAGTAGCTATTACTCAGCTATGCAATGAGCCACAGGTCTGGAACTTCACTATGTTATAGCTGACTCCGAAATAGGTGAATAACATATTGAAACAAAATACTCTAAATGTAATACTTTTGAAGTTATAAGCAATTTACTCAACAGTGATAACTTAAAAGTAGCTATTACTCAGCTATGCCATGAGCTACAGGTCTGAAATTTTACTATGTTATAGCTGACCCAAAAATAGCTGAATAACATATTGAAACAAAATACTCTAAATGCAATAGTTTTCAAGTTACAAGTGATTTTACTCACGATGGAAGTTACTGAAAAGCCCAAAAGTAGCTATTACTCACTTAGCTATTGAGACAGACACCCAAGTTACTCACCATGTTGTAGCTATGAAAAAAGTATCTGAATAACATATTTTAACAAAATGCTCTAAATGCAACACTCTTCAAGTTACAAGCGATTTAGTGCATGATTTCATGAATTTTAATGCATTTTAGACATTTTTATGTACCAGAGGCCTAATTTAGACATAAAGCCTACCAAAAAGATAGGGTGGCGAGTCCTCTAGCATACCAAGCCACCTGCCAAATATGAAAGAAATCTGGAAAGAAATGTGGACTGTAGGTCGCTAACAAGCAATATTCCACATTTTAGACATTTTTGTCTACCACAGGCCTAATTTAGACATAAAGCCTACCAAAAAGATAGGGTGGCGAGTCCTCTACCATATCAAGCCACCTGCCAAATATGAAAGAAATCCGGAAAGAAATGTGGACTGTAGGTCGCTAACAAGAAATCTCTGCGGACGCGGACGAGGGCGCGGACGACGACGATGATGAATCCATAGTATCCCCGCTTCGCGTCGGGGATACAATTACACCAATTTCAAAAGCTACTTAGCCATGATGGTGAAATATCTCACTTTCAACTTTGAATTCAATTGGACAAAGCGTTTTCGAGTTAAGAGTCCGGTAACAGAAATGTTGTCGGACAGACAGATAAAAAACAGACAAATGAACAGACAGAATTACACCAATTTTGAAAGGAACCTAGCTAGGATAATGATCTATCTTCCTGTCAAGTTTAAATTCGATTGGACAAAGCGTTTTTGAGTTAGAGTCCGGAAACGAAAATGTTGACAGACAGAAAAACGAACAAAAACAGACATGGACAGAACTACTCCAATTTTAAAAGGAACCTAGCTATGATGGTAATCTATCTCCCTGTCAAGTTTGAATTCAAGTGGACAAAGCATTTTCAAGTTAGAGTCCGGAAATGGAAATGTTGATGGACAGACGGACAAAAAATGGACAAACGAACGGACAGAATTACACCAGTTTCAAAAGAAACCTAGCTATGAGAGTGATCTATCTCCCAGTCAAGTTTGAATTCGATTGGACAAAGCGTTTTCGAGTTACAGTCTGGAAACAAAAATGTTGACAGACAGAAAAACGAACAAAAATGGACAAACAAATGGACAGAACTACTCCAATTTTGAAAGGAACTTAGCTATGATGGTGATCTATCTCCCTGTCAAGTTTGAATTCGATTGCACAAAGCATTTTCAAGTTAGAGCCCAGAAACGGAAATGCTGATGGACAGACAAAAACATGGACAAACGAACTGACGGAATTACACCACCTTCGAAAGGAACCTAGCTATGATGGTGATCTATCTCCCTGTCAAGTTTGAATTCGATTGGACAAAGCATTTTCGAGTTAGAGATAGGAAACAAAAATGTGGACGGACAGACAGACGGACATCGGACACATCAATCTAATAGGCGGGTTGGTTACAGGGAACCAGCATCAAAAGTACAAAAACTAAACTTACCAAAGTTGTTGTTTTCAAAGAAATGGACTTCGTTGTTGACATTTCTAGCACAGAGGAATTCATCAAAACTCCATTGTGGACACCTAAATCCACAAAAAAGTACAATGCGAGTGTCGCTTTCCTTTTCACATCCAACTGGGACACAAGTGGGGGAGGTGGGGGAGATTCAGTGGGTAACACAATCATGTCCCATCTCTCAGGTTTGAGATTCAAATCTCAGCTGGTCATTCTAGTACTCCACCAAAGTTTGCGGTGTCTAAACTTCTCACTTAAACTGAAGAATTTAAGTTCAAAACATGTAATGATGAAAATATTCAAAGGAGACCTTTGAAATCACTTCCTTAAATACCCAACAAAAGAATGCATGAAATGAAAGAAACCATTTAGAATGCTCTATACTGCCACACTGTTGTCAATAAACCTTGATATTTACTTCTGGTATGATTAGGGTATCACACTAACAATTAATAAATCAAAATAAAACACACTTGCAGCATTTCAGTTTATTCCTGTTTGGCCCTAGTGAACTGGAAAATAATTCAATGTAACCCGGATTCTTAGATGAAATAGGCTACAGAAAAACTCTTTCAAGATGACAAATTTCCCATGCTTACCAGGCATCGCGTTTCTTCTGTATGAAGGACCTGAGCAGGCGACCTGAGCTCACTTCCCACAGGCAGAGGTTTGGTTCTCCTTGCTGCTGTCCTTGTAATACTGCACATAACAAATTGTAAAACTATGGTCCATACAAACAAAAATTAAGTAGGGTGTGCAAAATCACACACTTCTGCAGTAAATGGCCTTTACTGAGCGGCGAGCTTCTGATGTTGAGCCTTAGAACCAAAAACAATAGATTCAGTTTAGCAGGGATGAGTTTTAATTTACTGAGAGCTATCCATCGTTGTACATCCTGAATGCAGGCATTCAGCTTGGCAAGAGCAGCGGAGCATTCTTATGACAGACATATAAATGGGTGTCGTCTGCATAGAAATGAAATTTTATATCTGGATAAAGGCCAATGATTTGGCTTAGTGGTTTAGTATAAAGTGAGAACAACAGTGGACCCGACACAGATCCTTGGGAGCCTCCATTGATGAGCTTGATTAGTTCAGACAGTGTCAAACCTATGTCAATGGCCTGACAATGGTTACTCAGGTAAGAGACAAACCACTTTAGGTAAGTTCCACTGAGACCAAACCAGGATTTGAGATAGCCAAGGTGAGTATTGTGATAGTATCAAAGGCTACCAACAAGTCAAGACACACTAGAGTATATCAGGCCACAGAGAGATGGACCTCATTTTTTGTTGACAGAAAAGCAGTTTCAAGAGAATGACTTAGCAGATTGAGGAGGATTAGAAATATTAAGAATTCTAACAATTGTTGGTGCTTTTGATAGTGCTTTGGTGACCTATGTTTGACTACAGTGGTTAACTGTTTTGGCTTGGTGTTACAATGAGCCATCACAGTGAAACAGCAGTATTTACAAAACTAACAAGGCTGAAAGAGGTTTTGGTCTATTAGTGGGAGCGCAAATCATCTGAGACAAGAGTAGTGCACTGAAGCGGTCACCCATCCCAGTAACTAACGTAGCCCATTGACACTCATCACACTACAATGAAAGTTCAGAGAACAAAAAAGAGATCTCTAGAAGTGCAAGCCTCGCAAGAGCTCACACTTAAAAATTACTATCAACTTATTTTGCAGAACTTCAGTCACTTAAGTTTCCTATTACTTCACTTTTAGGGCTATTCATGCCAGTAAAGTTCACATCTGTTACTTTCTTTACTAAACTTTAAGTCTACCAAGGGAGTGACCCCAGGGTCTACCAGTTTTGAGCCAATAGTCTTAAGCATTATTTATGACATTTAAATCAATAAATATTTTAACAAATAATATTTTTAATAATTCCAAATGATTGTAATTTTATTCTGCAACAGAATAATTATAAGCACAAAGACCATTATTATGAGAATGTATGTCAACAAAGTTGGAGTGTTCTCAAACGGTAAGTCTCAACTGGGGACTTTAATCCTTACTCAGTCTAAACTCTTAAGCTTGTTTACAACAAAATAAAAGGAAAAATAATTTTTGTATAATATCATTCCAGATTATGTTTATGTATAAAAATACATATATATATTTCACAGTGCATGTGCATAAAGAACCAATTGACAGAATTTATACAATTAAAAGGTTTAGACTTTTGGCTAAGACCAGTCTCGAACGAGTCAGTTTTTTTTAATAGCCTTAAAACTCACCTGAGACCAAAAACTCAGATTTGAGCAAGTGGCTTATGTTGAGTCTGGGCAAATGTCTGAGATTTTTTTACGAAATCAGCCCATGAACTTACCTTTATACTGTTCCCAAGTAGCCAAAACAGTTCCTGCTGGGGAGAATTCCAAGCAATATGTCTGGGGTTTTGCAAACTGCTGTATGACTGTCATGCTCTCTATACTCACCACCTGTACCCTAAGATAGGCAATAAAGACAAAGACAAAAGCCTGCATGATGGAGTGAAAATAATTCAAAATATACAACCAACGTCTGAGGGTAAGTTTAAAATACAACAGAATATTTATTATCAAAGAATTATTACTGTTAAACTTATTTACACTCTTTCAAAACTTAAATCTATTTCTACTTTATTTCTGTGAACTATTTCTCCTAAATTATGAAAATTCTATTTGTAAAACTAGATCTTCTTTTTCTCCAAATACAACATGTTTACCAAAATTAATTGACAAAATATGTGTGCAAATTTACTGAAATCTGTGAAAATTTTATGCATATAGCATTTTATCTCAACATTTGTGTTAAAATACTGATACAAATTGTACAAATTGTGCTGATTCTGGGACACTCAAAATAGAGTTAATGTATGTTTTGAACATTTCTAAAATCAGTGAATGTCCATCAACAGAAAGAACCAGTGACCATAAACAAAACACATACAGCTTAATCAGAAACATTTACCAACACCTGGTTCAGATAATATAAGCTGGATACTTTATGTCATGCTTACCTGTGTCCATCACAAAAGGCTAACTTAGTCCCATCCTTGCTAAAAGCCATCACTCTACACTGCTTGCTTGCACTCCTACAAAAACAAACATCACTGTGATTTGTACTTTATACATGTTTGGTTCTTAAGTCCAATCGCTCCATATTCAGTTCATGTGCAGTTAGGGCTGTGGAGGATTGCTTTACAGGTCGCCACGACCGGTCCCGCCAAACACCAGAACAAGATGTCCTATATATACTACCGGCAGGACCGGTCATAGAGTGTGCATTCGCTAGGTGGCGCATCGTACTTCTTTCCTGACTAGACAGCGTGACATCATAGCATCTTTTTTCTTGTCTAGACCCCTAGTAAGTTGATAGTGGGGCTAGTGTTCTCAATATTCCCAGTTATGTGGGACCGGGTGGATAGTAATTTTAACGGGCGGGTACCCGGGTACTCGTTCCAATGGGCGATAATAGGTATTGGTACAAAAATCTCCACATTTACAAACTTAAAACTCACATAAAGCACGGGATCCACCATTTGCTTTATTCCTTATCTGCCAAGCTTTTTATTTAATAAATGACAAAACAATTGTGTATATTAGGATAATATTGTTTTTTACTTCACTCGTTGGTGCATTCAAAACACCAGAAGACGGAAGAAATGTTTATAAAAACTTAAAAAGACTTTTGTAGATTCAAAACACGGTTGTTTATGCCATAAAATGGAGTCACATGACCAAAAGGTCAAACATTAAACAAAGCTCGAATGTAGTTTTGGAATCGCAACTTTTATTTTTTTCTCAGATCAATAAGTTAATTTTACTGATTAAAAGTTATAAAATACTGTGTGAAAACACTGAAGCTTTATTTATTGAAGTAGAACATGCCACTATATGGACAATATACAGCAATTTATGTTGTCTGAATTAGATCATTGTTTTAATATGCTGACAAATTTCAAAGCGTTCCTGCATTTGGCAATATATAAACAACCAAAATAAAAGATAAATATGACACTATAAATGGTGTAAAAAGGTGAGATAACAATATTATTGTACAAATCAACTGAATAGTTTCCTTTTGAAGTGACTTTATGAAGTCGGGACATATCGGGACTCGGTCGGCCAACATGGGCGATATTGGAAGCACTTAAGCTTAGATGAGGGTACTCGGGTATGTGATTTCGGATTCGGGTACATATTCCAAGTTCGGGTACCCGGATATCCGGATACCCGTTGAGATCACTAGTATTAACTTATAAAAATTTAATTTACTTATTAAATTTGCAATTTTGTTGCGTTAATACATCTTATCCAATGGACAATTGGTAAATAATTACCGCTTGGTAGGCAGATAAGTTACTAGGGACTTAAGTGAACTCATAAACAAACAAATTCTTAATTAGGCCCGGGTTGACCTAAGGTCAGCAGACCCTATGAGGCCATGATCCGATACCAATAACCGGTTACCCGGAAGTATACCAACGTTGCCCCCTCCCTTTTTTTTTCCAGACCTGCTCTGTGAAAGGGGAAGACAGGGATGAGTTCAGTCCCACAAGAAGTAAGTCACAGTTTTATATACTACATACAAGGTATATACATTAATCTAATCTAATCTAATATGTACACATATCCTCATTTTTGGGTTTGGTGGTGGACCTGTTGGGCAGCCACCACTGGACCCAAATGGAAAAGCTCCGAATCAGCCCAAGCCATATCCTTCAAATATAACTTTGTGAAGGTGTTATGTGACTTCCAGCCACAGGCTGACAAAATCTCTTCCAAGGAGACTCCCTACTGGAAGGTCTTAGAAGCAGCAAAGGCCCTGACATCATGAGCTTTAACCTGATGTAGTGTAAGGGCCTCTTGGTCAGAGAGCTCATAGCATAGGATCACAGTCTGCTTGAACTATAAGGAGATAGCGGCAGGTGAGATGTCCTTATCTAAACCCTTTCTTGAAGGAGACAAAGACCAACTCCTTGTTCTGCCTAAGATCTGAGGACCTGTCCAAGTAATAACGCAGGGTTCTGACTGGTCATAAGGACCTGTCACCCTTAAATGACTTATCTAGAGTAGGGGCCAGGGCTGACATAACCACCGGGGCCACATTGTCTGGACCCTCTTTAACCAGCTGGTTCTTGTAAAGAAAGCTGGGTGAGGGATACAAGGACACCTTAGAGAAGTCTGACTGATGTCTGATGCTATCATGCAGCCAAGCATGGATCTCACTCCTGCGTTTACCTGAACCCAGGGCCAACAGGAAAACAGTCTTGAAGGTCAAGTGTTTCAGGGAGGCTTCTTTCAGGGGTTCAAAGGGAGCCTTTGTCAGCTGGTGCAGTAACAGGGAAAGGTTCCAGGAGGGTATGCCCCTCCGACCCTTGAGTCTGTCTCTGTGGAAGCTATCCAGGAGACCGGGAAGATTCTCATCTTTGCTGACATTAAAAGGAAAATTTCCAAACTTGTCAGAAATGGCTGATCTATAGCCATCAATGGTGCCTGGTTGCAACTTCCTGTCCTGAAACAAGTACAGAAGGAAGTCAGCTATGGCTTTCAAAGGTGGTGCCCTGAAGTCCACCTGATTACTGAGGCACCACTTTGTAAAAATATTCCACTTTGCCTCATAGACAGATCTGGTTGATCCTTTTGGAGGAGCCTCAATTCATGCTGCCACTGCTAAAAGCCCTGCCCCTTGATTGCAGTGGCTCTAGGAGCCAGGCATGTAGAAGAAGTATAGGGGTGAAAACGACCGGGCTTCCTGTGAGAGTTGCCAGAAGAACGTCTCTCCTCACCAATAGGTCCAAAACCCAGGCATGTTGCCACCCTGGTGCAATCAGTATGATCCTGTTGCATGGGTAGTCCTGCAAGTTCTCCACCACTTTGCCCAGGATGGCTGGTGGGAAGGCATATGGGTCCTGATCTTCCCAGTAAAGGCTGAGCAAATCCACTGCCTTGGTCTGGGGGTCTGGGACCGGTGACAAACTGTGGAAGTTTGTTGTTGAACCTGGTGGCAAACAGGTCCACTTGAGGCTGGTGCCACCAGTTGCATATTGTTTGGAAGACCTCTGGAAGGGGAGACCATTCTGTTTGAATGGTCTGGCCCAGTCTGGACAGTTTCTCTGCTATCATGTTCAGCAGGCCTGAGGTGTGTCGAGCTTTGAGAGTCACATATTTCCTGGTACACCAGGTCAGGATTCTCCACAGAAGGGCACACAGAGGGCCTGACTTCATCTCCTCTTCCTTGTTGACATAGGCAACCACTGTAGTGTTGTCTGTAGCAATCAGAACTGTGTTGTTCAAGCAGAGGCCTTGGAACTCATTTAAGGCCAGAAAGACCACCTTTAGTTACAGATAATTTATGTGTAATTTGCTTTCTGGAAGGGACCAGGTTCCCCTTGCAGTGTGTTTGTTTAAGAGTATGTTTTAGTGGGTGTAATGGTTGACCTGGAAGCACATTGCTTTCCTCCAGCCACCATTTTAAGTGAGGGTGGAGCGATCTGGGGACTGGTATCACCTTTTCTAGTGATTCTGGTACCCTCCAGTTGTTCTTCAAGTGTCACTGTATGGGTCTCATATGGAGACGACCTAGGTGGACTTGCTTTTCTGTTGCTGTGAGAAGACCTGTGAGGGACATGAATTGCCGGACCGGGCAAGTCGGACCGGACAGTATGGTTTGAATCTTGTCTGTTAAGGCCTGCCAACACTCTGGTGTGGGTCTGACCTTTCCCTCTTTCAGGTCGAACTGGTAACCTACCAAGTTGAAAACCTGTTTTGGATCCAGTTGTGATTTTGCCATGTTCACCAGCCAGCCTAGTTCTTGACACAGAGCTACCAAGGTCTGTGCATGCTGGAGACATGTTTGGTTGGATCTGGCTCTCACCAACCAGTCGTCTAGGTGCTGGTGGATCCTTTTACCCCTCTGTAACAGCATCAGTTTGACCTCTTTGGCCACCACTGTGAACTCCATGGCAGCTATGGACAGACCAAAGGGTAGTGCTTTGAATTGGTAGGACCGACCCTGGACGTCAAACGCATGTACTTGCTGGACTGACTGTGAAGTGGTATATGGAAGTATGCGTCTTTGAAATCTATGGAGGTAACCCACTCTCCTGCCTGTAGAGAAGTTCTTTGTGTTTTGAATGGTGTTCAAGGTGCTCTGGTCCAAGTTAGGTCTCCACCGGTTGTTGGGTTTGGGTACTAGAAAAAAGTCTGTTGTAAAAACTCAAACGACCTGGCTTCCTGTGAGAGTTGCCAGAAGAACGTCTCTCCTCACTTTGTGAAACCTCCTCTTCTGCTATGACTAGCAAATGGTCTGGGAACAGGGACTGTAAGTGAACTGGTGCAGTACACAAGGCAGTGAGAGTGTCCTGTTTAACCCCAGCTCGTAGATACTCCAGATAACTGTCACAATGAGCAAGTGTGAGGTTGGCCATGTTGATGAAGATTCCTTCTGATAGATCCTGCATCGTATGTGCCATGGCCTGGGTGAGGGACTGGTTGAAGGTTACCAAGTACTCCAACTCGTCTATTGCTTGCTGTGTTCTTTCTGAAGCTTTGCCTGTGCCCTTGTCTAGATGCAGGGTTTTAAGCTGTGCTACCATGGAGTCCTGTACTTTGGTGAGGAATCTCGACAAACCATCAGCCTGATTGCACATAAAAGTTTGTTCTCTGGCTGATCTCTCCCAATACCTTAAAGTGTCTTGGTTAATGCACCGGGAGGCTGGGGCAGAAGGCAAGCTATGTCTGGCAACCCTGCTGAAGGCACTGTTGAGCTTTGCTGGGTCTGGTGACCAGGAACACACTGTAGATCTGCCAGAGTCCTTCTTGTTGGTGTGCATGTCATACTATCTAGAAGTTCTGGGCATCTTCACGAACTGGTCTCTCAACAGTCCAGCAGTTTCAGCATTCCTGGACGGGTACCCCTCAGCAATGGTAAGGTTTAACTTTTCTAGTTTCCTGTACAGCCAGTCATCAGCCCGTAACTTGATGGATACTTTCCCGGTTGGCTGGCCTCGGGAACAGACAAAGGGGTTATCGTCCAGTGAGGAAGACGAGCTATCAATGTCTGGAATCTGGTGCCAGTCCATGAAAGAACGCACCCCTCTCATAGTCTCTCCATAGTTAGCTTCTTCGGAGACCTCATCTTCCCTGGTTGGGTTCCTGTCTGACAACACTTCCCGGTCACTGGTCACAGCAGGGGATTCCGGTTCACTACACAGTTCATCTTCCATGTCAGACACACCAGTATTGTCTGCAGCTACAGTTCTACTACTGGTGAGGAACCGGTCCACAGCACTACCATCTCCATTACCGGTACTGGTTGGCTGAGAGTACACTTCCTGTCTGGCACTGGGAGCCTCAACAGGCTGGGTTGCCGTCCTCGCACCGGGAGCCTCAACAGGCTGGGTGGCAAACCTTCCTGTACTGGGAGCCTCAACAGTAGCAGCCATGGTGGCAGCACTCTCCCTCATCGTACAGGGAGCCTCATTAGGCTGGGTAGCAGTAACATCAATGGTGGCCTGAACAGGACTAGCACCGGTATATACTTCAGCTGGTTGGGTGACCGACACCGTACTGGAACTGGCACCAGGATCAAAAAATGCCTGGCCACTGGTCACCACTGCAGCAGGTTTCTTCACCGGTTCCAGCAAAAGATTTAGCAAGTAACATCACTTCAAATCTAGCAAACCTCTGGAACCACTTCTCGTCCAGGCTCTTCAGGTCACTAGACGTGGGTTTGCTGCTGGATTTCTTGTTGCTGGGCTTTGGGGACTCGTCAGGTCTCTTCTTCTTGCCAGCAGGTGTGGTTTCTGCACTTTTACCAACTTTTTTCTCCCTCTACCCTCTACCCGTCCCAACACGTTGACTTGTGAAGGGTTCACGGGAGTGGGGGTAGCAGACACAGGGGAGGCAGAAACCGTCTTCTTTTGCTATTTTTCTTTCCTGGTTCTGTAGGTGGGGGTAGCCAACTGCTGGATCTGTTCTAGGGTTTAATCTCTGTAAATGGGGCAGTCTTGTTCAATACACAAGCTCTTTGTCTCTGGAACAACCACACTTCAAGTGGCCATCAAATAAAGCCATAACATGGCCACAAGTGCCTCTTTTCTGTCCTCGTTGAGACATAGTGATCACAAAAATGGCAGAAATATGTAGATTTAAGTAAAAGTTCAAATAATGGTGAATTCATTGAACAACTTATAAATCTTCTTCTCCGCACACTCCATACGCCAAACAAAAAAGATGCTATTACGTCATGCTGTCCAGACAAGAAGGAAGTACAATGCGCCACCTAGCGAATGCACACTCTGTGACCGGTCCTGCCGGTAGTATCTACATTATACAGGACGTCTTTTTCTGGCATTTGGGAGACCGGTCGCGCCAACCGGCAAAGCAATTGTCCATTGGATAGGATGTATTAATGCAATAAAACTAGCTGTTAAACTGCACGATTAAACCCTGACTTTGACACAAAGGTGAATGTCATTTAAATGATAACAAAATGACTGAATGATGATCAAAATCAAGGATGATCAAACTGTTCTGTTGAAATACATATTATAACATCAGTATGTCTTTTTACTGGCTGGAATTAGGGTTTTAACTGGATTTCTTTTTTGTTAGCCACATCCAATTTCCAACGAATTGGTGTCCCTGATTAAAAATTCTTGCTACTTTCACCTTAAAAATAGTACTTTTGAAGAGCATACATGGTCATAGTAAAAGAGATAAGCACTACAAAAATAGCTACTTATTCTAGCAATGAGATTAATGAAACAAAGACCCACCTTGGAAATTGAGTTCCTTTTCCATAGTTTGGTGGTCCTTCCTCCACCCAAACACCCTGCTGACCTCGCACTGAAAGAAAGTATTAATACAATGGTATTAATTTTATAAGAGCACACAACATCAAGTTAAACCATGTGAAGTCAAATTTGAAGGGACAAGTAAAATACTTCTGATGATCTCGTGAAGAAAATTCCTGTTTTAAACTAGATTGGGCCAACTCGGCGCCAACATATCCCCAGACAGGTCATCACTCACAGTGATTCTGCTACATGAAAAGTCCGGCCGGACATTCTGTCCTAAGACTAGGAAAACGTTTAGGACATTTTCGGAGAATTTAGAACAGAATTCTTGTCAATCAAATTTTCATTCTACAGGTTGCTAAAATTAAGTCATTAAAGTCAATGACCCTATATGAATGGGATATAAAGTAAAATTTACTGAATCATAATAAAAATCTCATTTAGTTAAAATGTCAAAAAGTCTTTATGATGTTCAATGATCATGTATTACTAAAACGAGAACTCACGGCCACAGAACCTAAGTATGGTGAATCGGTGATCCATGAGATTTTCATGCTATTAAAATGTCCACTGCCAGTAAACATTACAGCTGGCAAATAAATTTTCAATCTGATTTTTTTTCAGTGCCATTATTAATAAAAAGAAATATTAATCAAAGCAAAAATTCAGAATATTACAGTAAAATTTATGTGGAACCCTACAGAAAACAAAATCTACAATTACACGAAAATACCAGACAGCCATAACTAATATTCATGAGAAGATATGAGGACACAGATTTTCCCTGGGATTTCCTTGCAATATTTTATAAAATGGAAGCATAGACGAAAATCAAATACTTTAAACTTGAGAACTCGTGGCCATAGCACCCAAGTCATTAATATTCATGAGAAGATATGAGGACACAGATTTTCCATTTGATTTCCTTGCAATATTTTTTTTAATGGAAGCATAGACGAAAATCAAATAATTTAAACTCGAGAACTCACGGCCATAGCACCCAAGTCATTAATATTCATGAGAAGATATGAGGACACAGATTTCCCCTGGGATTTCCTCGCAATATTTTATAAAATGGAAGCATAGGCGAAGATCAAATACTTTAAACTCGAGAACTCACGGCCAAAGCACCCAAGTCATTAATATTTATGAGAAGATATGAGGACACGGATTTCCCCTGGGATTTCCTTGCAGATCATGTGGCTTGTCACGAGATTTCATAAAAGACGTCTAGATCTTGCTACAATTTAAAATCACGTAGATCTCGCGAGATTTTAGGGTTGTAACGTGACTTCATATTTTGTAAATAAAAAGACGTCTAGATCTTCTATTATCGCCCACGGATACGACTCGGACAATATGTCCTAATATTCTATTTAAAATTCGGGGTTTTGTTGCAAAATTCGGTCAATGACCGATGGCCGACGCGAATCTGAAACCCTGACTCATGCCACAGGTTTTGATCAGGAATTTTTTATCTAAGCCATTTGTTGTATGCCATAAATCTTGGCAAAAGTTATATGAACTTCAGCACATCAATCTACTAAGTTTATATCTTCCCAAGGAAGATGGTGTATCCCCAGACGCTGAATACATAACTCAACAGAGCATATTTTCAATCTTCCTGCAATGATAACTCTGAACCTATTTTCAAAGTATTTAAATGATTGATGATTGAATGTCCATTCGAAATTAATAATCCCAAAAGAGCATATCTGTTTCTATGTTAGTTGACAAATAAAATATTATTTCTAACTCAACTCATCATACTTTTCAATCTTCCTGCAAAGGGTGACTCTGAACCTATTTTCAAAGTATTTAAATGATTCATAATCCCAAAAGCGCATATCTGTTTCTATATTTGTTCACAAATAAAATATTATTTAAAAATTATATATTATTTATATTATTATTTTATTATATTATTTTTAGAATTTGCATTGTTTTTCAGTTATTCATTTCCTCAATTCCTATATATGTGGTCCATATATATGCAACCTAAATATGTGACACAATCTCAGTTCTGACTCCCCTTTGTCTTATTAGATAATGAAGCAAACCCCATCTCCCAAACCCACCTCACCCCTCTCCCCTTCTCCACACCTCTCTCACTGTTACAGAAGATCTGCAACCCCACTGAAAAGTCTGGTTCTTTGTTTTCTCATTTGATATCATTCAATACCTTTGTTTATTTAGTGTCACTCAATAGCTGGAGGTCCCAGAGGTGGATGGGGGGGTGGGACTACAAAGAGATAGAGTGCTACAGCACAAATGGTAAACAAACAAAAGGGGTAATCAAATACAAAAAGCTCAGTTAATCTTATCACTAAAATAAAATCAAATATATAAATAAGGAATGTCCAACAGGAAAATTATATACCTCCAGAATTAAATATAAATTGTCAAACCACAAGAACAGATTTATAATAATAATTCAGAATTGAGAATTTTAAGAATGTGATTATCAACTGAAATGAGTTAGTAACTGTAGGAACTGTGTCAAAATTAACTGAGGCAAACTGAATAAAACTGGGCTAGTTGAGGGTTAAAAATCCCCTATTTTTACTACATAAGGCTATAATGTCATTAATATTGGACTTATAGCTCACCAGAAAATAACAGTGTCCATTTTGCCTACTTGAATATGTTTAACCAGTTTCATTTTAAAAAGTTAAAAACTCAGCAAGCAGAGAGATAACACACAAAAATAAGTACTTAAAAGCCTAAGATAGCCATAACATTATTAATAAAAATTTAAATAGACAGGCACTTCCTTTGAAAAATTCAAAGATTTCAGCTCTATGACCCACATAGTTCGACAGTTACAGGGCTTTAAAGTGGTATAATATCCATAAACTGGGTCTCTGTGGGCATTTTACAATTGTTAAAGAGACCTTAGAAATTAAACTACAGAGCTGAAACTTTTTGGGGGACAAACATAACAAACAAAAATTATATATAATACAGTTTAAGACTTGTCACACTAAGCATTTCCAAATAACAGGGCAAAATACGGAAAAAAATGTCAAAAAAGGTCACTTGGGTGAGTGTTTATGGCCCTCATACACAGGTTAAATGTCTACTAAAAGCCTTGATTTTCGGCATATGTCAAAAGGACATAATAATGCATTCCCAGATGGGATTTCAGCTCCATCAATCACATAGTTTAACAGTCACAGGGCTTAAAGGTGGCAAAAAGTTCAAATATTGGGTCTCTGTGGGCCTTTTAGAGATCTCGATGTGGCCTTCAAATTAAAGCTACAGATTTATAATCTGTCACATACTAACATTACACATAGAATATATATCTAATAAAGTTTGAAACTTCTCAGACTTACCATTTCCAAGTTACAGAGCAAATATGTGAAAAATGTCTTAAAAGGGTCACTTGGGTGGGTGTTTATGGTCCTCATACACAGTTTAAATGTCTACTTGAAGCCATGATTTTTGGCACATGTAAAAAGAACATAACTAGAAATAGGACGCCCTGTTGATAGTAGATGCGAATAGAAACAAGATAGCATAGAAGAACACACATTATCATGTGTAATGTCCACCCCATGAACCTTTTGCCAAAATTGTACAGTAGTCTTACAAGACCCTGTTTCATTTGTAAAATATATCAATGATGCTTAAATATTTATTAGTGTAGATGTAAATTATTTCAGCTTCATGCCTTTTTGCATTGGTTGGGTCGAAAATTTTTACAAAATCACTCTATCTTGCACGGTTAAGAAGATAGAAGCAAATTCCTGTTTTTCTATTTTTGGCAAAAATTTGAAAATTCAAAATGGCCGCCATTTTTGGGAAAAGGAAAATTTTTTGAAAATTGCCAAGAGTACATTTCTTACATACCCTATGGGTCGAAAATTTCGACGAAATCGCTCTATCTCGCACGGTTAAGGAGATAGAAGGAAATTTGTGTTTTGCCATTTTTGGCAAAAATTCGAAAATTCAAAATGGCCGCCATTTTGGGGGAGGGGAAAATTTTTTGAAAATTGCCAAGAATACAACGATCAGATACCCTGTGGGTCGGAAATTTTGACGGTATCGCTCTATTTCGCACGGTTAAGGAGATAGAAGCAATTTTGTGTTTTGCCATTTTTGGCAAAAATTCGAAAATTGAAAATGGCTGCCATTTTTGGGGAGGGGAAAATTTTTTGAAAATTGCAAAGAGTACATTCCTTAGATACCCTGTGGGTCGAAAATTTCGACTAAATCGCTCTATCTCGCACGGTTAAGGAGATAGACGCAAATTTGTGTTTTGCCATTTTTGGCAAAAATTCGAAAATTCAAAATGGCCGCCATTTTTTGGGAGGGGAAAATTTTTTGAAAATTGCAAAGAGTACATTCCTTATATACCCTGTGGGTCGAAAATTTCGACTAAATCGCTCTATCTCGCACGGTTAAGGAGATAGAAGCAAATTTCTGTTTTGCCATTTCGAAAATTCAAAATGGCCGCCATTTTGGGGGAGGGGAAAATTTTTGGAAAATTGCCAAGAATACAATGATCAGATACCCTGTGGGACGAAAATTTTGATGAAATCGCTCTATCTCGCACGGTTAAGGAGATAGAAGCAAATTTGTGTTTTGCCATTTTTGGCAAAAATTCGAAAATTCAAAATGGCCGCCATTTTGGGGGAGGGGAATTTTTTTTTGAAAATTGCAAAGAGTACATTCCCTAAATACCCTGTGGGTCGAAAATTTCGACGAAATCGCTCTATCTCGCACGGTTAAGGAGATAGAAGCAAATTTGTGTTTTGTCATTTTTGGCAAAAATTCGAAAATTCAAAATGGCTGCCATTTTTGGGGAGGGGAAAATTTTTTGAAAATTGCAAAGAGTACATTCCTTAGATACCCTGTGGGTCGAAAATTTCGACGAAATCGCACTATCTCGCACGGTTTAGGAGATATGAGCACATTTGCCTTTTTCAGTATTCAAAATAGCTAATTACTCATTTATTTAATTAATTACTCACTCATCTATGAAACAATTCCCCCCAAAAGCAATCCCATACAAGCTATTAACCCAATGAACCTCCATACCAAATTTCAGAAAGCTAGGCTTAATAGCATTCCTTAAAATGTCTGGAAACCAAAGAGCTACCCAAAAGTAGCAAAGTAGCTATTACTCAGTTAGCTATAGAGCTATCATCATCAAAAGCAATCCCATACAAGCTATTAACCCAATAAACCTGCATGCCAAATTTGGTAAAGATAGGATAAGAACTGTTGCCTAAAATGTCTGGAAACCAAGTGGGGCGCCGGACGCCGGACGGCGGAAAAAGCAAAAATAATATGTCCACCCCCCAGTGGGGTGGACATAATAATGTATTCCCAGATTAGATTTCAGCCCTATCAGTCACATAGTTTAACAGTCACAGGGCTTAAAGGTGGCAAAAAGTCCAAATACTGAGTCTTTGGGAGCCCGTCAGAGACCTCAATGTGGCCTTCAAATTAAAGCTTCAGACTTAAAATTTGTCACATACTAAGATTATACATAGAATATGTATCTAATACAGTTTGAAACTTCTCAGACTTACCATTTCCAAGTTACAGGGCAAAATATGTGAAAAATGTCTAAAAAGGGTCACTCAGGTGGGGATTTATGGTCCTCATACATGGGTTAAATGTCTATTAAAGGCCTAAATTGGAGTACATACAAGAAAAACATATTGATATATTCTCAGATGATATTTCACTTAGATGAGAGACATTGTTTGAAAGCTACAGTGCTTGAAGGTGGCAAAAAGTCCATAAATTGGGTCTCTGTGGGCAATTTTGAGACCTCAAGTCGGCCTAACAGGTAAACCTACAGCCTTTAAATTTTTCACAGACAAGGATTACATATAAGAGTTACACCTAGAGCAGTTTGAGACTCATCAGAATTACCACTTCCAAATTATAGGGCAAAATATGTTAAAAATCTAGGAAAAAAGTCCTAAGTGGGGTCATTATGGGCCCCAAACACAATTTTCTCCTCAACTTAAAGTCTTGATTTTCGGCACATGTACTAAGAATATATTAATGTGTTCTCAGATAAAATTTAAGCCAGATACGCCTCATAGTTTGTGACCTAGAGGGCTCTAAGTGGTCAAAAGTGCAATTTATGACCTTAAGGTGGCCATAAGTTCTTTATTATTTGGAGTTTAAGGTCACGTTAAAATAGGGATCTTCCTTTGGGCATCCTTAACATGTGTACCAAGTTTGAAAAAAAATATTAATTGGTTTTTGAGTTATCGCGTACACAAGGAAATTTCTACGGCGGCGGCGGCAGCGCGACGGACCTGAATCCAATATATCCCCGACTTTCGTCTGGGGATATAATGGCTGATGTATCCTTGCGGCTAGTTTTAACCATATCAGTGGCAAGCATAGGAAATCCGGGATTCTGTTCAGTTTTAACACCCGAAAACCTGTTATGAATTTCAGAACAAGTCCAACCACTAACAGTCTGATCTCGACAGTCCAGATTATAGAGTATATGATAGGAATGAAAAGGTCATTGTATCAAAAATAATCAACAATGATGTTACTGCAGCAGAAAAAATAGTAAGTTGGTTTTAAAAATATGGATACTGTATAGACTGTATAGAGTTTCTGCACCATCTCGCGATGATGTTGATATTTCTGACTAACACAATCGTGAGGGACAGAGTTCACCTGTACTTTTTTCCCCCAATGAGTGCCATCAGAGAGAAATATCAACAGTAACGTGTGACAGGATAGAAACTTGATTTTGATACTGCAGTGATACAATGCAGACTTAATTTATTTTCTGTGCACAACTCATTTTTTGCACATCAATTCAAATATGGGATGTCTCCTAAAAATATCGCACATCTCAACTGCCCAAGTATGTCACCTACCCATGTTCGTCACCTGCCTTAAAAATTGAAAAGGACTTACATCATTGATACTGCAACAGATGGAACGAGTGCCTACAAACCCTACAAAGAAATATGGTTGCTACGATGTTTGTATATTTTTATAAAATGCAAGTGATGAACTTGGGTAGTGGCATTCTACCAGTACACACCCATGCTGAAATTAAGATACTGAATTTAAATTATATTAACAGCTTTATATTTTATTCTTGTACCAATAGAATGTCAAATGATAAACCATACAATTATTAACTGAGGTGCATGTTGTTAAATTTGTTTCAAAGCTTTATATTTTCATAAATTTTCTCTATTATCGGCCATTTTTAATGCAAACCGGAAATATTGTAGATAAACAGAAGTATTTGGAAGAAGGCCACTAGTGGCTTCTACCAGTAAACTCCCACCTACCAGTGAATGTCTGCCATATATATCTTTATTTGATGTCAAGAATAAATGCTTCTATTTGCAAACAAAATGGGCATTACTGGTATTTCCGGTTTGCGGTAAATACCACAAATAATAGAGATATATTAATGTTCCCCAGTATAGTGGTCCTACGATTAGACGGAAAATCGATTCATCGTCTATTTAAAACTTTCGATGTAGAAAATCAATTCTCATTTTAAGAATCGATTGTGAATCGAAAGTAAGACTTATAAACCACCTAATTTTCCCTTTTTCTACAGATGTTTAACATTTTATTTTCGTAACATTTGTTTACATTATCTGCCATGTTTCTTTCACTGGTATCTACTTCCTGTTGGTTACAACTAAAACTCAAAATTTCTGTAGGTATTTAGAAGATCTTTTAATACAATAAACTAAGTTCAACCTAAATTAAATTTAACTTTCACTGCTTCACACACAACATGTATACTCCCTATAAATGGGGAAGAACAACCTTGGCCATAAATCAAGTGGAGAGAGATCACACTACTGTAATACTTCAGCAGTCTGCCATGAATATTTTTGACAAATTTTGTTGAACAAGAAAACTAAAATATTTACTACATTGCCATACTTAGAATTTTACAGTATCTAAGAAATTATTATTGTATGAAATGAATAGGTCATGAAGATCTGCTTAAAAAAGGAAATTCATGGAATATTGTTTTCAGGATGAGAGAAATTTAACAGAATAATAGACAACTGCTTTACAGTAACATAAACAGGCACAGAGAGAGTGAGGGGGATCTGACTTCGTTGAAGCTGGAGGGAGATACTTAGCCTTACCACAGGCATTTATATGTATAAAGAAGGCACAACTGTTTGACTGCATTATAAGTATTTTTCATAATGTTCTCATACACTTACTTAGCCTAGCTTGCTGAGGAGACTTCCAGACTAGAAAGGCCTTTGATACGGTGTGCATTATGGTAAAAATATTTCATGTTTGCATTATGGTTCAGACAGCCTGGAAGGCCAGGCTAGGAGATACTTTCAGTTTGAACTACACCTGTGTTGCTAACTGGGGAAGGTTTTAACTCAGGACACCCATGCACTGAAACACATACAAGTGCTAAATACACTTGATAAAATAACTGCACCATCCATTTATCAATGATACACAACTATTTATGTCATATATATGCTGTTTTGAGAAATTTTCATCATATTATTCCTGAGATAAGAGTCAGATTTTCCAGACCCCATCCAATACACATAAACTTGAGTGACAATGCTGAAATACATGTTCACTTGTGCCAAACTGTTTCATATAACCTAGTATTAGAGATGGCATCATAGCTCGCGATATCGTGGATCTTTCGAGGTGTATTATTAATGGACGATATCGAGAAGTTCCGTTGATGGGCGATAATATCGTCATTGAAATAAATAAACAAACATGCAATATACTACCAACCTAAAATGCCATATTCCAACAAATATTCATAATCCCCAACAACATATAACAAAAAACTTCACATTTTTCATTATAAAATGACGACAATGTAACAAATTTTCTGATTGGCTAATGGGGTGTGTGACCTTTCAACTCCAGCAACAGGAAGTAGACAGGAAGTGAAAAAACGAAATGAAAACAAGTATTCTAAACTGCATTATTTTTTTAAAAAACAACAAAATTTGAGTATTTTTACAATATTTTGTGTTAGTTTACTGTTTTAATAATGAAAACAAAACAACTACCAGGATATGTAGGTTTTCACGAACCGTTCACGATATCGTCATGAAAAGCATTGGCGATATCGACAGAAAATATTCCTCACGATGCCATCCCTACCTAGTATATATTACAAAACATCAATACTGACCAGAAACAATAAAAGTCACTCTTCCATTTGATTAATGAAAATAGCATGTCTTTGAAAAGTGTCCTGAGTTAAAAATGGAAGGAAAATTCCATGAACACATGTCTATGTATTGTTTAGTTCCCAAAGAAGCATTTTATTCAGGATAATTTTCAGAAGCTGCTTGGCAGTCACTGTTCTTGACATATGATAATGATAAGCACTTATTAAGCAGATATTCTATTCTTCTTTGTTGCATATACAAAGTGTCCGAGTTCACAACACGGGTGTACCACATGGTGATGTTGAACAAAAGGGGTTGAAATAGACTTGCACCAAGTCTTTGTATTTCTCATCCCACTAAATCTGACATAGATGAAAACATTATACATCCACTTAAGGAGGGAAAAATCCTTCTCTATGCTAAAACAGTACTTTTGTCAGCCCCACATTCTAGTATAAAGTCATACAGTCTTCAAAAATACCTTAGAAAAAAGGACTTGAAGAAAGTCTAGGGTTGAAATATTGTTTATTTTAAGCATGATTGGTTGCTAATCTGCTGATCTTACATTCAAACACTGTAAATGATTTAGCTGATGAAAAGGGAGAATGAAAATAAATATTATTTTGTAACTGTTAAGGCCACCTTAATAGATTATTATATTATTGCTGATACACATACTTGTTGACTCTTCAACCTACTGGTTTCCTAACATACCCCCTTCCCTACCCCAAAATGTAAACAAATAACCTAGATTTTTTTCACCACTGACCTATCGGAAGACTACTGTTATTATATTTGGTAAAAAAGAATATTCTGTCTTTCTTACAAAGCAAGCAGAAAAACGATTATAATCGATAATCGATTGCTCAGAGTTACAGATTAATCGATTCTGATTTTTTAGACCGATTCCTAACACTACCGCAGTATACTCAAAACATTAACTTTCTTGAAATTCAATGTCACTTGATAATTTGGTTGAAGAAGAACATAAACTAAACCTCTAAATATAATATAAATGTTATTTATTATTATCTAAAACACGGGCATTTATTGGTAGAATGCCACTACAGGAGGGGACAGCATTTCGCACGGGACAGCATTTCACCAATTTCTATTGTACTTCTATTGTACTTCATTTAAAACAAACATCTACCATGATACTGAAGGAGCTGTATCTGAGATACATTTTGTTAAATTTGTTTCAACACTTTATATTTTATCTCTATTATCGGCCGTTTTACCGCAAACCGGAAATACCAGTGAACGCCCATTTTGTAGATATACAGAAGCATTTGTCCTTAGACCGAGTTTTCTGTCCCAAAATATGCCTTTTTAAAACTGATGGACGGCATTTTGGGACAGAGTTCCTCGCTACACAAAAAACTTCAATATCTGAAAATTACTGTCCCTTTAAACTTTAAAATATGCACTTATATGTATTAACAGTATAAAGCATTTAGATGCAGGAACACAATTTTCTGTTTTTGCAGTAATATAGACACTTTTTCTGCACTTCCTGTTTGTATAAACAATGATAAAATTTGGCAAGTGAAATAAATTTTGGTAAATATATCCATTAACTATGCAAAAAGTTTATTTCTTTTAATGCGGGGCACATCCTTGATACTCAAGGTGGTAGCCTAGTACATGTTTAATGTCAGGATGTGTGCCACTTGTTGCCCTTCAGGACGTTTATGTTTTTTGCATACTAATGCCATCTGTCTCTCGCCAATACATCCATCTTTTAAAAATTGGCTGAGAGACAGATTAATCGGTCTAATTTGTCCTTGACCTCTAACAAAGAAATAGAAGGCGGGCGTTCACTGGTAGGCGGGCGTTCACTGGTAGAAAGCCACTACTGATATCCAATACAAATGGATCTGACACTATTTATACTGGTGTCTAACTCCACTCTCCTGTCCGATTCACCAAACCCATGAAATGTGGTATGGGCGATAATACCATGTTTTCAATATTATGCCTACGTTTTCCTTAACGAGAAGAAACAGACCATTAATAATGAAATGAGAACAATATTCGTGAAGACTATGTGTGAAAATGTCGAAATACAAATGCTAGATGACATATAATTTCTAAAATACTTACGGGCGATAACAAGATATTTTGACATCTTTGCGGGAGTGTGTTAAACCTCAAAAGAAAAAATCTTCAGTGTAAAGTCCCCGATTCCTAGGACGTCACAGTGCATACCTTCAAATGACGTCTTCATCTTTTCTACATTTTCAATGACGTCACAAATTCGTCCGCATAGAAACCTAAGAGTTTCACTTGTTTAGTAATGTTCAAAATGGCGATTAGTCGAAATATTTCAGCAGTTATTTGTTTGTCAGCGCTTATGCTTTGCATCATAACCTTTAAGAAGAGTCACGACAGCCCTACCCCAGCAGGCACACGCCTTGAAATGTCGTTGATTTAGAGTTGAAAACAGGTCCTGACGTTGAAATGAACATTACCAACTACTAAATCTAAGTTAGTTTTCTGACATGAAAAAGTAGTGATATTTTGACCAGAAATTATGGTGATTTTTGATTGAAAAACTGACACTGACACAATTTCAACACTATTTCAAAGCTGGATTTCTGACTGGAAAAAGTAGTGATACTTCATAAAAAAATCACCACTAAATCAAGTTAGGTTTTTCGACATGAAATCTTAGTCATGTTATTGAACAGAAAACCGGTTGAATGTTGGGAAATGAATGACTGGTAATCATTGATTGAAAATTCTTTTTCTAGAGGGTGATTTAGTGATTAAGTCTAACTTTTTGAAAGAACTATTATTGCAATTGTTTTTGAATTTGTAGGTATTTGTAAAGCAAAGACTAATTTTTAAAGATTATAAAGATGATAAAGATTATGTGTGCATGTACTTTTCTCCATTCTCCTTATTAATTAACTGATGCATCCAAATATAATTTTTATAATTTATAATTATAATTTGATTAATGCAATTCCTGATAATTAAAAAAAACATTCTGAAGTCAAACTTATCTTAAATAAAAAAAGATAAATTCAAACTTATTCATCAAAACTTAGTAATTAGAATTTGTTTCTCAAATTCTCCCATACACAAAGAACATAGTTTTCAGTTTACAAGTTTACACTGAAAACTTCCCTACACAGAGAACCTAAGCTTATAACATTTTATCACACAACAGTGAGGTTGGTGGGGGGTTCCTGGTTTTTCTTATCTGTACCCTACTACACAGGACATTGGACCTGTGACTAAAGTAATTAGATAACACAGCAAGGGTGGAGGTGGGGGTTTACCCTTGCTCTGTTGCAGGCATGGTGTTTACTTCTTTAAGTCTGTTTTTTTGTGGTCAGCACTGACAACTAATTAAGTTGGAGAGTAATGGGTAGAGTTCTTCAAATGTGGCTTTTCTTGTGTTTTTTTTTTTTAGTTTTTATATGACAAAGTTGTATGACACACAAGCATCTGAACTGAGCATTGTGGCTTTGCTACATGATTATAGCTTCTTTATAATTACCATATAATTATAGCCAACTTAATAAAACATTTAAAAGAAACTGATTGGATAAAATACTGCAGATATAAATAATGTCACAATTGTTTGTTATTTACAAAGAAAAGAAAATATTTTAAAATTTCACAAAAAGAATTTCAATTGAAGGCAATGAATAATACCGGTCCTATTAAAAACATAAAAATGGATATCTAGTTGAAAATATGGATTTACATATCTTGAGCAGATTTGAAAGCTGATTAAAAATTATGTGTTATTACAACGTCATCAGAAATAGAATATTGAATATACAATGATTCATGAAAACATGTCATCTTGGAAAGAATTAATTACCTTGAAGTTGTATCCAAATTGTAAAATATGTATATGGATAGTTATTATATAATATTATTAAGAAGCTATAATTATCCAACACAAGGTACAATGATTCAACTGAAGAAGATAGTGTAAACCACCTGATTTCACCCATTGAATTCAACCCTATTTCATACATTGGATTCAACTAAGAACAGTTTGCAAAATCTACACGTATTTCAACCAGATTTCACCCATTGAATTCAACCTGATTTCACCAATTGAATTCAACCTGATTTCACCGGTCTGATCCAACCAAAAACGGTTTGCAAAATCTACACATATTTCAACCAGATTTCACCCACTGAATTCAACCTGATTTCACCGATTGAATTCAACCTGATTTCACCGGTTGGATCCAACCAAAAACGGTTTGCAAAATCTACACGTATTTCAACCAGATTTCACCCATTGAATTCAACCACATTTCAACAGTTGAATTCAACATGATTTCACCGGTTGGATCCAACTAAAAACGGTTTGCAAAATCTTCACGTATTTCAACCAGATTTCACCGTTAGAATCAACCAGATTTCAAAGTCGCGTGCCTGCTGGGACAATAGTTTGCCAAAGAACCTTAACTAGTCGGCTGTTTGAAATCCTATCTAGATTCATGTATGGCCTATCCTGTGGCCATGACAGTGACACAGCAGATGTAGTGGGCTGGGGCTGGATGCTTCTGAAGAAGATGTTTAAAGCAGTAGTCTCAAGTGGTTCTATGAGAGACGAGTTATACCACTGCAGTCTCAAATGGGGACCTGTTGTGGAAGTAGACTTTTCAGTGCAGGCATATGAATGTAGCATTGTTGAAAATCACCAATCTGGAGGGTTTATTATAGAGTGGTACAGTATGGTCCCAGTTCTGGTGACTGGATGTATGATGTTGCTCTGCTGTGTGGTAGATCATCACACAAGGAAGCTGGTGAAGTCTCTAGTTTTCCAAGAAGCTTCAGAGAAGAAGAAGGAGTTGGATACTCCTGTGACAGTGCAATCTGGTGACAATATGAAAAAACAACAATGCATCCTGAAGGTGTGATTTGGGATACGGTGACTGTATTTTAGTCCTTTTAACTTATTACCATGTCAGTACATAGTTTTTAACTTCTGAGGTCAATTATTTTTTTACTATCAGATAGAATCACATTATTTTAGTTTGATTGTAACATATCATATGTACATATTATGTTTGCTTATTTTTTCATATTCATGTAGATACATTGGTCTAGTTTTCATTATAGGCTGTTTATTTCATAATCATGTGGGCATATTATTTTATTTTTAATATCGTCAGTTATTAATAATTATTTCTGTCATAATCACATGGAGGTATTGTTTCCTTACTATAGTGCATGTAGTCATAACAGTTGGAGAATCAGTATATAAAGAATTTAACCATTGTGTCATATTCGCTTGTATACAAAAAATTAACATGTATATTTTTTGCAGTATTTTGACCATGAAACAACAAGTTTGAAAATAATTTAGGAAATGACAGAAATAGAACCTATTTGATTACTGGTCATACTATTTGCTCTAGTGTTATATTTCTGAGTTCCAAGTATCTTCTTTTGTTAAAGTGTTTTTGCCATGCCTATAAAATATTGCATATTATCTGGGTGACATTTAGTAATTCAGTGCAAAAACCACAGCGTATTGTCATTTCATCTCTATTCACTGATCACCTTTTCTTCAATTGATGTTGACATATTTTACATATTCACATATTCATTTTTTTCCACACGAAAATATTCATTATAGATTTATTGCCTTTTGTTTTAAATAAAGATATTATTGTTCAAGAACATCTGTTATTTTCATAATCCTTTGAACAAGCAAATGCATTCACTGAATCCACACTAAAAAAAACCCAAAAAAAACCAGTCAGTGTGGTGGGTTGGGTGCTCCTCGGTGGCCTAGTTGTTATCAAGTTTGGCATCTAACCACAGGCAATCACCTTTGTGTGGGTTCGACCCCCACAAATGGCAGTACTGAAGAACAGTCCAATATGACCCTAACTGTTGAACAGGATGTAAAACCTCAACTTTGACCTTTGTGGTAGGTTGGTATCTTAGTTTTTACCTAAAGAGAGAAAAGTTGGGGTTTTATACAGGCCCTTTCCAACAGCAAGCAGGGTGCATGGTGGAGTTACGGGCAGTTGTCTCTCAGCATTCGTGTATGATTCCAAGCCTGCTGGTTTGCTGGTTGCTTGCCAATATCTTGTGGTTTTTTTAGTTCAGAATCTTGATCAACCAGTATGCCATGCTTTACTCCATCTCCTCGATTACCTGTCAGGATACAATAATGTGTTGAAAGTTACAGGTAATATAATCAATCAGTCAAATCCAACAGTCAGCTGAGATCATTGAAAGACATGGTCTCAATGAATCCGACACATTGCCATGAGCTGGACTCAAGCCCATGACCTTAAATGCAAGGGGTAATTAAGTGATAAAAGGCCAACCATGTTAACCAATTGGGCCTGGGAAAGGGAAAGTTAGCAGTTGCAGTAAGTTTTACAGCAAAGCTAAAAAAATTACAAACGAGTAAGTTGCAAGAACACAATATATTTTACATTGAAGCTCTTCATGTCTGTTATAACAGTGGGGATATGACTTTGGTAAAAATACAGGTTTTTTTTACTGTTTGCTTATATATCAAATTGAGTTCCACTTTTACTCAGGAATAACTTACTTGTAAAAAGTATATAATACCCACATAATGTTGTCGGATGTAAGAATTTTCATGTAGTTGAATAAGGGGGAAAACTTACATATTTTATTCATTCATGATGTAAGGATTTCTTATACAAGATATCCTCATAAATGAATGGGTATAAAGCTCCATGTAAAAAACACAATGAATGGACACACATATACACACTCACACATACAACCATACTAGGAAGGCATTTCATATTCTCCCACCTCCCACCTTTGGTTGATGTGAGGTTAAAATGCAATTGTAGTAACATTGGTTTAATAGTGTCCCTTTTTAAACAGGAAGTTTAAGAACAAAAAGTATTTAAAGTATTGTCATGCTAACAGTTGTTGTCAGATATCCCCAAAGCCTAATCAGCTCTTATACCTCTTGGGGCAAATATATCCTGAAAATTTGGTGAAAAGCCATGCATGGGTTTGGGTTATGGAACATCCACAAACTTTATGACTGCTGCCACCGCCAGGACAGTGGAGGGGATGACTTTAACCCCAGCCTTTGTGGGTTGGATTAAAACAATGGGAAAAGTTATTCATTTATTTATTTGGGGTTTTATGACGCTTTCAACACTGAACAGGTCATATCAAGAAGTAGTTGGAAGGGCAGTGGAAACCAGTATATATATACAGTTGGTCAAGGTTCTGAACTGTAAACTGCCGACCAACAACAAGCAGCTACCAGCCTACCTACTTGAGGTCGGACCAGGAAGCGGATCCCGATCTCAGAGGTGGGAGGCGAGAGTGTTACCACTCTTCCACCTTGGCCCACAAAAAAGATCAGAAGAAATGAAAAATAAAATATATCTCTTGTTAATTATTGAAGGTCTGTGGTACATTTACTTTTATGCAAGCGTCAATGAAGTTCCTTCAAGGGTTTAGAATTTTAAACTGATGTTAAGTGTGTTTATTCATAACACCATTCTTTGTTTGGGAAAAGATGAGCTCACAGCATTCAGTTAAAGTTATACAGAAAACATCTTACAATTTGTTTCAAAAGAAAAGGCCTATATATTCACACACTTTGAATTTCTAAAGCATCTTAAGATTCTTCAGCTATCCTTAACTGTTAACAGGTTGAATATATTTTTAAAAAAGATCTAAGCCCATTGTCAGGTGGGTGTCACAGCATAGTGAAGAAGTAGAAATTAAAAAAAATATGTGTACACTGCTTTCATTTATAGGTGGCATAGGTACTGTTGACGCCACATGGATATTTCTACTCGGAAAAAGTTCACCATTTGTTACTATTTTTACCCACATTCTTGTTATATTCCCCACTTGTAAAATAGCACAAGAAATATACAGAATAGTAGAACTGCATTAAGTGAATATATGGCTATGCAAAGTACACAGATTTATTATGAAAGGATTAAAAAAAACTTGCAAGGGAGGGAAGATGTCGCCATATGATGCCCAGTCTACTGGTAGCAATAGATAAGACAACAATAGACTGACGAGAAAAATTTCATTTTTTATCTATTTAATTCTACCCAAAATCACATTGAAAAATCGTACAAATGTGAAATGTAAGAAAAATTCTCTTGCTGGGCATATACAAATATTTCCACAGCACTGAATTGCCCTGGCCCATATGTGCAAAGCCCTTAAGAGGGAGAAACTGCTTGTTCAAGTGAATTTCAAGCTTTTCAGCAGCCCTTTGCTTAAGAAACTAAATACACTCACAGCCAGAATTATAGTTCACATATAAAATTTAGCATAGGGACAACTCCTAAAAAATAAAGTTTTTTTATACGGCCCCAGGTAGCATAAAAGTTAGCGTTTCTATTATACCTGTCTCACTATCTGGCTTGCTAGTTTGCCACACAAATAAAACTGGCAGAAACTGGTAATGTATGTTTAAAAAATAACTCAGAGAGAGCAGGCCTCCACCAGAATATACAGTTCATATTAGAACTTCATCTCATTTTTTCTAAAGCAAAATGGCTCAATAATAAGTAACTGGTAAAATCCAGACCTTTGATATTTTTTGCACCCAGACATTGATCCGGATCACTCTCATAATTTAATGGTATCTAAGTTGGTCCAAGATTGGATGTTCAGAAAATTTTAACTTTTGCTGTTTCAACGCCATACACATCCACTATGCCTTATATTCAGTGGGAGATAACCACTGTGGCAGTGGACTTATTATCTCCCACCTGCCACCGTAGGCCTTGAACGGGAGATTATAAAATGCCTTCCATCCGTGCATCCGCTCGTCTGTCCATTCGTTTGTCACATTTTTGCATAAACTTTAATATCTCATTCAATTATAAAGATATCTTCACCAAATTTGCAGGGAATGTTTATGGCTATGAAAAACAAAATGGCCGCCATAGCTGATTGTTTGAAAATTATAAAGGTGCTCTAAATTTTGAAATATTCCAGCTAGCTTCGTCAAATTTGAGTGAAAGATATATCCCTAGAAAAGCTAGCCTGATAGTAATTTTGACCTAGTTCATAAAACAAAATGGTCGCCATATCACATGTTTAATGTCAAACAGGGTTATCCTATTAAAAAGGCCTTATATCTCCCCTAATATTGCTCCTAGAGGTTCGGAATGTGAAAACAACTTGTAGGAAGTCATGGTCTGGGAATCTTTTTCAGGTGTTGAATTTGACCTTTGACCCCTGCTTTAAGGTTAAATGGGGTCGTCACACTAAAACGTCCTTATTTATCCCTTATTATTGGTGCTAAGGCTTCAAAATGTAAAGACAGACCATGAAAAGTCCTGGCCTGCAAATGTTTTGCCTGAGAACAATGTTTCCTTATTTTGAAAACAAAATGGCCGCCATAGCCAATTATTTCAAAATCATTAAGATGCCCTAAAACTTGAAATATTGTGGCTAGGTTCATCAAATTTTCACCAAAGATAGATGGCTAGGAAAATTAGCCCGATAGTAATTTGGCCTTTTTTCGAAAACAAAATGGCTGTCATATCACATGTTTAATGTCACTCTTTTCCAATTGCTGACTTTTGACCCCTTCTTCAGTGTCAATTGGGGTTATCTTACTACAAAGGCCTTATATTTCATTTAGTTCTCCATTATTACTGTGGCCTAGTTGTATATATCATGCAGGAACTTTTTCTGTTGTAATATCCCCACCCTTAAGGAGATCTCTAAAGCCAAGATTGTAAGAGGCTTTTAACAGTGTATAACACTTATATAAGCTTCTTGTACCACGGGGTACAATAAGGTACCTATCAACTAACTTTCATGGCGTAAGCTGCCATATTCTACATTTTTGTTGTCTTTTCAGTTTTGGATTCCTTACATAATATCTTCTTTTATAGTTTACCAAATGACAATGTTTCATATTTGCTCTCATATACTTCTTGATTTCATGTTCTTGAACCTGTGTACTTGTATATATATGTGTATATATTTACATATAAAGGCGGAAATCACCATATAATTATAATATTTATCATTGCTACTGATAAATATAAAAAAAAATTATCCAAATTAGCCATGGATGGTATCAGTCAATTGTAAGTTATAGGATCAAGGAAAATTTTTTTCATACAAGGTATCAATCACTGATTATAGAATTACAGAATAAACATTCAATTAAGGGCTTCAAGATGGAATATAAAAGTTTCTGTGTTCCAAAAGAATGTCTGTATTGGCACCTGTGACATTGTGGTGTTTAAAAAAAATGAAAAAAACCCCACTTTCCTTTAACAATGGTACAGACACTCGTATTACATCTTTAGAATATTATATTATGTAAGTGACATGATTGGGGTAATTTTATAAGCGAGGACATAAGCATGTGAAAGAGGGTAAAATGACAACTTTTAACTTTCTATTTAGCATAAGAATCAGAAATGTACTTGTGCCAGGACAAGTACAGAGGCACCCCCCCCCCCCCCTCATGCAACTCAGATTAATTTCCAAGGTCAGCCCTTACATGATCTCTGCAAATTAATATTGCATCACAAAATGCCACTTAAAAAATAAAAATTTCTGTATATGTCTGTGCCTACAGTTGGATGTCTAAATTGCATGTTTCAATACTAAATCTAAGAAATTCATATTACTCAATTATTCAGGAGAAGAAATATGTACACATTTAATTATAAATAAGGGCAAAAGTCTAGTTTAGTCTGCTTTCAAAATTGTAAGTATAATAAACAGTTAAACAGAATGTAGTTGGCACAGAAAGAACTCACACCAAGCTTCACCTCCCCTACACATTTATTGTTCACACAATATACCAGAGTGGGCCTGTATTGAGCTGACAGGCTGGGCAAGTGTATATTTTTCTTCCCTTTGAATGGTTGAATGCTTGATTGACATTTACTACATAAAGCCCCAGACACATTACATGCAGTATTGCCTACATCTTGTATACTGGGGTTCATTCCTCATTCCTGCATGAACTTTTAGGCTTCTCTCAGTACGCATGCACACGTGTGCGCACACACAGAAGATTTTATCTGTCTAGAAGTTTTTCTTTCCCTAGGGCGATGTCAAGTTTTGTAAGTTAATTGTAGAATGTCTTATCACTTCTGTCACTGTTCTACTGTTCTGCTGCCTTTCCTGCTTATTCTGTATCTTTCCGCGTCTCAAACCTAGTTGTATGTTTGCCACAACGTCACTATATCTTTACAGTATGTTTTCTGTCATTTCCTCACCCCAACTGAGAAAATTATAAATATGTGATTTTAATGAATTCAGAGAGATCAAATCCACTAGGTTAGCCAGTGGCTCCTGTGTCCAATCATGGCCATTGTTGTCCCCAGTCAGATTCTCTGCTTGTAACAAAAACAATAAGCACTAGCAAATCCAGGGGGGGGGGGGGGGGGGGGGTTCAGGGGGTTCGACCCCCCCCCCCCCCCCCCCCCCCCCTTGAAAAATAATGTAAAGGGGTTCAACCCCAAAGTACAAAATTATTTCTTGACAGTGGTGTTAAATTTACAGGAAATGCACTCTATTTTTACCAAAAATTAATTTTTTTTCCAGGGGGGCATGCCCCCGACCCCCTTAGTTATAATATGTCTGATGTGAACCCCCACCTAACTCAATGTGAACCCCCACCTTACTCGATGTGAACCCCCACCTTACATAAAAGCTGGATCCGCCCCTGATAAGCATAGGCTATGTAGCTAGGTTTCATAGGAAGTATAGCATTCCTGCCCTTCTTTTGCCTGCCATTAAAAATTGTCAGAAAAATATCGCCTGTGGTGTGAATGGGGCTTTAGGTGTATGGCCGCAGTAAGAATATCTATGGGTTGTACATGTCATCCATAAACTAGATTCATATGTTACTGACTTTTTTTTGTGTGTGTGTGACAGTGTACAGGGTATAGAACTACCCAACTCTCTAAAAGCACAGGTGTAACTTCAATAAGAAACCCCTAATATCTACGATTATACATTTTACAAGTAACACATATCAGAGTTAAATCTTCCCGAAATTGAATGAAATTCTTCCTTTGACCAGGCACAAAGCTCATACAAAATTTCAGTTCATTGTGTTTGGAGTAATCTCAACCACAAACCCAAAATCATTGAAGATGAGACTTTTGAAAAATAAGATGATCTGAATCTTTAATCACTTCTTTCTTTGGTCAGGTCCTACTGGAATACAAATTTTCATTGAGATACATTCATTACTTTTGGAGTAATACTCAGGGTGGATACTGAAAGTCCTTATTTTGCTCTGATCATCAGATCATTTGGTTTGGTTTGAATTATTTGGGTCTAACGTTGCTTTCAACACATTGTAGTTATAATACTACTGGTAGTGTTAAGGGCAGAGGTGACAAGTATGTACTAGTTGGTCAAGATTCTGCACTGTATACAGATGAGCTGGTTGACGCATGAGTGCACTATATAATATTCCCAAAGATAAACGTCTTTGTCAAAGATGTAATTGTGGCTCAACAGATGATGAATTACATGTTTTATTGTATTGTGCAGGGTTTTATTCAGAAAGAAAAAAATTTATGTTAGAAGTTTGTAAAATTGAGAAACATTTTTTAATGCTTAATGATAGTTCTAAGTTAGAAATTCTACTCAGTCACCCAACTATTGTAAATTTAACTGCAAAATATATCCTCAGTTGTAATTTTTGAAATATATATTCCTACTGAAAACTAAATAAATTTTTAACTGTGTCTCATAAGCCTTCATAGGCTGGATGTTTGTATTAATGTAATTTGTGTAATTGTATTTTGTTAATGTATAACATGTGACACAAAAATAAAATATCTATCTCCCCATCTATCTATCTCCCCATCTATCTATAAGTCGTGGCCACAAGATGTTGTCACGCTCATGAGATCGCAAGGTAATCACTACATATTACATCATGATCACAAGATGTTTTTGAGCTGATGGGATCTTCTCATAACTTGGTAAATGTTAGAATAAAAATCACAATGTCCCAATAGGGGTTCTGTTTGTAAAACTTAAAATATAAAAAAGGGGTCATGCAAAAGGTTATGCACCCATAACCAATTGTAGAAGAAAGGGTTTAAAGATTTAAAAATAAAACGACTTACAGTTCATTTGAAAAATGATTTGATAAGAGTTTTTTTTTTTTTTTTTTTTGGGGGGGGGGGGGGGGGCTAAAGAACAGGACGGGGAGCCTAAAACTGTAAACACACTTATTAGCATTTCAAAAAAAACTGATTTGGGTATAATATTGCTTTCAACACATTGCAAGGGGGCCACAGTGGCAGAGTGGTAACACTCTCGCCTCCCACCTCTGAGGCCAGGGTTCGATTCCTGGCATGGCCTCAAGTGGGAAAGCTGGTAATTGCTTGCCGTTGGTCGGCAGTTTACAGTACAGAACCCTAACAAACTGTATGTACTGGTTTCCTCTGCCCTTCCAACTACCTGTACAGTGTTGAAAGCGACGTAAAATCCCAAATAAATAAATTCAACACATTGCAAAAGTCAATAGGAAACCCTTCTGAATAACATATATGAAAGATATATTTTACGAATGGAGATGACAATATAATACAACTTCGTAGCAAGAGTAATATATCTTCACGACTGATATATGTTTTTCAAATATGTGTATTGAGAGGGGGTTTTACTTTCATTATCCACCATATTGTAAAATAAATCCACATTTATGCAAAACCTGCTATCATATATGTATAAGGGCATGGGTGAATGTATAAAATTTCAGGTTTTAGCTTGAGATATATGCATAACTTTTGCATGGATCTTAGTTCACCAACTGAGCATAAGCTCTGTAAAAGTACTTTTCAAATGTTATATATAATAACATAATCTATTTATAGATTGTATAGATGCCGAGGTATCAATGAAAAATCCTGACTTGTTGACAAATTTGTAACACTGATTATCCAGAGTAAGTGGCACCAGAGAATACAATATTTTATTTAATTATTTATGTGGGGTTTTATGCTGCTTTTCACACTGTACAGGTCATATCACGATGGGTAGTTTTGTGGGCAGAGGAAACCAGTACATTCAGTTGGTCAAGGTTCTGTACTGTAAACTGCCAACCACTGGTAAGCAACTACCAGCTTTCCCGCATGGGGTCTGGGGGGTTTGAACCACCAACCTCAGAGGAGAGATGTGAGTGTGTTAACAATTTGCCACTGTGGCCCTTTTAAAACATACATTAGGAAAACTTCCTGAATGACATTTACAGAGAAAAATATAGCATGAGAATGACAATATTGTACCACTAACACGGGTATTATAGTGATAATTTTCTTGGGTTGTATATTTTTCAGCACATGTCTAATGGGGGATGCTGAACTTTTGTTATCCACCCTTTTGTGCTTTATAAATATAGGTTAATGGCCAAGTAAGTGTCCAATATTGGAAAATAATGGACTGTTTACGAGGTCCCGAAGGAACCGAGTCAACAGTCCATTATTTTACAATATTGGACACTTACGAGGTTATTAACCTATTTAAATTACACCTCTTCCTTAATTTATAATTTTTAAGATGTTGTTTAACATGTGTATTTGGTTTTTATGATAATTTTAGTTGAAATATATGTAAAAGAGTTTCTTTGGAAATGTGCTAAAAAGACTCCTATATATGGTCAAAATTACAAAGTGGCCAATTGTGAAAGATATTGGGCACTGTTAACAAAAGAAAAAAAAAGTGTAATTTAAGTAAAATGAACCCACATTTAAAGAGAAACTGTAGAAAAAAAGCTTTCATGTATACAGGGGCACCAATGAATATAACAAGGCCGAAAATGGTTTTGGTCTACTAGCGTGAGCCACAAAGCCATAAGAGTAGTGCACTGAAGTGGTAACCCACCCCAGTACTAACGTAGCCCATTGCCACTTAAGTTCAGTGAACAGACAGATACTCATCATGCTACACTAAAACTCATGAAAGTCCAGAGACAAAAAAAAGAAAGAAAGAAAAGAAGAAGGAAAAACAAAAGGTGATTTCTGGATGCATGTGCCTCACTAGAGCCCGTGCTTAAAAAATCTCAATCTTTAACTTTCGATTTCTCAGCAATTTCAGCAGGTATTGTTATGCAATCAGCACGGGCAGACGTATTGTAAAAATTGAAGTAATGTGACTTTAAAATAGGGTTCAAAAGGACCAGTAACAGGGGAGATATAGGCCCTTTTAGTATGAAAATCCAAATCGACCTTGAAGCAGGGAACAAAGGTCAAATTAAACACTTATAGAAGATTCACAGGCCATGATGTCTTACAAGGTGTTTTCACATTGCCAAGCCGTAGGACAAATAATAGGGGAAATGTAAGACCCCTTTAGTATGTTGACCCTACTTGACCTTGAAACAGAGGTCAAAGGTGAAATTGGACACTTGTAAAAGATTCGCAGGTCCTGAAGTTGTGTTCAATATGTCAAAGCCCTAGAACCAATAATAAAGGAGATTTCAGACCCAAATCAGCCTTAAAGCAGGGGTCAAAGGTAAAGTTAACACATCTCTAGGACCAATAACAAAGGAGATTTTCAGTGTGGTGACCTTGGTGGCTAAAACATGGGTCAAAGGTCAAATACGACAACTGTGAATGATTCACAGGCTCTGGCTCCAATTAGTTGTTTTCACATTCCTAGAACATCCATAACCAACGATAAGGGAAATACATGAATTTGGTTATTTATTTGGGGTTTTACATTGCTTTGAACACTGTACAGGTCAATGGGCAGTTGGAAGGGCAGAGGAAACCAGTACATACAGTTGGTCAAGCTTCTGTACTGTAAACTGCTGACCAACGGCAAGCAACTACCAGCTTTCCCACTTGTGGTAGGGCCGGGAACCGAACCCCAACCTCAGAGGTGGGAGGTGAGAGTGTTACCACTTGGCCACCGTGGCGCCTGGGAAATACATGTAGGAAGACCTTTCAATATGATGACCCTATTTGACATTAAACTTTGGACAAACCAAAATTACTCTTAGGGGTAATGATTACCTAGCTGTATACATTTTGTGCAATCCCAACTGCAATCCTAGCTGTAATATTTTTGAGTTGTACAACACCTTACTGACTTGATCAGCTATGGCGGCCATTTTATTTTCCATAATGAGGCCAAAATTTTCACTTACAAGTTTTCATAGTCCAAAATATTCTTTAATATATCTTCAAGAATGAATGAGATATAAAGGGTGATGTAAAAACAAGATGAACAGATACAGGGGTTATTCCTGTAATATAGGAGTAACCGATAACCAAACCATGGTATTCACCGAACTTTACTATGGTCTGGGGTTATAAACCCCGAAGGCGAAGTGAAATAAGACATCGCCTCTGCAGAGATATTTGTGATCTTAAACTCTAATTTGGAAGATGGAGCTAAGTTAAAGATTCCGAAAAACCCAAAAAAGCCGAACAAATATATGGTTTTGAAAATGGAAGACAGAGGCATAACTTCACAAGCTAATATAATCTTTTCCAACATGTTAACATCAAAAATACTTTTCTAAATTGTTGGACGTCTGACAGACACCTCAACTGCTCTGAGCATATGCTTGAGTTTAGGGTGATCAAAAACTGGTACATTGAGATTAAACCACTTAAACAAAGTCTTGATTGCTGATATATAGTTGTTAACAGAAGCTGACTTAAGTCTATTAAAAACCAGAAATTCGACAAAGGTAAGCCAAATGGAGATGTCAGGAGCCAGGAAGTCCACAGCTATAAACTCACAAAAGGCTAGATAAGTGAGGAACATGGATTTGTAGACAGACCACGTTTTTGGTCTGAAGGCCTCCTGCAGCCTGGTATTCACTTTCTGAGCTAAAATCCCCCTGACAGAAGAGGTGTCTGAAAAGACATTAAGTACACCTAAGGATGATAGAACAATGCTACACATGCTACATCATAATTATATGTGTTGGTTCAAATCAAATTCTTGTTCAGTCACTTTATGCCATTGAGGTTTTGCAATATACATGCTTAATTTTTCTTTCTGTGAGAGGGTGGCCTCCCATCTCGACAAGAGATCTGCTATTGTGTTTTTCTTCCCTGCAATGTGAACCACCTTAAGACATATGTCATATTCTGACGTGAGGAGCCATATGTTACGAATTATACTGGCCAAGGCCTGATCTCTAGTGTAACCAGAATTGCATATGTTCACTACCGCCATATTATCTGTTTTCAGAATAGCTTTTTGATGTGACCAGTCAGAACCCCACAGTCTGAGAGCAACAATGATATTTATCATTTCAAAGTGACTGATTGACCATTCTACATTATTTTTTAACCCTGAGGGAAGGGCGGCCGCATAGATGTGATTTTTCCAAAACCCCCCCAACCCCTTGTAAGCATGCATCTATGGCCAATGTCTCTGCATCATCTAGATCAGTGTGCACATATTTGGCCGTACGATTGAACTTGGGGAGAAAGGTATTCAACCAATTTAGATCTCTTCTGATGGAATCAGTGACTGGTATTCAATTTTCATTGTTTGCCTCTCTAAGGCCTTCGAGAAGCCTGTTAACAAAAAACCTGGTGGGTTTACACACTTTGCAGTGAACATAAGAGAGCCAATAATGGACTGTAATTCTCTTTTATTCAGATATTTTTCTTATAAGCAGAGTTGCACTTGCCCAAGGTTTCTACAAGTATCTTATCAGGTACTGCCACAGTACATGCGATGGTATCTACAATGACTCCTAGGCAATTTCCCCTGGTGCTGGGAGATTCTAATTTTGAACTGCTAATGGGGAATCCCAATTTTTCAAGTAAGTTAAGGAGAAAAGAGTAAGCCTTATAAACTGTACTAACTGGGCCAATTCCCATTAGATCGTCCACATAGTTAAAAATAGTGAAATCCTGTTGTTTCATTACATGTCTAAAGTAGTCAGAAAGGCGTGTACAGGCCATACTTCTGGCTCTGTGGCCAAATGGACAAAAAAGCGTCAGAATAATAGGAGTCCCCCCATTTTAGACAAAGTAAATTGTAGTCCATTGGATCTATTCGCAGTTGACAAAATGCTCGAGATAAATCTATTTTATATAGATATGCGCCTTGTCCCAGGCTAACTAGAGCTTCTGTTATGTTGTCAATGGTGGGGTATTGCAACTTATATACTGTGTTTAAATATACATTTGGAGGCGTAAAATTATTTATGGAAACCCCTTTGGGTTGGTGAAACATGGGTTTGGTCACCATATGGTGGATCTTTATATGGACTACAGATAGCCTGATAGTTCTTCTCTGTTTCTATATATGTATTGACATGATCAGGAATTTTACTGCTGAACTGTGGTTCTTACCTCTATATTGTAGCTTGTGTTCAAGATCATGAGGGAAATCTATAGGGAACCCAAATTTTATAAAATATGGAAGTTGATAATCCCAATGACCTTTACATAATTCTTCAAAAAGTTTGAAATTGATTTTTGAGGGGAGTTGTATCTTTGCTTCCTCAAAATTAGGTTTGCCTGTGGCACGTTCAGTTTTGTGCACTGTTACTGGGTCATATTCTTTATGTGACAAGATCTTATTTGGTTTCAAACTTTGACTAATTTTTAAGCGTCTTAAATTGGTAATTGGAAGAAAAACAAAAACATTGTCTTGCTGTTGAACACAAGTTTTAAGATCTGTACATTTGTCATTCAAGTCATGTATATTGACTTTGTTCATTACAGTCTTACCTTTAGCTTCAGGTACTGCCCTAACTACACTGACTGTATCTTTGACATTAGTGCTACTACATGACCTGTTGTTAATACATTCATTTGTCTTTACAACTACTGCCAGGCTACTTTCTGTGTTTTCAACATTAATGGGTTTTGTATTACCTCGAACCTTGATACATGTGTCACCTACCATAGCACTACCATTGAAGGATTCATTGTCTTTATTGAAATCTTGTAGATGTGCGAATCTGTTGCTTAGTGACAACCAATTTGCTTTGATTGTGTTATAGGTGGCAGTCACACTGCCCCGACTGTGTTTTATGGGGTCTTTGTTGATTGCTTTGACAGAGTTAAGAATCTTAGTTCTGTGAAATACACGAGTTCGAACCCATACATTCTTGCGTGAATAAGTTTTTCTTTCAAAAATGTGAGGATTTGCTTTGTATCCTGTGCGAACACGTAGAAGGTGACCTTCTTTGTCAGATTTTTTAATATTTGAATGATAAAAAACGTGTGATACAACTCTGGCTTGTTTGACAGCATTTAGATGTTTTTTGAAGCATCTTTGCTTGCTTTCCAGCAGTCTTTTTTGGCGTGAGTCTCAATTTTGTTGTTTTGACTAAAGCAAAATTGACACATGTGTTTCAATAACATATTTTTGTATTCATGTTCAGCATTCCTGTTACAAGTACCTTTGTTGAATTGAATACATGGAACCATCTTTAGACTCTTACTCTTGTCAGGCACACTACTGGCAGAAGTTGTCTGAGCGTATCGTGTCCTGATTTTTTGGACATCTTTGATGTTTGACCAATGTACTACCCCATCCCCCATTCTGTGAAATATGACTGAGTGAGCTCCTTTAGCTGCCTCCCAGGAGTAGTCGCAGGCATCCTGTGCTAACTCTGTTATAAGTACTCAATCATGTTTTCCCTTATAAGAGGATCTTGCTCCTCTTGCCTTATTCTTAGGAAACCAAGAAGCCATTGGGTGATACTGAGTTGATTATACTTGGGCCTGCGCCTAAGTGTGCCTACAAAAGCTAGATCTTGAGGCCATTTCACTTTTGCTTTTTGACTTTTTTGCATTCTTTCACTAAGACTTTGTAACAACAGATCTAAACTACCTTGCTCTAACTGAGCCGTGTCTTCCAGTTCCTGGTACCTTTGAGTGACCTTCTTGTTGATTTCTACGGACTTCCTCAGGGCTTGCAAGGAAGGGATGACCATGTCTGCTGAGTCTTGACTGACTGCCCCATCATTTTCAGGTGAATAACAAATTTTATGGTAAAATGGTTACTGTTACGACAGTCATAATGAGCGATAATTCGGAGCTACAAAGTTATGCTGATTTTTACCCATGAAGAATGTCGTCATATAGCTAATCAGAATTGATAACACAACCGTGTCATGTCAGAATGCTGTTTTAAAATATTGAGAGAGGGGCCACAGTGGCCAAGTGGTAACACTCTCGCCTCCCACCTTTGAGGCTGGGGTTCGATCCCCGTCACGGCCTGAAGTGGGAAAGCTGGTAGTTGCTTGCCGTTGGTCGGCAGTTTACAGTACAGAACCCTAGCGAACTGTATGTACTGGTTTCCTCTGCCCTTCGAACTACCCGTCGTGATATGACCTGTACAGTGTTGAAAGTGACGTAAAATCCCAAATAAATAAATAAATAAATTAAATATTGAGAATTCAATCCTTTTAGAATAAAGACAATATGAAAATGTAAATTACGAACATTGTTAGGTTCTATTTCATGCATTTGTGCCCTATGATCTGTTCTACACCATATCTTTCTCTTTGTTTTTCTAGTGAAAACATGGCCTGTTGTAGCCAATAAAAATGTTCCCCATCTGAGGGGGGGGGGGGGGGGATCTATTGAACTCTCAGTGCATGAGGTAATTATGATGGGTTCAATATAAACAATTACAATATTCTTGTAATAAGTAGACGCTCTACATTTGACTAGTTCAAGGTTGCCTAGATATAATGTAACCTATAACACTTTAATTGGGTTAGTCTATTTTACCCCGGGGTTTATTTGGATTACCCTACTTTTTTATAAGAGAGTTTAATCTGGGATAGCCTTCTCTAACCCCAGGATTCATTTGACTGGGGGATTGTTCAAATTTGTTGCACCGGTATTTGAACCCATGACTGGAGAATTGCGGGGTGAGTATAGTATTTCCATTCAAGGTCAAAGGTTTGGGGGTTACCTCCATTACAACAGCAAGGGTCACAGCGGGACAGGTCCACCGCATTTCTGCTTGGGAGTTCCACACACACATACACACAGACAGCCTCTGACAGCCTCTGAAGAGATGGGGCTTATAGTTACTTGCTAACGGCTAAGAGGTCAAGGATCTATATTTCCATTCAAGCAGTATGAAAACTTTGGTCAAGTTAATGAAAATTAGATATGATATTAACATGTTATTTTATTACAGTTTGTAAACATACATTTAAATAATAAATATTGTGCATTGGACGTTTATCATAAACATACCATAAGAAACACATTGCAAAATATTTGCTGTTATATGTAGACTTCCCCTTGTTGTCGGGTTTCAATAATTACATAACGTGAGATATTGGTTATGTAACTAGCCCATATCTTCATAGGAGTCCTGCTTTTAAGGTCTTATATAAGCCCCCTGGATATTCTAAATATAGAATCCCACCCCCCCCCCACACACACATATTCTTACAAGAACTACTTGTGGGGCTAATTTGATCGTAATAAAATACTTACAACAATTTGATTCACCTTCAGGAATATTCTTTTTTCACATTTGTAGCATCATGAACATGTTGTAGAAGTAACTGGGCAGGCGAGAATAGAAAACCTACTCTCACTCACAGCCACCCACCCCCCCAACCCCCACGCCCCACACCTCCCTTTTTGCTGTAGCATTCCATTCTAATGAGGATGCCAATCTTAGTTCCTTTGATTAGATTATTTAGTGTTTTACGTCACGCCTAGTATCTTATCGGTTAAATTTGGATGGGTAGTTATTAGGTGGATGAAACTAGCATAAACTAAATTTGTTTAATCATTGCACTGTTGTCGGGTGAGGATGTGACAAACAACCTATCTTCTATCCATCATGCACAGTACAGAACTGGTTTGCCCAGTTTATAAACACATAATTGTAAAGTATATTTTTGTTTCAGTCTGAAAAATTCTTAAGGTGGTTGGGCAACTAGAAATCTTCCATTTGATTGAGGCGGGTGGTGGGGGTGGGGGCGGGGTGGACGGGGGTGTGACCTACAATTGTACATTATACATCATTTTACTTAATAAGGTATTTTTTGTACAACTTCTGCTATTTGTTGTTGAATTAAAGTCCAAGCAGAATTGACAGAGAAATCTCAAAAATGGAAGTTTTTTTACAATTACTGGTGACTTTTATATATACATTACTTTCTTTTTGGGGAAATTCTTTTTTTAAATATTGACTTATTTCACTTATGATTCAGCCAAACATGGTGATTAATAAAAAGTAAAACATCCCTCATTAATCATACATGAAAACAAAATATATTGTGTCACTCATGAGATGAACAATATTTTACTATCCACTGTGCGCTGTATTTGACCCATATTAGAGGGATACACTCAGGAGCCGCGATTTGGCCACCAAATGGTATAAACAATTGCATAAACTACAATTAAGCTGCTTTTCTGTGTCACTTTAAGGTCATAATATAATGCAATCAACTAATTCTTATTTTCGAAGTGTTTTTTGTTCAAAACATTGTTTTATTTATATTCAATGGGGTCAATTATTATGTCCCCTCAAGAGTTTTTTTTTTAACTAAGGGATCCAACTTTTGGCCCCCCATATATCAAAATTAAGGTACAGTTAAAAATAATGTGTTTTGAGGTGTTTTTTCCAATGTTTCACTTAATCGACATGAAAGAATATTTGATGGTACATTAGATGGGCAAGATCTTTGTAATTTTACATTTATAAACCAAACACTTATGACAGCCTGCTGCCTGTTTGAAAATTAAGTTTAAAAATATATAATGTAAGGTAAAACAAATAATAATATACACAGGGACTGTAAACATGAAAGTATGATTCTAATTATGATACTTTACTCATGAATAATCACTACATAGGTTTAAGAAGATTGACATCATGATCATGTCATAAATCTGTCTTGGTGGCCAAATCTTTGCTCCCCTGTGTATACAGAGTAGTCTGGTTCCCGACCACTACTCTGCAATATAGTGTCAGGTATCGCCCACCATCTTGGGTTCTAGGCTTCCGTAGCTACACCTAGCAATGATCATGAAGAAATTAAATAAAAAGATTTCTAGCTAACACTTTTGGTGCACATTTTGACACAATATCCCCCTTTCACCATCTAATAATATCATATAATAATTAAACAACATTTGTGATAAACATAAAATGTGCATCAATTTAAGTGTTGTCGATCCTCTATTATCACCCAAAACCATAATTATCTTCCAAAAATATTTTAAAGTTTAATTGGCATTATTTGATGTTATACGTCCAATAATACATGGTAAAATATTTTGAATGCATACAAAATGCATATAAATAATTAAAATAACCATTGAGATGGCGCCTACATGACGGATATTAGTGATGCATTCTTTTGGCTATTCAGCACTGGTACTTACTAGTTCACATCTCGGGAAAATACGGTTAAAATACAAAGAACTGTTTTACGGGAGTAGAATACCGCCTCAAGAAGCACAAATGAATGCAGCATAGACTGTTCCATAGGCCACGCCCACTTCCTGGTTTACAGTATTTTAGTTGTCTCCATGTCAGGCCTTGTCTGACAAACAAAGGGTGAAAATGGCAGGAAAACAAATGTAAACATTGATTCTAACATGACACGGCTGTGTCTGTGATTCTGATTGGCTAAGACACAAAAAATTGCTTTGTAAAACCCCGCATAACATCATCAGTTCTATTTTATCGCTCACAATGCTGCTCCGCAAAAAGAAAACTTGAAATAACAGCCTAGATTTTTTTCATTAAATAGACAAATAATGGTAAACACGATATTCAGGGATTCTTACATTTGAATATAGAATATACTGATATGCATTTGCTGAAGTTTAAGGACCTTTAAAGAAGAAAACGGTTATCTTAATTTGTGGCTCTTCCAATAATTCAACGCCAATAATTTCAAAGAAATCTTTATAGAATATTCGTATATTTTTCTATAAAATAGCTTCAAAACTAATTTTTATAAGATCTTCTAAATTGTCATGTTAGAATAGAAATAGACAACTCCGAGCTCAGGGTTATAGGCGATTTTACAACAATTAGCGCATTAGAATCACTCAGGATCCGCCTTCGTGATCCTAATATCGCTAATCGTTGTAAAATCGCCTATAACCCCTCGCTCATCGATATCTATTTCTATAGCATTTCAAGATATACGAGAAAAAACATGTATTATAAATGGTTGGATGGAATATAGAATGATTAATGATACAATATTGTATATTTGATTTATTGTGACAAAAATTAGAAAATAAATAAATACACAATTTATTGATCAAAACAAATCCTCGTGCATTGCAGTAATATGTAAACAATGGCAGCTTCGGGACGTATGTATGCATTGCTGACATTTTAAAGTAGGTAGGATTGATGATATAAATTTTTTATCAAATTACACTGTTGTTTCTTTTTATTCCATTGTCAGAAAGCAATAATATTTACAAATATGTCCCTAAAAATTGCCACAATTTTGTAATTCAAAATGGCGCCCATGAAAATCGGAGGAAACAATTGGTTGTTGCTATTGAAATAAAGCCGCCGGGTAGTTTCGAATGGAAGTCCGTTCACCTGCCGTTTGTGTTTTAGCATCTCCCCACTGGAAATGGAGAACAGGAAATGAACTAAGCCTATTCAGTTATCTGTGCACATTCAAAGAGAAAAGACATACCAAGTCAATCCAACAACATCACTGCAGATAACTACTGGTGAGTCTGTTATTTTACAATACTATTGTAGTAAACAGGATATTTGCCGATTTGCGGTATTTTGATTGACACCGTGAAATGGTCTATTAATAAACAAAGACCATCGTAGGCAATACCAGTCTCTTTATTGTTAAAGGTTGTCTGGTTCCCCGTCTATGTACAAAGAGGGATATATATTTTTCGTACTCAATGGCGCCTCCATACCATGGGTACTTAATGTCAATAACTTCCGGTTGACACTATATCTCGGAAACTAGATGTAGAAATAAACTACGTATGCGCGGACTTTATTGGCAAAAGTAGTTTATTTCTATTATAAAATGATTATGGATGTTTTATCCAATGTTCAATGGTTGTGTTTGTTTTCAAATTTAATTTTGAGATTATATTGCACAATCAAGTTCGTAGAATGGAACAGCGGACATTTGTTTCTCTATAATGTACTCTCACGAAATGCGCAGAGACGCATTTTTGTTCACTGCGCAGCTCTCCGTTTCACAATAACCTACAAATATGTATAAAATACAGAAAGGTCTTTTTACAGCTTCTGCTTGGTTTGTTGCATAAAAATCCATGTTACGCACTCGTATAATAGTATCTTCATTCAAGATATATTTTATTCTGTATATGGCATTCAGCAAGTTTTTCCATCCTACCAGGCACTCGTACAATATCGTCATCTCCCATAAGGATGGTAATGATGAAGCCATTAAGTACCATTAGTAACAATTAGGTCTGATATCAGATAGGTGGAGTTGGTTAGAGGTCGGATAATTGAAAATTCGGATAATAGAGGGTCAGATTATAGAGGTTCTACTGTACCACTTGTATTTGGTACTAACTTCACCATCTCTATTTGATTCACGAGTTTCCTATTCTGTGCTAAGGTTAGACGCTTTCACATTTTCTTTGCACAAGTCTGAGTACTTTTTATATGATACACCTTTATAATTAGCTTTTCAATTTTATCTTGCTAGACAATCAAAAACCAGACAGGAAAGAAGTGAAATATTTCTCGCTCATTTAATATAAATAAGGATACATTTCTATTGATTTAAATAGTTATTTTATTTATTATTTATACACATGGTATACTACATACAAACATAAAAAGGAAACACTTAACAAAAAAAACAATATAACTGTCACATGTTGAAATTATGAAACTGGTTACAAAGCTCAATAAAAACTAACTAGATCATTAAATGCAAACCTTGTATTATCCAATTAAATGTTCTATATTTCCACACGTTATGTAACCTTTGTCAAAACACGAGGCAGAAAAAGAAACACTAACCAAGTTTGATACTGAAGTGGAGAGGGTTTGAATAGAGTTTGAATAACATTGGAACTGTTAGGACAAATTACGAAACGCATTTTATTACGCTACAGTATACTTACCTATTGAAACAGTATGCTATTTCGTTGACCTCCGGAAAAGCTACCAACGGGTTAAAATTTGGAAACTTTCCCGGCCTAGTGCGGGGAGAGGTCTCCCCGGAGCCAGCTCACTTCACCGGAGACACCAGTACCGAGATGACCGGTTATATAACGACTGCGCAGCAGATCACGTGATTCTTCCTTCTTTCCGTTGGTAGCCATCTTATCAGTTGGCTTTTTAGAACTCTCACTTTGTGATAGTTTTTCATACAATTCAAGGAGGATATTTAATCTTACTCTTGTTCTATTATCTCACCGTTGTTTATAGACAACTTTGATATACTTTGCTGTGAGATATTTTGTGTGTGTCTCTCACATTGTGACACTTTATACTACCATCATGGTAGGTACTCCCCCTTACCAGAAGAGGGGAAAGTGTGGGCACTGGATGCCAGCATTTGACAAACACCTGAGGTGTTATAGCTGTAGAATGCATTGTAAAGGGGAAGACCCTTGTGGCTCAGGTGCCCCTCTAGAGGCTTGTTCTGCATGTTCCTCTCTTTCAGAGGTGGAGTGGAATCACCTCCGGACTGTATTTCAAGAAAGGAGCACAAAGCGTGTATCAAAGAATGTACCGGCCGATCCGGAACCGGATGATGAGGATCCGGAGGCAGGTGAAATAGACAATTCAATCTTGGATCTCAACCTGGAGGACTCCGGCACCAGATATGTGTCACCGACCGGAGTATGAGCACCCGCCGGCCTATCTCCATTACAACCGGCCTCATCTACTAGTGGGTCTCAGTTTATTCAATCCTCAATGCCACCTCCGAGGTCCGCAGCATTTCACAAAGTACCTTCAGTCTTTTTCAAGACTCTGGCACCAGTCAAACCAAATATTGTGCAGGATCTTCTGTTCTTGTCTGCTCCAGATCCACAAAGATTGGTACCACCTCCGACTCCACGCACGCAGATGCTCAAAGCACATTTTGAACAACAAAATATGCAAATGATGGAGAATTTATCTCAACAAAATCAGAAGCAAATGATGGACCTTTCTTCACAACTTCAATCAGGCCTTCAGCAGTTTCTGACCTCCTCCATGGAGGAAATGTTTAAGAAATTCTCCCGAGCTCCTTCAGATAGTGCAGCAACATTTTCATCTGTGCAGGCCCAACCTAGCCAGGTCGACCAAACACAACAAGTTAGCCAACCGGTTATAACCCCTCCAGAACCGATGGATACTTCCTTTCCTCACACTACTATCAAGAAAGGACTAAAAGGGGTGAAGGGCCCAGCATCTATCGCTCCTTCCACTATTAAGGTGATAGTTTCTCCTTCCCTGCCTCCAACAACTCAGCCTCGACCTCAATCTGAGTGCCCCCTCCAAAGGCTCGAGAAGAGAGACTATGGCGTGGAGATAGGATCTTCATATTCTTCAGCTTCACAAATAGAAGACTCAGAACCGGAGAATTAAGCCCCTCCCTCCAAGGCAGACTTCCATGCCTTCATTGACCGAGTTCGACAATATCTTGGCATTGACGACCCGGCAAAGACGGAGGATTACAAACTTGGTTCAGGACTCGGCCGCGACCCAAACATGTTCCGCATGGAGCAATCCTCTCGTCCACCGTCTCTGAAACTTCCCCTAATGAATGATATTGCAAAACTTCTCCAAAATCTGGATACAGTGGTCAAACCAGGCCCTTCTTCATCAACATCCTTGGATATTGGGCAATTCCTCTCCAACCCACCAAATAGAGGTAACTGGTATCTGGTGGCAGGGGAAAAGTTTGAGCAGAGACCACAAGTAGTACCACAGGCCTTCTCTAACATTGCCAGACCTGGGTACAAGGGCCTCCCTACAGCCTCTATCAACCAGAGAGAACTGGTTAAACTGGAACTGATGGTTAGAGAATGTATCGCAACCTCAAACTTCTTATCCACACTCTCAACCGCCAGTGAGTCTACCCTTAATAACCTCAGAGCAGCCAGGGATCAAAGGGAAAAGACATTCACACTATTGGCCTCAGAACCAGACCCCAATAATAGGGACCAGTTTCTCCAACAGCTGCTCAACTCAGCAATAGAGGATACCCCACAGATGCAGTTTATCCTTTAGAGCGCGGGCTGGATTTTGCCCTCAGAGTGCAAAAGCGTAAATTTGCGACCATTATTTAGGGTCTTCGAAATGCAAGCTAGCTTTTACTGTTCAGCTGCAAAAGCGTGATTTGGGGCCAAAAATGTTGTTGCTCAAAATGCAACATGTTCAAATGTGTAGTTCCCATCTATTTTCTTAAGAAAATACTTTATTTTTACACATTTGCTTTTTAACAGTAGAATGGGCATCTACACATTTTTACACTTTGGCATATTAGCGCAAAGTACTTTAAGAAAGTTTCTAAGTGCAGGAAATTAGTTTCATTGACACTGATATTAATATAATTGCAAAAAATTAGAATGAAGCCAGGTAAAGGTGTTTAAAATTTAATTTCCCCTTAAATGCAATTAATTTCATGGTGAAGAAAAGCTATACAAGTACTGTGACAGGGCCATTGACTATGATTATTCTTTTGAGTAATGCAATTTGTACAAATAAAACAGTGCTTGATATTTTAGCAGACAATGTATTCTTAGATTGTTTGAATGTAAAATAATTTTAATATACAACATTATCAACAGTTAGTAATTACCAATTATGCAAAATACAAGTCCTAATCTGTAAGTTATTTGAGTTTCCAATGATAATTTGTAAATACATAAAAAGTAGCATCAGTTGAATATTAGTATATTTCAGTCACATTTGTGAGCAAAATGACACATTGGTGTTTTGAAAGCTTTTGAAATACAGAAAGCGTAGATGCAAAAATGTTTGGCTAATGGTAAATTGTGATAAAAAATAGCTAATAATGTGTAAATATGCAGCATATTTTTCATCATAAATTTTCAAGAATACTTTTGCAGATGTGTAAAAATGCGTAAGTTCTTCTCATCAACTCATTTTTGCACTCTTGCAGTTACAATTTTTCTTGTAATCAAGTTGCAGATGTGTAAAATCGCATTTTCATTATTTCATTAGTCAGCAAAGCAAATAACATTTTACCAGAACCAAGTTTTTGGGAAAATGATATAGTTTCAATAAATATTATTCATTTTTACCAAACTTTGTTTGCCTACATGTAAAATAGATAAATGACCGGACATAAATCTTGCCTGGGTGATATATGGGGATTTTAGGATCAAAATACACAAAGGCAATAAATTGTATCTTATTTTCATTCATGCACAAGGAAAATCTAGTTTTTGCTTTACAAAAACATACATGATTTAATTAAAAATATACAATAAATAAGCAGAAACTTAATCTTTAACATGACAAAGTAATGAAAATATTGACGCCCTTAAGAGGAATTTTCCCAACCTCCTGCTTGCATTTCAAGGACAGTTTTTTTCAGCGGCAAATTATGCTTACGCGCCCTAAAGGATATGCTGAACATCAGCAGGAGCACAGCTGTCACTTACGAACACCTGCTGGAGAAATTTCTCCACTTTTATTAACCAATTTGGTTCTCATACGTTGAGACGCCTACCTCAAGAACGCTCATAACAGTCTCGACTCTTACCGCCTCAAGAACCTCAGGGCAGCCCCCATATCTGGACCAGACCTCTTTGAACATTCATTAATGCAGGAATATGAACAGCACCTCATAGGTCTCAGGGTCAAGACCGGAAACCAGCAGAGCACCAGGTCTCACCCCTATGGTAAGCACAATAAAAAGCCCAGAGGCAGAGGAGCGTATCAACAAGGGGGGGTTTTACCCTGTTCTCCCTCCTCAGTATGTCATGCCTCCACAGTTTTACCCCCAGCAACCACAGAGGGGTGGTTTTCGTGGCGGCAACAGAGGCAGAGGATCTTGCAGGGGCAGAGGCAAGAACAGTGGCTCTCAAAACCAGCAACAAACACAAAACCAATGACATTCCTCAATCCTCTCCCCCCCCCTCAATCGTGGACAGCCTCCTTCAACCCATTTAGAGCTTCACTGGGTACTCAACAAAGCACATGTTCAATCCGGGAGCACTTGCCTACCAGAGAGGCCAAAGACTCTGAGCATCCATACCCCACTGGAGGGGGCAAAGACTCCGTGTGTACAGTTAAGCAAGGTACCTATATATACCCAAGAAAACATAAAAGACCTCCCAGTGGGGGGCAGGCTAAAGTTGTTTGTACAACAATGGGAACAACAGGGCGCTCACCCATCTCATCTAGACATCCTCAAACAGGGTTATCGCCTACCATTCAGGGACCATCCCAAGCTGTCCAGAACACCTTGCATTCACAGCGGATACAACGAAATTGACAAAGACAGTGCCTTGTTGACTTCTATACTAGACCTCCTGGTCAAAAACGCCATAGAGGAAGTAAACAAATAAGACAGCCTCGGATTTTACAGTCGACTGTTCTTAGTTCCCAAACCAGGGAACAGATGGAGACCCGTGATAGACCTCAGCTCCCTAAACCAATATCTAACGGTCTCAAAATTCAAGATGGAAACCCCAAAATCAGTCCGCACATCGCTCAGACAAGGGGAATGGGTTACATCGATAGATCTCTCAGACGCATACCTACACATTCCCGTTCACCCTCAATCAAGGAAGTTCCTCAGGTTCCACCACAAGGAAACCTTGTATCAATTCACCAGCCTGCCCTTTGGTCTGGCTACGGCCCCTCTGGTCTTCACCTTGCTAGTGAAGGAAGTAAAGCTCCTAGCTCTAAAGCAGGACATTCGTCTACATCAGTACCTAGACGACTGGCTAATAAGGGCCTCTTCCCAGGACGAAGCTCGGAAACACACCGTCAAGCTTCTCTCCCTGATACAAAACCTAGGATTTATAGTAAACCTCCGGAAGTCAGAACTCAATCCCCAGCAGAGGTTCGCCTTCATAGGCTACCATTTTTTGTTGGACCAAGGTCTTGTCAGACCCACAAATGACAGATGGAACAAGATCCAAATTTCATTCAACAGAATTTCCAAGAAATCTGTCCTCAGTGCACGAACTCTTATGTCCACCATTGGAGAAAACAGTAAAATTGGGCAGGATACACATGAGACCTTTCCAATGGCACCTCAAGACCCACTGGAGATTCCCAATGCCTCTGAATTCTCCAATTCTCTGGACTCAGAAAATGAAACAACACGGGAAATGGTGGCTACACCCCCAAAATGTTCTAAGTGGAGAATTCTTACACCCGAGAGATCACGACATTCTAATCTTTACAGACGCATCAAACGCAGGCTGGGGCGCGCACTTAAATCACGACTCCATAGGAGGCATATGGTCTCAGGTAGAAAACAACTACACATAAATGTATTGGAACTAAAGGCAGTGATCCTAGCTCTACGACATTTCTCACAACAATGCAACAAGAAACAGGTGCTAGTAGCATCAGACAACACCACGGTAGTAGCCCACATAAACAAACAGGGGCGAACCCATTCACCCGAACTTTGTGCCCTCATGTGGAGGCTTCTCACATGGTGCAACAAAAACCAGATAACCCTCAGGGCAAGACACATCCCAGGCTCACTCAATGTAATTGCGGAGGGCCTTTCCAGGAGAAACCAAATACAACACACAGAGTGGTCTCTGGCACCCCAGATTTTCAAGAAGATCTCTCTACTCTGGGAACGTCCTCAGATAGACCTATTTGCCACAAATCTGAACACAAAACTCCCAACCTATGTGTCTCCTATTCCGGACCAACAGGCTTGGGCAGTGGACGCACTAAACATATCCTGGAAAAACATGATCAGCTACACCTTTCCCCCCACAGCACTACTACCAAGAGTGGTCCAAAAGTTACTGTCCCAGGAATGCAGGCTCATCCTGATAGCCCCGGGCTGGCCAACAAAATTGTGGTTTTGGGATCTGGTGGAACTGTCTCTCGACCTTCCAAGACAACTCCCACCAATTCGCTCGCTACTCAAACAACCACTGAACAACCAATTCCACGCTCACTCAGAGTCCCTCAACCTCCACGCATGGTATCCAGTGAGTTCCATCCTCCAAAACCAAGGTTTTTCTGCATAAGTGGCAGACAGAATTACTGCACCTCAAAGACTCTCTACTAGAGCCATCTACGCCTCAAAATGGGCAGTCTTCGAACGTTGGTGCATCGAACAACAGGTGGACTTCAGGGTTCCCTCTATAAAACACATCTGTGATTTCATGTGCTTCCTCTTTCACGAGAAAGACAGACGCCCTTCCACCATTGAGGGATACCCCCTCACCTCCCTTCATTGCCAAGAACAAATTAGCAAAGGAAGGAATCCAAGCAGTATCACCAGTGGTTATTCCTGCTCTCAAAACTACACAAAACACAGCAATGAGGATATCCTACTATGCCCGTGAGGGCCCTCTCTATTTATTTAAAAGTCACTTCAGAGTTAAGATAGGATAAAATTCTGTTATTCGTCTCTTACAAACAGGGCCATTCTAAGGACATCCAATGCTCGACAATATCATCTTGGATTAAAAACACTATCAAATTCTGCTACTCTAGAGTGGGAGACTTGGACATGGACCGGTTAGGGGTCAAGGCCCATGACGTTAGAGCATTCGCTGCTTCCAAAGCTTTCTATGGGGATGTCTCTATGGACCAAATTCTCCAAGCTTGCCATTGGAAATCTCACAATACATTTATATCTTTCTATCTCAAGGACCTATCTGGCCAGAACCAAAAAGACCTATCTTTCCACTTAGGATCTTTCGTGGCTGCTCAACAAGTAGTGGCTCCTCCCTAGCAGTACCACCTTCAAAAACGGGTGGGGGGGGCGCTACAGGACGATGCATCCAGCAGATGGGGCCGGTCGGAACCCTGACCGCGTAGAGCATGGCTTCCTACCATCCAAGGTAAAAATTGTAACCACATAGTTACCTATATATATATTTATATTTTCCTACATTTAACCTGAGCTTTTTTCTTGGAGGTGTTTCTTACCATAAAAAAAAGTTTTTTTTCTCATTATCTCAGTGGAATTACTGTTAATTTTTCGTTAACCCCAATTCCTCTATCCTAATCTCCTCTATCCCCTTGTCTTTGCAGCCATATTGGAGTGCTACACTGACGGGCTACAGTTTACCCGACAACTTCCCTTCGGAGCCCTATTCCAGATTTCCAGAAGAGCACACCCCTCAGATCTGATCTTCAACATACCGGCCGGATGCTGAGTTCGGGTCTCCTTCCTTCACCAGAAAAGGCTCTTCACCAGGACCAAGTCAGTGAGCTGTCTTCCCTCCATCCAAGATGTTGGAATTCAGCATACTGTTTCAATAGGTAAGTATATTGTAGCGTAATAAAATTGAAAATTTTATATTAAATGTAGCTTTTATAAGCTACAATACTTACCTATTGAAACAGATAGAAGCCCTCCCGGTCTGTCCCCACTTAATGACACCTCACTGCCGGGGATGGTTACCAACGAAAAAAAGGAAGAATCACGTGATCTGCTGCGCAGTCATCATATAACCGGTCATCTCAGTACCTGTGTCTCCGGTGAAGTGAGCTGGCTCCGCAATAAGTTGGGTACATTATGAAACATTTTTTTTCCCAGGTGCATGGACAAGGGCACAAAAATAAATGGACATTCAACAAAAGAAATAATGGGCTGGTCCGGTTGTTCCACTATCACGACTTTGCCTCCCTCCTGGAAGGGCAGAAGAACCCAGTACATACACTTGGTCAAGGTCCTGTACTGTAAACAGCCAACAGACAGTAAGCAACAACCAACTCAGGCCAGGATTCAAACTCTCATCTCAGAGATTGGAGGGGAGTGTGTTACCACTGTGCCAGTTGAACTTCTTAAAGGTCATAAGGCCATGAAGTAAATCTTATTGCTACATACAACTTAACATTTCTTAGTGACAGGAGTAATTCATAGCAGACACCTGAGTGAATAACAGATGCAGCTGTGCAAAATTTAACTTCTTTTATAAATCCAACAAAGAGGGGCTATGGTGGTGGAGTGGTAACACACTCACCTCCCACCTCTGAGGTCGGCGGTTCAAACCCTGGACCTTATGTGGGAAAGTTGGTGGTTGCTTACTGATGGCGAGCAGTGTACAGTACAGGACCTTGACCAACTGGATGTACTGGTTTCCTCTGCCCACAAAACTGCCCATCGTGATATGACCTGTATAGTTTTGACAGCGACGTAAAACCCCACATAAATAAATCCAAGAAACACTTCTCTAACTCTTTTAGCCATTGAGCACTAAATTTTTTTGTGGACCCCTAATTATTATCATACACAAATCAGTCCCTCAGTGATATCATTTAGCAAATATCTTGGGCTCACCCCTCTTCAACTTAAGCTCCCAATTTAGTATCTTTCCCGCTTTCAACCCAAAAATCAAACTATCACTTGACTATCCATTTTGACATTTCTTTTGTAATACCCAGATACCACAGTTCCATACCTGTCAAGCTACATACAATTGCAAAATATTATATTCATCTGGGCTTGTTTGTGGTTTGATGCATTTTTTTTGTAACCTAACTTAATCTACTGTTTTATATAAAACAATGTTCTATATAACAGTGCATTAAATTAGATTACAAAAAATTCAGCTGGGTCTTGTGATAACTTCCACCAAACCTTGTGTGACAAAAAAAAACAACAATTGTCCACATGGACTAATTTGGGGCCTTTATTAAACATACAACAAATCCATATAAACTCTATAAAATCGATAGTCTATAAAGTCTTAATAACAATAATAATAACAATGTAAATTGATTTAAGGTTGTAACAAGATAAAGGTCTATTCCCGCACTAGCCAATCATATATCCTTTGATGTTCAACACATTAATATAATACATATTAAAGGTAATATAGTATATTGATATCCGTATAGAAAATAACAAATGAAATCTTGAAGCAATGTCCATTATAGCAGATTTCACAGTAATGCCTGAATTGCTTAAGATTTTCTGTGAGGATGAAAGTGCCTGAACAAAGTGTGCACAACAAAAAGGTATGTTTTACCAATAGAAAAAAAACACCGAAATTGTATCAATGAACTAGCAACAGAATGTACCAACAGAAAGGTTCAGGGGTCGGTTTCACAAAGGGTCTTGAACTTAAATCAAAGGCTTTGGTCTTAGCTAGGTCTAGGACTTAAATGGATTTTACAAAGGGTGACTTAGCTAACTCCAACTTTTTCAAATAACCACAGTGGTTTTCTATGTCATGTGGCATTTTAATTCTATTTAAACTATAATATTAGTGACAAATATCCCTTATTTGACTCATTTTATGCAAGGATAAGTGCTGTTTTGAATCGAAAACCTTGTTGCCATATAAAATCTTCCCAAAACACTACATTAGGGAGGTGTTCTATGTACTTACACTTTATTTACAGCCATTTCACATATTGAAGAGGAGAGAAATTTATGGCGGCCATATTTAAATCTTTGTTTACAAAAATTAAGCCCACTCCCAGGTTGACTTAACTTTGAACCCGAAGACTCAGACAAAGGTTAGATTTTTCTGCTTTGTGAAATCCGATAAGTCCGAGACCATGGACTCAGCATGAATTTAAGACAAAAGTCTTAATTTTAAGTCTAAGTCCCGGCTAAGTCTGTTTGTGAAACTGGCCCCTAGTTTTTAGCATCATTATAATAGTATCACATGTTAAAATAATGTTTGATATTAGATATTATAATATATATTCTAATTGTGACATATCATATAAACTACTCCTCGGATGAGCTGGTAGATTTCCCTATTCAATGTATTATCTCCGCCAAGGAGTTATTATTTTCATGACCATTTGTCTGTTTGTTAGCAAGGTTACATAAATCCTACTGGTTGGAACTTCATATAAATGGGTCTAGGTCCAACTAGATATTATTAAATTTTGAAAGTGTGATCTGAATCACCATCTGGATATCAAAATAATCCAGATTTCCCCATTTACTGATTATTATGTGCCCCGGCGGAGGTGTGTGCTCCCCAAGTGCTACCCGTTTTAAAGCATGATATGAGCTGATTGGATAATATATGGTAGCTGGAACTTGTTGTTATGAACCTTATTTTGTATTATCTACCATGAGCTGTATTTGACCTAAATACTAGAAAATACAGACTAGGGAATATTAGTTTAGTGTTCCCCAGCAATACTATGCATAATTGGTGTTAGAACTCCACAAACAAGTACCAATGAGCTGTATTAAACATATAAGCTGGAGGAGTGAAGTGGGGGGACTATGGGCCAGCTCATTCTTCAACTCGCACTACCGATATATGAGGGTGTCTTTACAAGGGGCACAAGGGCGAGGTTATAATTGACATGATGCAAATTATTTTTAGTTTGAAAAAAAATATCCAACTTTCATCAGTTCTAACAGCAAGCATTAAAGCATAGACCTCTCTATAAAATTACAAGGATTTATTCATATTCATGGTCTCACAAATATGCCTGTTATATTAGTAATGTTGAACTCTGTAATTCAACATTATCTCAAAGGATCCTTTTTCTCTGTAACCACAACCACCATGACAGGTTTTCCTTTATGAATGTTCCTGATGTGTTGATTGACGTTACCCCTGACTGATGCTCTGTGTTCACAGTATCCACATTGGAAGGGTTTTTCCCCCTGAAATGAAACTGAAACTTAAAACACAAAAAGTTATATACACATACACTACATGCCGGATACAAAGGGTGACTATGGTAAGCAGAATAACCATATGATTGTGTTTTTTTTTCTTCTTTTTGGCAAAATTACGCCATTCAGTGATTGGGGGACCAGGCTACACCTGTGTTGTTTCCATAATATTTGTCAATTAGATGCCTTACATACTCCTTACCTAATAAAATCAAATAAACAAAAGTTAAATAGTTATAAAGATACTGGGCCATTTTGGTGTATCAGTTCCTTCAAGGTGGTTATCCTGAATATTTAAAAACATTTCAATTTGGCTCATCAGTATGTCGGTCTTTATAGTATTTTAGTCTCAGCTTTGCATATGATGCACCAATGATTTGGAATGATCTACCCATGATGCATGTTGAGCCACTTCTCTCTCCTCATTCAGAAAGAAGCTGAAAATGCTGAAAGCTTAACCATTGTAATTGTTTGGTTTTCCCTGAGTTTCTCCATGGCACCAACCCCCATTATGTCTCATATCATTAGAATATGGATATCTTTATATCTGTATAATTCACCTTAGAGTCTGTGTTTGAGGTAGAGATTAAAATGCTAACAAAGAACATTTAGAATTAAAATCCAACAACTATATACTTTTTTCTGGTTCCTTCCACCTCTTAAAGTAGCTGTAATGATATGACCTGTAAAAATGTGTACTCAAAATAATGCTACACCCAGGTATAAAAATCCTACCTTTTTTGTGTGTACGAGTTTGATATGGTCCCTTAATTTGGGCCTGACTTTGAAAGCTGCATCACATTGGCTACATTTGTGTGGTCTTTCACTGCTGTGGAACTTCAGGTGAGTTCTCAAACCCCTCTTGGTGCCAAATGCCTTTTCACAATTGCCACATTTAAACTGTTTGATTCCTGTGATATTAGTAAAACACAGGTCAGAGTAGCAAAAAAGCCCAAAATATCACCAAATATGTGCATCAGTAATCAACTGACACTTTACAATGAAAAATCCACCTATCTACAATGTCTTCTTGATGTAAAAACATTAACACTTGGAACAAGGAAAATATATCATTGCTTACAAGATGTAAAAACATTGACATTTGGAACAAGGAAAATATATCATGGCTTACAAGATGTAAAAACATTGACATTTGCAACAAGGACAATCTATCATGGCTTACAAGATGTAGCAACATCATGTAGTGGCTGGGCTACCGTTATTGATGGATTTCCAACTATATGTCTGGGTTTCCAGTAGCAGTAACTGTCACTAATTTTCTTTGAAATACACCACTTTTCTCCAATATTGTAATCATATTTATGTTGTGTGGTGGTTCATTGTCATTTTAATGCATTTAAAATGTAAAAAAATATCATATTTTGGCACAGAAATGGACGTTAATTATGACACCTTATTGTCATTAAAGTGATATTGGTGGTTTATTCTGTAGAATTGGTGTGTATGTTGTTATGAATTTAGCCAAATAACATAAAATAAATATGTGTGAAGCAGAATGCAGCTCTTGATTCTGAAGACAATGGTGAAACAATTTTAAAAATTAGACCAGAAATTAGAAAGTTATGGTTACTTAAACTGAGATTCAATGTAAAAACGATGTACCACAATCCCATACATTCATCCATCATTGTCCATTTACAATCACTTTAGTTACTGCTGACAGTTTTGGAAATAATTTACTGGGTTACTGGTTACCGGATATACAGCCATGCCGAAAACATTAACATTTGCAACAAGGAAAATCTATCATGGCTTACAAGACCGAATATGCAGCCATTGGAAATAATTTACTGGGTTACTGGTTACCGGATATACAGCCATGCCGAAAACATTAACATTTACAACTAGAAAAGCACCTGGAGATTGCAGACATCTACCAAGTATCTCATTTCTGACCCTGTATTTTCCTGTTCTGGACTTTGCTATATAACATACACTAATGTCAAAGTGTCCTGTAATTTTTAGGCCTAGCAATCTGATGATTACTTATGAAGGAAAATAATTGACCGAAACTCACAATGATAAAACATTTCAAAAATTTCTTGATCAAGACAGTGATCAACGTATCTGTTCCTTCTGCCATTGTCTACATTTATTGAATGCTTCATTAAAATCCATCCATACCTTTCCGAGCTAATTTGTAATCAGATAAACAAACAAATAAACAAACCAAAATGTACAATGATGGCTTACCTGGTGTAAAAATGCCAACATTTATGGAAAAAAAGTAATTTTTAAGCAACATGAAAAATATTTCATAGCTTTCATGATTTACAACAAGAAATTTATATATATCATGGCTAACATGACGCTAAGACATTAATACTTGCAACAAAAATATATATGTATATATATTGTTGCTTACATGATATAAAACTTAAACATTTGCAACAATGAAAAGATATCATGGCTTTCATGACAATGTAAACACATTGAGGTTTTCAACAAAGAAAATACAACACAGCTTTCATGATATGAAAAATGATAAATTAAATATACATATACAGAGGACTTTCAATTATTGAAACCTCTTGTGAGATATAACTCAAGTTTGGATAACCACAAGGCTTGGATAGGTCACAGGAGGTGCATGTCAATACCTTTTTACTATTGATAATGAACCATAATGCTCTGGTTCTGTACAAAGTGCTGCTCATTTCATAGAAATATCATAAAAGAGGTGGGTACTTGTTTTATTTTTATCTTTTATTAATCATGGTATTTATTCAAAAAGAAGCCATAAATGTACATGTACGTTATATTTCACAACATCTTATATGGGCAAAACAATAAAAGAACATTCTGTTCTTGGATTTTCCATTGTTCAGATGATAATCGGGGTTTGAGATAACCAAGACTTTACTGTAATAACAGATAACATACCAGTATGTATGGGTTCATGCTCCTTCAGTCTCTGCCTGTCTACACACTTGTAGTCACAGTACTGACAGCTGTATGACTTGAGACCTGGCACCTCCTTGTTATGGTGTGACAGAAGATGGCCTGTGTTAAAGAACCAAAAATTATCAAAACCTCCATTGCTTTAAAAATGATTAACTCTAACTCTGACACAGTTCTTCCTTTAACAACATTGCTGTATTATACTGTCATTATTAACTGCTCTGGTAGGTTATGTTTTTGGGTGTGTTAATTTGCTTGTCCCCTTTATAAAGGGGAGATTAAGTGCTATAAAAGTCCAAATTAGAATTAGAAATGGGGTTATAATGCTAAACCTCAAAATGTAAAACTGCCCAAACCCAAATAATTCTAGCAAGGGTATGCAGATTACACTACCATTAAGATTCTTGAGTTGTTTTGTCTTGAAGTCACAATCTTCACAGGTGTACATGTTATCTGCCCCTTGGTACTTCTGATGCTGTGTGTTGACATTTTCTTTGGATGACAGTGTCTTCTCGCCATTGATTGCGTTGATTTGTGAGCTTTTGTCTCTGCATACATCTGTCACCTGCTCTTTTGTTTTCATCCGTTCATCTTCTCTGCTAAAACAAAAGAGACAAAAAAGTAAAACTAGTAAGCACTCCTAGACCAAAGACCCCCAACAAGGCAGATTTTTTTTAATGATTCACTTACTATATTGAATCGCTGATAAAGTCCAAGCATAAGTAATTTATTAACGCTCGATGATAGGAGAGGGTTATTGTGATCAGTTTGTTTCTGTCTGTCTGTCTGTCCGTCCGTCCATCTGTCTATCTGTCTGTCTGTGCACCGTTTCTCCCTTATAACTCAAAAACTATAACACCAATCGAGCTCAAATTTGGTGGGCAGGTATTTCATGGGGTACAGATGGATTCTTCCAAATTTTCTTATTTTTAATTGGGCTTTTACAGTGAAATCTGCTTCTCTTCCTCACGAACATAAATCAATAATCCACACACAATCAGCTTTGCTTCCCCCAATGCTTTTTGATGTGTATATGTGTGTGTTGCTGTGCTTGGTCACACATGTGAAAAATCAATATCATGACAGGATTTCTTCCTCATGAATGTTTGTCCAAACAGAATTCCTCTGTGGCTATGAGTGTAATGTGAAAAACTTGTAATCCCATGTTTGGGGTTCAATACCACTCACTTTATTTTTTAAGTATTTCCTTTTTAAGGCTTTTTAAAGAATCTCTTAAAGGTTTTGTTAGAAAGAAAAGAGAAAATTAAAACACAACATTTAAATTTTTGCTGTCCAAAAAAAACTTAAACAAGAAAAGATGTCTACTCTTCATCGCATATGTAAAAAATCAATATTTTGTTTCCTATGATGTCATTACTTCATGATGTCACAATGCAATTGTCATTGTGATGTCACAAACCTAGCTTGTGATACTTGCTGTCTTTAAGTAAAAATATTTCTTCTCATTAAATTTATGTCTTGAAATTGACATAAAGATAATAAAGAGGGAGGTGGTGTATTCATCATTTTTATTTATTTCTGTTTTTTTTTTCTTTTCTGTTTGTTTCAGTTCCTTGACAGTCCATCACAGTTCCTTGACAGTTTTTTTGGTGTTTAGATTACCCCAGAACTAATGGACAGATCTATATAAAAAATTTTGTGGGTAGGACCTGGCCAAAGGAAGAAATTATTAATTTTGGGGAAAGATGTGGATCATATTTTAGATACAAAAAATCGTGAATTTTCAAAGATCCCATTTTTAATGTATTTTTAATGACTTTGGCTTTCTACTTGATATTTCTTCAAAAGTAATGAACAAATTTTGATGTTAAATTTTTAGTAACAAGGGTCTAGCAAAGCTAAGAAGTGATTACATTTTAGGAAAGATCCAGTTAATATTCTGGATACCAATAAACCTCCAAAATTTTTGGAAATGCCACCATGGTGGACGTGTGTGCTCACTGATTTCTAGTACACATTGTGCCCATTTTATCAATTAACATATATAATAATGTCAGCTAGAGAGTGAGCCAAACTATCGTAAACTCACAAAATACCCACAAAATATTTATTCAGTCTCTGGATGTGTGTGGTATGTTTAGGTATATATGTGTTCCTCAGTGCGGAGAAATCCACTGAAAATTAATTTACATGTTTGGTTTTATTTTATTGTCTTCCTTACAATACTTTATAATACTTGTGAGACTGGTCACATCGAGTCGAGCATTTTTCTCTCTCTGAGTGCATCTTGTTTCAATTTTAAAACGTCAATTGTGGTTTTTCCCCATAAAGGTTTCTGCTTATTGGTTGTTTTAACAATTTTAACATTTATTTTTGAGATTATATCCTACAACCATGTTTGTAGACTGGAACAGCAGACATTGGTACTGTTAAGTACTCCCGCCAAATGTGCAGAGATGCATATTGGTTGACTGAGCAGGTCTCTGTTTTATAATTTCTTGTGTCCATAGTATGATCCGGGTTTTTGCCAAAGTCACTTCTTATTTGGTCATGTACGTCTTCCCACAAAAATAATAATAATATAGGTAAACAGACAAATGCATCCATGCAAAATTTCCTTGATAAAGGTAAAATTACTATAGTTTGGAGTAGAAGGTATGTTCCAATGCTAGCTTTGCCAAAGGTTCAAGTTTCTTTGCGATGAGGGAACCTTTCAGTTCAGATAGTAAAAATTTACTCTTCCATATGCTGGCTTTTGCCATTTTGACAATGTGTTTTAATGGAATTACATCTCCCAACGTGTATGATATTTTTTATGAAAAACCAGTTATTTGAACCTTAAACAAGGCTAGTCTAAATGTCCGAGGTAAGGCCAACTTAAACATGCTCTGATGGACATTTGAACTCTACAAGTGTTCTCTGGTTTTCTTCAGTGAAACCATGAACATAGTGCACCCGTTTAAACAGATAAATATAGGATGTTTGAGGTTTGGGGTTGAACAAGGTAGAATTGGACACAACAACATTCATACGTGAGTGTGTGCATGGCAAACTGTCAAGTTTTACAAAAACTTGGAAGAAAAAGAATAAATGTGAGTGAAAAACTCAAATTCAGTACAGTATCTGAAACAGCCAAGGGTATGTGTTGTAAGGAATATTGTCACCCAATTCATTAATCTGGAACCGATCTAGGGCATCATATTAATGTCATTTTGTGACAAACTATCTCTTCAGAGTTTGTAAAGACTGATTTTTTTACAGTTTCGACATTGACATTATTTTGACAGCAAAGGAAATTTCCATTCGGTTACATAAAAACAAATACATGTAGTGACTTTTATATCTAAGTAAAACGACCACAATATGACACTATAAAATGTTTACGCTCATGTCTGAAAATGTTCATGAACATGTTATTATAGAAATATAATGAGAGGGTGTAAAGGTCTCTAGAGAGACCATGTCGTGACATTGTGATTTTTTGTTTGTACTGGTACCAATTATGATCACAAGAATATCTTGTGAACATAACTAATTTTCTCATGGTCACAGTTCAATTATCATGCAGTGATCACTAGAAGGTCTCATTAGCAGGAACAACATTTTGTTATAATCCTGTTGTTATGCCATAATCTGAAAATCATCTGATGCTTATCTTTATCTGATTTATTTGGTTTAACGTCATTTTCTCTTTGTACAGGTTATATCACCACTAGTAGTTTTAAGGTAGTTTTAAGGGCAAAGGAAACCAGTACATACTGGTTGATCAAGATATTACACTGTAAACTGTCGGGTATTGGTAAGTAATTACCAACTGTCCCATATAGGGTCTGGGTTTTAACCGAAGACCTCAGAGGTGTCCTGACTACAATTATCTGGTGATAATGTCAAAATAATGAGACAATGTGGAGATCACAACCAAATAAGGGTTAACCACTAGATAATGTGATCTGCTGATCACCACATCATATGGTGATCTAACAACAAAAATTTAGTTGAGCACTAAATTATGTGGTGATCACAACAAAATAACAGTCTGAACAGAACCATCTGATGATTGAGACAAAGTAATGATCACAAGATGATGTGGTGATCACAACAAAATAACAGTCTGAACAGGACAATCTGATGATTGAGACAAAGTAATGATCACAAGATGATGTGGTGATCATAACAAAATAACAGTCTGAACAGGATAATCTGATGATTGAGACAAAGTAATGATCACCAGATGATGTGGTGATCACAACAAAATAACAGTCTGAACAGGACAATCTGATGATTGAGACAAAGCAATGATCACCAGATGATGTGGTGATCACAATAAAATAACTGGTGATCACTAGGTTATTTGGTGATCACATACCAACAAAATTGGAAAAAAATATCACTATTGTAATGTCCTAATAGGTACTCCATAGGTGTCTTATTAAGTTTTTAAATAGATTTTTTTCCTTCATGTTACTTTTACTTGACTTATTTTTCACAGATATACTTTTGACTTCTGTAAGAGGTTCAAATTAAACACAGACAGATTAATAATGCATGAGAGGTTGGTGGTATCAAAACACGGGTATTTTTATTTTAATTCATTTTCAGTGTAAATGACATTACCCTGTTAATTTGTCTGTGGGCAACAACTACAAAAGCCTATAGATCATATGGGGGTTTTGGGACCACATGAGGGTGTGGGCAAGGTCAGTTCTGAAGAAGTTGGTTACTACGTTAAATCATATTGTTTGGTCACTACTTTAATTTATTTTACTTTGTATTAATACTATGTGGCTGCTTCTGATTGGACAGCCTTTGGTCCTCGTCTGTAAACCCCTGTCATTCTTCCATTTTGAAGTTGGAGGCACATGGGCACACAGCAAGAAAAATATTTCCCCCCCCCCTTAACCCATCCCATGTCTTTTGTATCTAGTAACAATATTATGTGTATCAAATTTTTCGTGACAAGATTACTGCCTGTAGATATTTTTCAGATCACTATAACTGAGGATGGTGGGACTGGTGCATTCTTGGCATATTCATTCAAGTCTTGACTAGCTAGTCTTTGGCTTTGCTAGTAGTGCTTTCCTATGGACATAATATTGGTGTATTGCTTCACACTTGGTTGTGTTTTGATGTGGAACCTGTGTGGAATTTTCATGTGATGTCCTGAAGGAAAGATGTACCAGAACTCAATTGCCTGCCATGTTACAAATGTTTTTATATGTATTTTATGTATTATTGTTATTTTTTGCATACATGCACATTACAATTACATTACATTAGTTGGACAATGTGATCATCTAGTCTTGTTGTGATCATGAGTTGGATCACTGTTAAGCAGAGGCTGCATGGTGCAGTCACTAAGGTTGTTTATTATTTTATTAGTGAGGGGATCACAACGATCACCTTTTCCAACACCTTAGTTGGCAGTGTGTTTCTTTTATTGTCTTTTACTGGATCTGGTTTTATCTTTTTACACTTGAATGCATAGAATTGCACTTCTAGTAACCTTTGACCTCATTTTAACTTTACACTGGCATGCAAATAATTGTATTGCCACTTAGATTGGGTGCTTCTTATTTTCACCCTGTACACTGTGAATTCACAGTACCTTTACTACGATACAGATGCAAATGCTAATACTTTAACTTTTTAACTTTACCCTCTTTCATGGGTTATCAGCTGGAAACACACTGACTAGCATTTCTGGCCATTTTACCTTGCCTTGCTTCGTTTGTCAGTTTGACCTTGACCTCGGATTTGACCTTGGAGGTCATTGCTCCAGGACCTGTCTTCATGACCTCATTGTTGCTGGACTGGCCGGCGGGTTGGCCAGAAATTAATAGAAACCCATGGACTTTAGACAGATAATTTCATATTTGCTGCCCAGCCTGCTTGCTTTTCTTTCACCGTTCGTCATGTTGGGTTTTTGACCTTCCATATTTGAAGGTCAGCTGCATGACCTTGGAGTTCACTACGGTTCAAGTTCCCTTTACTTAGATCACTTGCAAGGCAGGCTTATTTGGCCAGTTAGGGACAAATACATAACTTAATTTCAATTGTTTTGAATGTATTTTAAATGTATATTGTGCCTGATAAAAATTGGGTAGAAAAATAGAAAAATAAATGTTATATATCCCATGTTGCCTCTTTACTTCTTGGGAACTGTATATTTTCACCCCAACAGAGGGGTCTATGTCCTCCAAGTTTGAAACAGATCCAGATTAATGATCATGATCTGGATTGAAAGTTCAGAAGAATTTTTTTTCATTACTTTCATTTCTTTCTGGCTTTCTGGTTGACATTGTTCCAAAAGTAATGAGCAGATATTTATGATATTTTTTATGGGTAGGGCCTAGCCATACTAAGCCGTTATTACATTTTCTTCTCTTTAGAAAAGGGTCCGGTATTGTCTACCATTTTGAATAATTATTATAATTAATATTTACACTTAAGAGTAGTATGGGAAAAAACTTTATATAATATATTTGCTGAACTTATATGGTGCACATTTTGATGCTATGTGCCATTTCTGCTGAGCAATGTTATAATTGACTAATAATAATTAATTATACAATTTCATCAAATTTGTCTTGAATAGAAAATGTGCACCAGTTTAGTGATTTAAAGCCTCCGTTGTCACTCAAAAAATACGCTTTTCCTTTTAAATAAATTACCAAATCAAATAATATATTGTTTAATTATCAACATTTGATAATATTCCCCATTATTCAGTTGAAGACTCATTTTAGCTTGTGCCAAATAGATGTAAGTAAATTTATTCATGACACCAATGCATTGCAGTTCAGACCAAACGGGGTCCATTTTAGGTTATAGTGGACTGGTGCCCCGTCTACCAAGCCCAGTGCATTGCAAGACCTAGCCATTAATCCATTCTCATGCGTGAATAGTCCTAAGACTTATCTCCACATATGTCACTCTGATCAAGTGGCTGACACACTCGTCTAGAAACACAGAGGATGTAGGTTTGAACCCAGGTACAGGCAGATACATGGTGGCTGAGATGACCACTTAGAAAGTGGTCCTCTCTCAGTGGCTCCTGTCCTCAGTGGCAGCGATATTGAGAAGTAGTCATCCCCGAGACTCCTTCATTTGGTGGAATGTTAAGTCACTGGAGAGCTTGGGTTGTACTTTTACAATTGGGACGGGTTAAATAGCACTTTGACTCTTGTAGTATAAGGAGATATTGCGTGGAGTATAAATATACAATACAAATCTCCTCTCCAGTTATAAGACTGATCTTTTTTTATCACAAGTCAACATTTTGGGGAGCCTTTTTAACCGTGATGGCTCATACCAGGACCACCAGTTTAAAAGCAGCTATTGCAAAATGTGGAACAGCACCATGCATTTGGCATGTGATGACTTTTAACTCTGAGATCTTGAGTTCTAATCCTGGGAGACCTGTAGAATTCAATAAGGACCTGCCCTGATATAACCATATCTGTTAAAAGAAATTCAATTGTTTTTGAAATCTGATTATCAAGAAACTGGCTTTTGTTTTCAGACAATTTCCTTCAATTGTTTCATTGAGAAAAAACCTTCCTTTCCTTAGTTTAAAGATTTGTTCATTGTTTAAAAGTGACTTTAAGTTATTTAAAGGCATTTAAAATGAATTTAGTTTTATCTTAGATAAACAATCATTTTATCAAAGTTTTTATTCCCTATCTTTGACAATAAAATAAATTGATTAACACTAGATAGACACAGATTTTTTTTTCTCACTAGGGATCTAAGCTAAAGATTTTTTCTCTTCAATGCCCCACTTTTTTCTTTTCTTTTTATTTTTGGTCAATAAAATAAAGACAGATAAAGATTTCTGTCTCATTAGGACCCCAAGAGTTGATATGAGTTAGGCTGATATTTGAGAGAATTGTGTGTACTCACTCAATAGATGCCTCTTCTGATATACCAGCTGTTTGGCTGAAGATCTCTGGAACCTCAGTTATAGAGTCTGCAGTCATGGCGTCTTCATTATTTACCACAAAAGAAGGTACTGTCTGACATGTTTGTTTCTCTTTCACCATGGTGAAAAACTGTTTTATGGTGGCTCTGGAATCTGTGATATATTGACACCCAGGTTTCATATCTACCTGACATTTATTACACTGGCCATCCCTTCCGTCCATACCTTTATTATGACAGGTACGGTTTAAGATGGACCTGAGCATGGTAATTAGGTTGGTGTTTCTTTCGATCTCCCGATGCAGACTCTCGATCATCTGAACTAATACTCCAGGTTTCCTGCAGAAGTCCGTAATGATTTTAATCACAGCATCAGGCTCTTGTTGATGATTCTGTACTAGCTCTTGTCTTAAGGCTTGGATTTTTTCCAACGTACACCAGTCTCTGGAATAACCTCTGTATTCCTCGGTATCCACACTGGATTTCAAGGCAGCATTTACATGCGTTATATCAATACTTGCCTTATCCACAGTTCTATCGGTGGGTTTGAAGACATTGTCAGACGGAGTAAGCTGGCATTCCTTAGGTGAGAACTGGTTCAACAATTCCTGCTGAGAAAGACAAATGCCCAGGGTAGCATCCAAATGGTCAGTCGCAAGTGACGGATGAATGTGCGAAGCCTCTGACATTAATTCATCACCTTCTTGCATCAGACTTTGCAAGTCCTGCAAGATGTTTTCTTCATCGAAATTACTCATTCTAATTCAGAGAAGGGAGGTTGTCACAGAATGAAGTAGTCTTCAGTTACATGTTCATGATACACAACAGAGGCTGTTTCGGCAACACCATCATACTTGGTTTGTACCTATGAAACAGACCTGTCACAAGACTTTGATGTTTTTTTTCTCTGTGTGTGTGTGTTTATGTGCACTGTCAATGACTGTAAAGTGAGACACTTCTCTGTATATCAGCAACAATACTTGCCCAATTGTAACGGTGCATAAAAAAGGGTTATTTTTACAAGATCTTTTTTTGTGTACAGTGTTAATAACTATAAAGTTGGACTTATACATCATTCATCATTCCCTGATGTATCATGTTTTACACATTTGTCAAATGCTGTATGTCCTTGGCGTCATCTATACAACTAACTGACTTAGGGTTGTGTAAAGACAAAGTGGGCAGAAGGCATATTTCCTATGGGTAGTTCTCTGTCCCATATTCCTGTCTCTTCCTATTGACCTGATCAAAATGAAAACAGATTGGTTGCACAGGAGCAATGTGATTAGGTCTAAAAAAATTGTATTAGTTTTCATGACATAACAGAGTAAACCACCCACTTGAGATACACAAGACTGATTTCAGCTTTCATATTGTGAGCTAATGTATATGTATTCAAACAGGAAAATAACCTGACCTAGGGAAAAAAAATTTAAAATTTTTTAAAAAGCCATGCCTCCATTCAACCAACTGTTTAGGTGTTAAAGTTATGTTTGTAAGGGGATTTTACAAGTAGATTTGACTCAGGAATGAGTGATTTTTGAATGCTCTCTGTTAACTTCTGGCTTTAAGTACATAGTCTAAAGCAGCCTTATTTACAGTGCAATTTTTTATTATTAAAAACAACTTCCAACAGGTATTATTTTCATGGCCGTTAGTCTGTTTGTTAACAGGACTATGCAAATACTAGTGATTGAACTTCACAATCAGTCCGAAAATGGGTGTTAGTCCAAATAAGATCCCATTAAATTTCAAATCTGGATCACTGTCTGGATACAAAAAGAAGTAATCCAGAATTTCCCTTTTACTTATTATTACATACTTTGTTGGAGGCCTGCGGTCTTTGAGTGCTCTTGTTATATAAGAATCAGTGACTGGAGGGTGAACATATTTGGCATTTATTTACTTGAGTTTAACCACTGTTGCAATGGGTTTGAAAGTATTATGTCATCCAGCTGAGAAGTGCTAAGAGTCAGTCCTTTCATTTCTGTATCTGGTGAAAGTGATGTAAAGTAAAACTTATGTTTTCTTTTATCTTACAGTCATACTTTACTATACCTCAGCTCCACTTTAAAGTGTTACAGCAACATCGCTTTTATCTATAACTGAGAAAACTGCTAAGACCGGTGCTCTTGAACAAGGGTGGGGTAAACATGTCAAAACATGAGTGACCAGATAAATCGTGCAACTAAAAGGATAAGTCTTATGACCTGTTACAACTGTTACCAGTCATTTATAAAGTCTTAGCAAGTCCCCTTCTATTGCCTCTTTCAGAAAGAACCTTTAATCCTACCTCTACACCAAAGCATACCTACTTTAGTCGCAATATCCTCCTGGTGTTCTCAATGGTGCTTGACCCCTCTTCCCTGTCCCTGGATACTGAAACTGGTTGACCGTTCTTGTGCTGTGACATCCTAGAGTCCGCTTAGTTAAGAGGACATTAAGCCCTACAGAAGTCTAATTAGTATTAGCACAAAATCCTGAACTTCTTGGAAGCAGAGAAGATTAATCAGCAAATTTGTGTGAGACAAAATTATATTGACCGTTTGTCAATGTGTCTGGGGTACTTTAGCCTGACATTGTGGCTAGGACCTAGCATGTCAAACTTTAAAAAAAAATTTCAGCCATTCATTCATTTGTGTGTGTGTTTGGGCACAAAGTGCGGGGCGGTGTAATGCATCTTGTTTTGGAACTTTTTTTAAATATGTAATGGTCCTGAAAAGGACCTTGAAATGATTCACAGCAGCGGTCCTGAAAAGGACCTATTGGAGGTAAGTGCAGTGGTTCTACTGCTGCTGCTGTTTGGTGTCAGCTGACTGCGGAGGAGGCTAAGGCTGAGCTGGTTGCTGGTGATGTTGTTGCTGTGCAGTGGTATTTGGGAGAGAGGTGGCTTGTGTTTGCAGGTAGGGTGGTGAAAATGGCTGCAGTTTGTCAATCTGTTGGTAGCTCAGCACTGACAGTAGATTCCCAAAGACTTTTTTGCCTGTGGCAGAGGCATCTGACAGTGGGTTGAACTGCTTCGTCAGGGTAAGTGTGAAGGTAAGTAGTCTTGAAGGTCCGGCCTGTTGGTTGTCAACTACAAGGAAGGAAGTTGGCTGCCCTCTAGGTTGCTGCTGTCCTTTGGTTGCCACTTGGGTCTGCTGAGCGGTTTGGATGGCCTGTCTTGCTGGCATCTGAGTCTCTGGGATGGTTATGATGTATTCCCTTGCAGCTGGTGTTGATTCCTGTGGCTGTTCAAATGTATGTGTCACAAATGTTGAAGCTGCACTTGAGCTTCTAGAAAGTGTATGTTGCTGTGATTGCTGGGGCTGATGGCCCCTGTCCTCTGCCTTGCTTTGGATGCTTGTTAGAAGTTTCACAGCCTTGTTGATGAATGTCTGAAAGTCTCTATCTTCTGAGGAATGCACTGGCTCCTCGGCCAGGACCTTGAAGCCTGACAATTTGCTGAGTCCCTTGCGTCCAATGTTCATCTTCAAGAAGTTAAATTTATCCTGAATCCAGTTCGACCTTTCTGTCATCTCTTTTGGGGCCTCACCAGACTTGGATTGCTTGAGTTTGCAGTAAAGTGTTCTTTGCGACTCAAACTAGGTCTTGCACACCTTAACAGAAACCTTGCGACTGTTGGCAAACCTCTCCCAGAGACATTCCTTCCTTGCTTTGTCCTTAAAATGTTCATTTGTCTAGTCATACAGCCTCTGTATCCATTTCTGTGTCACTTTCATCTGTCCTTGCACACTTTTCTACAACTCCCTCCTCTGTTGAGTGTGTAGTTTCCTCCTTCCTGGCTTCTTCCCTCTGTTTCTGTGCCTCTTCCTCCCTTTCTCTTACCTTCCTCTCCTCCCTCCTCCACTTTATACCTGCTGCCGTGTGTCTCAGCTCAAATTCTGGAGGATGGTCTGTGGAGACCTCTATCTTCCTCACTCTTCTGCCCTTTTCTGCCTCTTCTGACCCACTTTTCTTTGTAAAAGCAGTGTTTTGTGAAAAAAAAACAACAAAAAAAGCAAAATCCTAATCACAAGTCAGTTCAACTTGTATCTCAACACTAAAGCACAGTTAATTTGTAAAAAAAAATCCTATCTTGAAACGCTTCCAGATGTAATTCATCAAATGCCAGATTCAAAATAATGCATGGCACAAACTGATTCGCCTTACATAGTCACTGATTTCATAACCGACAGGCCATGGGTTGGCAAAATGAAGCCGGCTTGTCCTACACACTTCCCGGTTTGTCTGTTGCTGTAACCAACTTGTTAGTTTCTGTTTACGGCTTGTCAGGATGTGTTCCTGGCTTATCCTGCTGAGTTGTTACCGACTCTCTGGTTAAAGACTGAGAGACTACCTGTCTTGATGGGGAGTCTCCAAGTCATGTTGGTAATGTTTACAACAGGTCGGTTTCCTTTTAAGTATGGTTAGTTTGTGTGCATGGCCTGTCAGGAGGTGGTGTCCTTGTACTTCACCACAACAGGCCGGGAAGTTCTTCAAGACAAGACGGTAACAGCATAGGACAAAACGGGAAGTGTGACTGACAAGCCATAGAGATCTACGACAGGACGGTTACCAGATGGATGGAGCCAAGGTCTGGATACAAAGTCATGGAGGGTCGGTGAAATATCAAACATGTTTGATATTTTGCCAATCCACTGCTATAAGCTGGGAAACTACAACTGATCCTAACTGACTCTGTTTACCATTGCTCCCAACCCTCGAAAAATACCTAGTTACCGACAAGTCAGCTCCAGTGGAACAACCCTCATTAGTCTGCCACTATACAAACGGTCATCCAAGGCAACTATGTATCTGCATGTACCTGGAATAGAACCCACGACCTCTTTGTTCCTAGGTGAGTTTGTTAGCTACTAGGCCACAGATACAGATATAATGGTGGATAATCTTGATTACCAAAAGGTTGTGAGATGAATCTACATACTG